>JAQMWT010000023.1:0-93161 GCA_029834535.1 Chrysophaeum taylorii | reverse complement strand
TCTGGAGGACGTCACGTGCATTCGTATTGCATTAAATTTCAGCAGAAGCCATGGCATACTGTTCCGTGGCCAACCGAGATCTCAACGACGTGGAGATCATCTCTTACTTGATACGTGGACTGGAGTCCAGCGAATTGAAATCCCGCGTGCGAACGATGCGCAGCGGACACCCGACGACGTATAAGACGTTTACGTCTACGTTGTCGCTGATTACGCGGCTCGAAAACGACTTCGCAACAGCCATGGCGGAGAAGAACAGCCGAAACTCGATGAACCCCTCGAGCGGGAAGCCGCAGAAGCCGCCGCCTGGACGCGGAGGACGAGCTCTCGTCTCGGGAACGAAAGATAAAACGACGAAATATGAAGCCTTACGCCTCGAAGAGAATCCGAAAAAGTGGTTCGAGAGGACGTGCAAGGACTGTGGGTTTTTCTTAGCGACCCACGACAAGGATGAACACGGGAACCGCGTCATTTGCAACCGCGAGCCCGACGACTATTATGTAGCGATGTGCAAATACATCAAAGACGGCAGAAAGCCCATTTCGCGAGGACGATGGGAGAGCCGACAAAGGAAAGATAATCACTCGCGTGACGACGGCAGTTCTAATGCCACCCTCGGTTCGAGCGCTGCTCACGATATTCAGAGCAGACTCAATGATATGGGCACGCAGCTAACCACGGTTATGGATACCGTGCAGCACTTAACAGATGGACACGGCCGATCGTCTTCGACACGAACGGGCCGTCGAGATAGCCGGAGCCCCCGACGCCACGACAAGAGCCGTAGCAGCTCGTGCCAGCGCCGACGGAAAGATAGCAGGAGCTCTAGCAGACATTCACGCCGCCGCCGGCGACGAAGATCTCGCGATCGAGATTCGGACGATGGTCGTTACCGAGAAGACTCGGGACAGTCGTCTGCAACGTTCGCATTTACGACCCCTTGCGGTCAACAGTTACCATTAGGAGTGACGGTGTACCCGAACACGGACACCCGCACCGACGACGCAGCCGACGCCCTTGCCGCGGCCGCATTCGAAGATCTTGCTCGCCCACCGATGGACGAGCCACCCAACGACGTGCTGACCAATCGTCGGTCTTTGGCACAGATTTATGAGCAGATGTCGAGCGATGAGCTCGAAGATTCGAGCGAGGAACTTGAAGCTCCACGATACTGGGAAGGCGATTCAGATTCGGAAGATGAAGAAGCTACACTTTGTGAACCAGTGTCCGCGTTAACGTTATTTGACGAGTCGTCCACGGACGACCCACCGTTTATTTTTGATGAGGAAGCCCTCGATGCCATCGGCTTATCTTTGGACCCTCCAGAGACGACCGCTGGCGACCGAACTGGCTGTGAGCCAGACATGAATTTCTGCAGTGATAGCTCGTGCGCGCATTCGACTGACGAGACGATGACCAGCGCGAGTATTGCAGACGACGATTTTACGATAGAGTTGACGTCGGGGACGACGCCATCTTTTCCTGCGGACCCCCCCGAAACGGTTTCGATTACTACGGATCGAGACACGGATACGCCGCCGGAAGAAAAGGATAGATTTATGAAGAAGATTAGCAGCGTTCTCAAGTGGGACGAAGACGAGCCGACGTGGAACCTGCAGGATTGGTGGACGAAAGCTCGGAATTTCTTGCTAAAGAAGCCACCAGAACAACCGCGCAGCTGCAGACTCAAAGCCGCAGCTGACACGGAACCGATCGCCGATGCTGATGAGGATCAGCAGGCGACGAATGAATTCACAGATGCATTCTGGAACGACGAAATGAATGATTTATGGGAGGGGTTGTTTGCTTCCAAGGATTACGAAGACCAGGATCCCCTACCAGCGTTTATTCCCTCGGAGATTGTCTTGGAGGAAGAGCGGAAGCCGCCAGATAAAGAGGCTGCCGCGAGCGTTATGGCGAAGACGCCAACAACAGATAATACGAAAGCTCAAGCCGCGGTATCGATGCCCAACCCCGGAGATGAGCGAGTCAGAGCCCGATGTGCTCACACTTCGTTGACGCCGCGAGACGGCAAGACGATCGAAGATGATTTGATTACCCTCAGTTGTTTAGATACGGGTACTCTAACGTTTATAGCCTGTCACATCTACAGGAATCGTGACGGACCGAAATTCTCGACGACCATCGGTGTCGATGGAATGGCAGATGTTTCTTATATTTGCCGAGAAATGGTAAAAAAGTTGACCAAAGATCAGTTGATTTTCGATGAAGGCGAACTTCCGATTAAGCGCAAGCCGTACGGATCAGGGTTGAATACGACGACGATCCATCGTTGGATCGCCCTTCGGGTCGCTTTCGCCGACGATTTCGCTGCCCCCATTGTCGCTATTGTAGCCGATACGAATTATCTGTGCCTGTTGGGAGGGCGCGATATACGAGTTTTAGGAGCCATCGTGGATTTTCCCCATGATCGGATCTGTTTTTGTCGAACCCAAGTCGTCTACGGGCGCAAAAAGATTAAAGTTAAGGATGAACGAGTCGATGCACCCATCCTGACCTTTCGATCTATTTACGATCGAAATCCGATAACCGCACCGATTTACAATCATACAATCATCAACACGATGCCTTTCGGCAGAGTCTCGACCTGGTCAAGACTCGAGTTTATGCTCGTTTGAGCACGATTAAAGATCTCCGAAGCCCGCCGCCGGAACGAAAGGTAGCCTTGGCTACGCGGGGACATGCTACGACCAAATTATCCCCAGCTCCGGGAGAAGACGCACGAGAAGTAGTAGCTTATGCTGCGCGCACGCTTCAAATCGAGCCCGGTCGAACTTACAATCTGCCGGTTGTTTTGTCGAAACCTATGGGAAAGGGACAGGTTTTCGTCGCTACGTTTGCTGAGAACGAGCAGTTGGGAGTTGTCGAAGGAATGTGTTCTTCTTGCGAAGAGCACGACCGGTCCGCTGCTCGGGTGGCGGTTACTGCCACGGAAGAAGTGCCGACGGTCGTCACTCAAGGCGAGGTTCTCGCGATTGGTGATATCGTTAGGTACGACGATGAGTTGAACGTCTCTACGATCAACGAACTTACGAAAGAATGTGAAGAAGGATACGACAAGGGGAACCTCTCCTTCACCGTTGCTGTCGCTAGTCACTTGACGCGATGCGACGAATCTCCCCCGCCGATGCTGCTGAGCACGGTGCAGAAGGACGCTACGACCGCTATGACTGACAAGTCCACCCTCAAACGACCTGAAGGCAGCGACGATTTCGCTCGAAGGTCGGAAGAAGATGAAAAGAAATGCCGCGAGATCACCGAAGCGGAGATCCGCCGCCGATATGAAAAGGTTCAATGGCTTCCAATCACTTATCGCAAGGTGGTGATGCTGTTCAGTGGAGCCGGAGGCAGTACTTTAGGTCTCCAACGAGCCAACGAAACGTGTGGGACGTCGTTTCGAGTCGTGCTAGCACTCGATGCTTCGGACACCGCCAACCAGATCCACCACAAGAACTTTCCGAATATTCCTGTGGTGCAGCACACACTGTGTGGTCGCTATGTTACAACCTTACGGTTGATCGAATCTTATTTACCCTACGCGGAATGGTCGTCGTCGATGTGTGTCGCGTCGCCACCCTGCGTACACTCCGCTCTGTGCAACTTGACCTCCAGAGATGTTGGGAAAGGAGTTACCGCTACCCACTGGACGATGAAATTATGCAAGATGGCTGGTTTCTTCATGTGGTTGATAGAGCAGGAGGCTTCGATTATTTCTTACGTTGCACGTTTGCACCCTTACGTGTACGTCGTCAATTTTTACGACATAACTCCCAGTTTGATGAGCTGTCGCGTGCGATTGTTGGTTTCCAGCCATCCGCTCCATTTGCGCGCAGTTCCAAAGACTTGCAAGAATATGCAGCAAGAGTTCGCCGCAGCACTTGGCTACGCCGACGAACGACATTTACTTCAGATGAACAATTTATGATCATCACGAGCCGCGACAGACGCAGCTTATACCGTTACGCGTGTCCCGCTTCGCGTAGGACCGCACCGTTCCGATTGCAGATCTCTGAATCTGAAAATGACTTCGGAGTTGCTGACTATGCCCCTGATTTTGATTGGGCCGGCTTCTCCAGGACGACCTCGTTGAAACACTTGGCGTCCGTCGTGCCACCTGACACGATGGCCTTATTAATGCTCGATCTGCACAACTCTGTGACCAAGGAATTTCACCTGAGCGGCGAAGCTTTGCCGTCAGCGTTGAGTCCTGCAGACCGACCGTTTGATTATTATTTACAAATTGATGAAACCACCCTTCGTCACGTACAAGTTCCGCTGTTAAACACGCGCACACGTGTCGTAAGATGGGTGTCGACTGATGATCTTCAAGATCGCACCAAATGGAAACCTCCAGAGGTACCGTTGATTCCGCCTGCAACAGATGAGCCGGGGACGTCTCATGCTTCTTCTGCTGCCCCCGACAACCAAATTTAGACGTTCCGCCAGATCCTGAGCGAGATCGGGAACCGAAGATTAAGAGCGAGCCGAGTGTTCGTGTCAAAGGCGAGAGGATCAACAAAAGCCACCCGGAAGTGAAACTAAAATACGAGAAAAGTTCGATGTGCCATGGAAAGATGCGCCGCGCGATGCCGAGGGTGCACCACTGCCGCAGACTCCTGAGCATGTCAAGGACAACGAAGCAATGAAAGTTAAAATTCCTACGAAGGAAGAAGTTGACAAGGTTGTGCAGGAGCTGGGAATTCCTGACAATCCGCACTTAGATGACGAGGCGAAACTGATGCTCCGTCACTGTGTGCAATATTCTTGGGCCTTTTTCGACCCGATTATGAGACCTGTGGACTCGCCTCCTGTGTCTCTACGATTCAAAGACGCGAATCCGCGACCGATAAAGATGACGCCCTACCGATTGACGCCTGCGAAGCTCGATTGTCTCCGCAAGCAGATCAGCGAGTGGTGCCGGGATGGAGTCATTCGTCCGGCCAACTCACCTTGGGGCTTTCCTGTGTTGATGCTTCCGAAGAAAGGAGCTGAGATTGGAACGTCAAACGCGTTCCGTGCTGCAGTTGACTTACGTCAGCTCAACGATCAATTGGTCAATGACAGTTGGCCAAACATTCGACAAGATGATGCTTTAGCCTTTCTCGCGATGAGACGATGGCGGACATGCATTGATATTAGATGGGGATACCACAACCTTCGTCTGGATCCGGCAGCGCAGGACGCTGTCACGATGGTTAGCCCACTTGGCGCTCATAGTTTCTTGCGATTACCTCTAGGTGTGAAGACGGCCGGAGCTCTTTTCTGCAAGCAAATGGCGAGCGACCTTTCGAAATGGATGTATCAAGACTTGGTTGCGTTTGTTGACGATATTATGATGGGATCCGACGATCTTCATCGACATTTACAAGTTTTGATCGAAGTGATGTGTCATTTGGCACAGAGAGGGTACAGCGGTCGAACCGCGAAGTTCCACCTTCTCAAGGATGATATAGAATTTCTGGGACACATTTCTACCCCAGAAGGCTTGAAGCCGAATCCGAAGACGCTGGAAGCACTGCAGAAGATGCCGATTCCAGGTACTTTACCGAATACTTCCCCGAAGACCCAGATACGCTCTTTCATCGGCATGAGTAATTACTGCCGGCGATATGTGAAGGGCTACTCGAAGATTGTGGAACCGTTGAGACGATTATGCCTCGAAGGTGTAAAGTTCGAGTGGACGCCCGAGTGTCAGAAAGCTTGGGATACGATTATTGAAGCTTTGGTTGATTCCCGTGGAGTCTACCACGCCGATTATGATCTGCCTTTTCAGATCCGATCCGATGCTTCCAAGGATGGACTTGGAGCATATCTCTTCCAGATTGTCGAAGTCAAGGACGATGCCGGAAGAGTGACTCGAGAAGAACGAGTAATTGAATACTGGAGCCGAGCTGTGCCGAAGGAGATGCGGAATTATGAGCCCCGTCGGCTAGAGCTGCTGGCAGTTATACTTTCTCTAGAGCACTTTCGAGCCTACATCGAAGGGCACCGGACTGTTTTGGAGACCGATCACCGAAATTTGACGTTTTTACGTAAGGCGACGCACTCGTCTGGGCAGCTTGCTCGTTGGGCGATGCGCCTCGCCAATTTTGACCCTGAACTTGGTTGGTTACAAGCCGGGAAAGTCACCGGGAATGAGTATCCCTGACTGTCTCTCCCGCAACCCGATAGATCATGTCATCGAGACTGACGAGTTTGGAGAACCTTTGAACCACGCTTATTTAGTGTTCCAAGAGCTTCCCCGACCTGTTGATGACCGAGGAGTTCCCGTCTCCGGCTGCCACTTCATAATGTCGTTTATTACGACCGAACTGCCGGAAGACGAAGACGAAGACCCTGAAAAGGATCCGATGAAATTGGCTACGTCTCACGCTACGAGACAACGTCGGAAGAACCGTGCGCGCGATGAGCCACAGATCTTCAAGGACGCAGCCGCTTACAAAGATTATATCGATAAGATACCCGATAATATGACGCTCGCTGAGATCGCACGTGAGCAAGAATCTGATGCTACTTGCGAGGATATTCGCTACCGAATGGCCCAAGGTCAGACGCCGCGACGTTCCCGAGCGAACGAACGATTCGAAGTCGTTAAAGATGTTCTTTACCGCATTTCTGCTGATTTGCACCCGATGATTGTTGCACCTGCTACGTTGCGCAAGCGCATTATTCGACTCTACCATGACACTCCGGTTAACGGTGGTCATATGGGACGTCACAGTACCGTCCAGGCTATCCAAGAACGATTTTGGTGGCCTCACATGTCGAACGAAGTTGGAGTCTTCATTGCTGAATGCTTAGTTTGCCAGAAAGCTCGTACGCCTGAGCCGAAACGAGCTGGACTCTTGCAGCAGCCCGTCTACGATGGTGATGGTGCTGTTCTTTGCATGGATTTATTTGGACCCTTGCCCAGCGCTGGTCCCGAGACGTATCTTCTAGTATTTTTGATCCGTTCTCGCATTTCTTGATTCTGGATGTTTTGAACGATAAGACTGCTGAGTCTGTCCTCGAGTCTTTTGTCATTAACATCCTCCTCAAGGGCTACTTGCCCCAGATGATTCGTACCGACAACGGTAAAGAGTTCGTGAACAAGTTGATGCGCGAGTTTTGCCATCTCTTTAACACACGATACCAAACTACGATTCCTTATCATGCCCAGTCGAACCCGGCTGAGCGTGTCAACCGATTTATCAAGGCCTTCCTCCGTGCTTGCCTTCAAGGCCGGAACATCACGGATTGGCCTGACTTTGCTCATTATATTGCGTTTTGCTACAACCGCAAGTTTATTCCAGGCACGCAGATTTCTCCCTTTATGCTGCGCCTGAACCGTCAGCCGATGCTACCGACTGACTACACGCTCATGGATTTTGATACACGATTATTGCCGAAGACTCGCTCTGATGCAGTCGCCGAGACTCGCGAACGATTGAAATATTATACAAAGATCGTCCGCGAGGCTCGTGATAAAGCTTTGAAGAAACAGCGATTGGCTTACAATGCTGATCATGTTGATGTTGAATACAAGGAAGGATCGCACGTTTTGCTCTACATTCCTTTCCTTCAGAACAAACTTCGACCGGAATGGCGAGGGCCGTTTATTATCAAGGAACGCCTCTCCCCGGTCACCTATAGGATTGAGTCTCTCGACTCTCCGCCCGAAGAACGACGTGTTCATGTAAGTCAGATCACGCCTGTGATGGTACCTCCGATCGTTGATCAAACCATCCGCAAACCCGAAGAAACCTTCCGTGATGATTATCAGCACGGTAAGTTTGTTGTTTTCCGGATTCCTGACCGGAAGCGCTCTGATTGGCGCAAGAAGATTTATGTTGCCGAAGTTTACGAGCCTTACGATTACCAAAATGATCGTGTTGCTCTACATTTCTATTCCGATTTGGGTCCGAACGATGATGTCGCTTATTTCAAGCCGACCTCTCACCTTTCGCACCGCAAGCTCAAGCCCGAGTTCAAGGACGTTGAAGGTCGAAGTTTCACCGACAAGTCCCGAATTTCCTCCAACACAACTCCTTGTGTCACGGATTTCGCTCCGCACGAGATTGATGTGTTGATCCCCAAGTTTACTTTACGCAGTGGTCGAGTTCCTGAACCGATCATCACCCGCGTTTACCAGAAGATTCGTTCACGAGATGCTCGTAAGGCGAAGCCGCGCTCCTCGCGCTAGCACCTCGCTGGGGCAGCTCGAATTCTTACCAGGGGAGTCCTGTGGCGGCAACTCCCGCCTCCTAAGGCTTACCCCTCTTCTAGGGCCCCCCCTTATCAGGGGCACCCTACTCCGTTCCGATGATGTCAGTGTTCTCTATGACATCATCTTCCTTTTCCGTGACGCATGTCACCCTGATTTCTGATTTTCGATATATCCTTGATCATAAAGCAACAGCCGGTCCTCAAGTTGAGAGGACCAGGCGCGGGAGTTGTTTGTGGTCGCGTGGCGGGAGAACGGCCATCCTCGTCCAGTGATCCCACCAAGGGCACGGACGCGATCGGCGAGCCAGGATTCGAAGGCACGCCAGGTAGCCCCTAAAATTCTCCTTACGCCACAAATTAGTCCCAATCTCTAACCCCAGTAAGTTCACCTGGTCCCGTTAAGTTCACCTAGTCCCAATCTCTAACCCCAGTAAGTTCACCTGGTCCCGTTAAGTTCACCTAGTCCCAATCTCTAACCCCAGTAAATTCGGCGTAAACCCAATCTCTACCCCCAGTAAGTTCGGCGTAAACCCACACCCACTCACCCCACTCTCCTTCGAGCTCGTCGCTCTCACCCCCGCCAATCTAAGCTGCTTTGATCCGCACACGCCGCTAAGCTTTGAGTTTACTCTGAAAGCCCCAGTAAGTTCACACTTGGTCTCCGTAAGTTCACCTGGTCACTAAGTTCGCCTAGTCCCAATCTCTAACCCCAGTAAGTTCACCTGGTTCCAGTACGTTCACCTGGTCCCAGTAAGTTAACCTATAGTGCGCGTGCAGACGCCGGGAGGGGGCTTTTCGGTATTGCGCAACACGTGTGGAGTAGGGTGGAGTCGTCGACCAAGAAGAGGATATCCTCGGGGTTGCCGATCGACAGTGAGCCGCGTAGAGCTGGACGTGGCAGTAGACGGGCTTCGCCAAGAGGACGCCGACCTCGCGGGGCGTCTGGCCCTGGCTCTTGGTGATCGTTTGGCGTCGGCGGGCCTTAAGGGATACACGGTGGAGGAGCCTCGGTGACAACGACACGATCGATCATGTATCTGGTACCGTCGCAGTGGCCGTGCGACGGGTCGAGGTTGCAAAGACTTTAAGCTCGCGATCAAAGTCAGCATGCCGTTGGTTGTCAGGGAGTTCAAAACTCGACTCTTGAGAGCGAGGCGTCGTCTTCCGACCCAACCTAGTCGGCCGAAAAGAACTCCGACGCCTCGTCTCCGGGAAAAAAAGGCCGTGGTCATGCGCGCGTTGTCAGCATCGACAACATCGTTTCGACGGGGCGTGAGAATGTCGCGCCGAAGCGGGTCGTGGTCTGCGAGGTCGCCGTATACGGCTTGGAGGATCAATGCCTGCCTGGCTCGCGCGCCTACCTGATACTTACCCTAAATCGAGGGACAGACAGACAGACAGACAGACATCGATTAGTAGTAAGGACTGCTAAGAGGTTTGTTTGTCTTTAAATGTCGACTGCTAAGAGGGGGGTGTGTGTGGGGAGCATGAAGGAAGGTTTGTTTGTCTTTAAATGTCGACTGCTAAGAGGGGGGTGTGTGTGGGGAGCAGTTTGTTTGTCCCTCGATTTAGGGTAAGGATCAGGTAGGCCCGCGAGCCAGACAGTGATCCTCCAAGCCGTCTACGGCGACCTCGCAGACTGTTTCCACGACCCGCGGCGGCTCTTTCAGCGCGCCATTCTCACGCCCCGTCGAAACGATGTTGTCGATGCTGACAACGCGCGCATGACCGCGGCCTTTTTTTCCCGGAGACGAGGCGTCGGAGTTCTTTTCGGCCGACTAGGTTGGGTCGGAAGACGACGCCTCGCTCTCAAGAGTCGAGTTTTGAACTCCCCGACAACCAACGGCATGCTGACTTTGATCGCGAGCTTAAAGTCTTCGCAACCTCGACCCGTCGCACGGCCACTGCAACGGTACCAGATACATGATCGATCGTGTCGTTGTCACCGAGGCTCCTCCAACCTGTATCCCTTAAGGCCCGCCGACGCCAAACGATCACCAAGAGCCAGGGCCAGACGCCCCGCGAGGTCGGCGTCCTCTTGGCGAAGCCCGTCTTCTGCCACGTCCAGCTCTACGTGGCTCTCTGTCGATCGGCAACCCCGAGGATATCCTCTTATGGGTCGACGACTCCACCCTACCCCACACGTGCTGCGCAATACCGATAAGCCCATTCCCGGCGTCTACACGCGCACTATAGGTTAACTTACTGGGACCAGGTGAACTTACTGGAACCAGGTGAACTTACTGGAACCAGGTGAACTTACTGGAACCAGGTGAACTTACTGGGGTTAGAGATTGGGACTAGGTGAACTTAGTGACCAGGTGAACTTACTGAGACCAAGTGTGAACTTACTGGGGCTTTTAGAGTACCCTTACCCTGATCGCCGACTGCGGTTGCGATGGAGGACGGTGCCTCATGAATCCTGAGCCTTGCGAGGGCATCCGCCCTCCCGGCGTAGGTTGGCACCTATTCGCCTCCCGGGCGGGCCGGTTGGCAGCCGGAACGTTCGCAGTGGGACGGGGTATGGCCGGGGGGCGAAGACGGAAGGTTATCGGCGAGTTGGTTGTCAGTCACATCGCGGTCTCCTCGTCGCATTGCGACAAGCTTGATGGTCACTCTCCGCCGACCGACCTTTCGGCGCTCCTCGTCTACAGGCCCGTGATTCCGGACTGGCTCCTGTCGGTCCGGCCTGGCTCCCATGCTCGGGAGAGGTCTGAAGTTAGTTAGTTAGTTTTAGAGTAAACTCAAAGCTTAGCGGCGTGTGCGGATCAAAGCAGCTTAGATTGGCGGGGGTGAGAGCAACGAGCTCGAAGGAGAGTGGGGTGAGTGGGTGCGGGTTTACGCCGAACTTACTGGGGTTAGAGATTGGGACTAGGTGAACTTAACGGGAACAGGTGAACTTGCTGGGGTTAGATAGTGGGACTAGGTGAACTTACTGGCCTGCACTTGTATTACAGAATTCTGCTAGCGCGTTCTTTGGGCCAAGCTGTGCGTCGTTCAGGGACAGTCAGAGTGTCAGTTCCATCGACCGACTGTTGCGAGACTGGCTCGCAGCCAGGATGAAGAGCCCCGACCACCTGTGGAGCGGCCTACTCGAGCGCGCGAGCAGGCTACGAGAACGCGCGGCGAAAACGATACGAAAGAAGATACGAACCACGACGAGGAATCATCGCGCGAAGACGATATAGAGAAGTTTTTCCGAGACTTATCGGAGACTTTTGCTAACGCGTTCGTCAAGGCGAACCGAAATACCGGACGGCTCCCCGCTTCTGGATTGAATGCAGAGACCTTTAAGCTGGTAATTGACGGTCGCTACCAACCGCAATTCGATCTCGATTCGGCGGCAGTGATGAACACGCTGGCGGATGTGCTGTCCGACCAGACTAGCCCTTGGGGGAGATGGCCAAGGTTGCACTGACAATGGGGTCGTCGACGACGAGCTTGCGGAACCGCGGGGGCATGACGTCTGCCACTGTAAAAAACCAAGCGGCAACGAATGCAATAAGAACGCCGCTTCGTTCGTTGCGACGTGGGTATCAGCTGAGCGTGCTCCTTGAGTGGCGTTCTTATTTGCCACCGTCTTCCCTGGTTCGCGCTCGATTAGGGTTTGGCGCTTTTTCGCAATCGCAAATTTTCCGCGGCTCGGCGTCTCGAGGCGAGAACACTCGCCGTGGCAGGCCGTGAGGCAAGGACGGCGAGGAGTTGGTGAGGTGCTAGCCTCAAAGCGATGGAGCATCGCGCCGTGAGCAGTCTTCCAAGTTTTACGCTTCTCCATATTCTTGGAGCATTTTTGTTTCGTGACGTCACGATACCCCAAAGTATAGGGGTCGGTTCTGGCTTTAAATGTCGACTGCTAAGAGGGGGGTGTGTGGGGGGGGCATTCTGGCTTACCTGTAGTAACATCCGACCATAAACCCAACCTGGGTCTGCGGTTTTTTTGAGAGGGAAATCGCCAGGGTTGTGCATTTACTCGAGCGTCAGTACAATTTACTACAAAAAATTACGTGATTTCTTTACTTTACCTGGTTTACATTACTTTACCATTACTTTACTGTCGTACCAAAGCGATGGTAAAGTATCACTTTTACAATACAAAGTCTTCCGGTACGTCACCCAAGTCGACCAATTAAGATGAACGGTACGTCACCGAAGTCGACCAATCGATGGCTGGGCCAAGCCTGTAGACGATGTCTGCGTTACGGACCCCGCATGCGACGGCCAGGCCGGCCGACGCGGAGCAGTCGCCTCCGGTGGCGTGTCACAGCGTGGAGGATGAGAGCGATGGTGATGCTGATGAAGACGGTGAGGAGGACGGCAACGCCTTCGTGCCCATGGACCAGTACGGCGACAACACACCAAGAAAGGGGGGCAACGCCAATTCCTCCGCCCGAGGAGCAGCAGCAGCAGCAAGCTGGGGATTCGGAGGGGGCGATGCCGGACTTCAATGTGGAGTTCGAACGCGTCTTCGTGAACTGGGTCCTGTACGCTCGCAGCAGTGATTGGCCCAAGGAGTTTCCTGACGACCTCTCGGGTTTCTCCAAAACCTTCAGGACCCCCAAGCTCTGGGACCTGATGATGCTCAACGTCGGTAAGCTCTACACGCGAATCGAAGGCAACCAGGAGTACGGCTACTTTCCAAACATGGCACGATGTTCGAAGGGCAATATCGGCGCGCTGCCTGCTGAGACTTCTGCGAGCGCATCATCTCAGCTGCCAACATCGTTATGACCGAGGGCAACATCCTCCTGAGCGACGGGGAGCTGGACATGCTTGTGACCCTGCGCATGAACAGGGAATTTATCATGTGGGCTCGAAACAAGTACGGCCACATCCTCAAGAAGTTCAAGTTCAAGTCTGAGATCATTCCCCTCGATGAAACTTCGAAGAAGGCGACGATTAAACCACCAAACAACCATCAAAACTTATCCCAGTTGCTCTTGACATAGCTGTTGTGGCAGAAACTCCCGCCTCCGAAGGCTTACCCCTCCTCTAGGCCCCCCCCTTATCAGGGGCACCCTACTCCGTTCTGATGATGTCAGTTTTCTCTATGACATCATCTTCCTTTTCCGTGACATGTGTCACCCTGGTTTCTGTGATTCGAGAGTATCTTAATCATAAAGCAACAGCCGATCCTCAAGTTGTAAGGACGAGGCACGGAAGTTGTTTGTGATTGTGTGGCGAGCGAACGGCCTTCCTCGTCCAGTGACTCGACCAATAGCACGGACGCAAGCGGCGAGCCTATATTCGAAGGTGAGCCAGGTAGGCATAATTTCTTGTTACGCCACAGGCGGTGGAGGATATGAGATTCGAGCGACCATGTCGGTCGCAGCGGACGAGTGCGTCTTGCATTCTCTACACGGTCCGGACAAGCCGTGCGCGCCCTGATCAAGCGCGCCGACGAAGAGTTCGAGAGGGACCATCGCCGTGGGAAAGATCCCCGGCCGGATACGTTAGTCGTCGGAGGTGACGACGCGCGGATCGGTTCGAGCCGACGCGCAACCCGGGTACCGCTGCCGCAGGCGAGCGGAGTGAGATCGCAACTCACTGAGGCATTGATTGCCGGGCAGAGACGAATTCTGCCGCCCACCGGAACTGATAGATCAGTCGGTGGAAGACGCACGCGGCGACGATATTACGCGTGACGTGGACGAGTGGAAGTCCCAGAGTCGTAGGAGCACGAGAACGACGACGACTCAACCTTTTCGGACCCGTTCCGACTTTGGCCGATTGGAGCGAGCCGGAGCCGACATGGAGGAAGATGACGCTGCTGACGAGCAGACACGAGAAACCGAACCTTCAAGTCGTCCCGAGGGGACGAAAGAACGGCATGATGATGATGATGATGATGATACTGATGATGATGATGAGGACGAAGAACTGAACTACAACGGCGATGAACCGCCGAGGGCGCCGCCGGCGAGGCAACCGGCAGCCCATCCAGAACGTGCGCGAGACGATGAACCACCGAACCTTACAGTGATTTACGAAGCCCGCCATTTACGCGAGATACGCCGAGAAAATAAGCGCGCACGAGAGATCCTCATCCAGCTGACAGAAGAAGAGAATATACGGCGTGAATGGCTACACCAGAATGAGATAGAAGAAATGCAAGAGCAACTGCGGCACGAACACGTTCGATTAGATGAGATACACGAGCAAGTACGATGGTTGACCCGCGAGAGGGATGAATTGCGTACGCCGAGTCGCTCGAGGCGAGCGAGCAGTCCTGAGGGATAATTCCGACCCTCGGAGGAACCGCCGCCTATACGAACGCGCGAATTCTGCCGCCCACCGGAGCTGATAGATCAGTCGGTGGAAGACGCACGCAGCGACGATATTGCGCGTGACGTGGACGAGTGGAAGTCCCAGAGTCGTAGGAGCACGAGAACGACGACGACTCAACCTTTTTGGACCCGTTCCGACTTTGGCCGATTAGAGCCGGAGCCGACATGGAGGAAGATGACGCTGCTCACGGGCAGATAGGAAAAACCGAACCTTCAAGTCGTCCCGAAGGGACGAACGAACGGCATGATAATGGTGATGATGATGATACTGATGATGACACTGATGATGATGATGAGGACGAAGAACTGAACTACAACGGCGATGAACCGCCGAGGGTGCCGCCGGCGAGGCAACCGGCAGCTCATCCAGAACGTGCGCGAGACGATGAACCACCGAACGTTACAGGGATTTACGAAGCCCATTTACGCGAGATACGCTGAGAAAATAAGCGCGCACAAGAGATCCTCATCCGGCTGATAGAAGAAGAGAATATACGGCGTGAATGGCTACGCCAGAATGAGATAGAAGAAATGCAAGAGCAACTGCGGCACGAACACGCTCGATTAGATGAGATACACGAGCAAGTACGATGGTTGACCCGCGAGAGGGATGAATTGCGTACGCCGAGTCGCTCGAGGCGAGCGAGCAGTCCTGAGGGAGAATTCCGACCCTCGGAGAAATCTGACCGAAACGTCGTCAAACTACGGGCCGAAGCCAACAACCGCTTCTGACCCGGTGTCACCGTTTGTGGCACGATATGATTTGTCGTCAGCAGGCACAACCCTTGGTTTTGACGACGCGCCTGAGTTATGTTCGAATCCGATTTACGAGCCCCGTGCAGCCGATGACGCCCAACGGAATGTACCCGCCGCTGCTCCGCTCGATGCTATGAGCCTACCTCCGGACATTCAGGTGGATGACACTTCGTCTCCACGATCGATCAACGATGCGTCGCAGAGGATTATCTCGAATGATAAGCGCGCACCTGTTTACACGCCCATCGAACGTCACGTGCCCTTTGGTGGCCATTTCTTGACAGATATGACGTCGGGGACGACGCCTTCTTCTTTTGCAGGGCCCCCCGACGAACCGATTGCAGACGTTTTTGCAGATGTTTTGTTCTTTTTGACGATGGCAGACATTTCGTGTGCCGACATTTTTAGTGACGAGGCGATTGCCGATATTTTAAGCGATGGAGCGGATGATAGGCCGAGAAAATGGATGCGAAATCTGAAGAGGTGAAGAACCTTATAATGCATGAACCGCCTTTGGAGCTCTGTGAAAGCCCCGGCGTATTACTCACGAACGAAGAGTTCAGCGATTTTCAGCCTGCATATGATGATGGCTATGTGATAAAGAATGATCCCGAACAGACTATGAGTAGAGATAGAAAATTCCATTTAGGATTAGGACCCCCCCCCACCCCCCTTGACCACCACACTTTCTCACTTACAACCACTAAATCGCTGTGTCGCACACCGTGCTGCTCTTTGTGTCGTTAGAGGACAGGAAGAAAGGCAGCACTACCACTGCCATCATTCTCTACCAGAGGCACAGTGATTTTTACTGTTCTCTAGGTAAGGACCCAATCCGGTACTGGTAGAGAAACGTCCTCCGAAAGACATCGATCTCGATCGACATCTCGGACAAAGAAACAGGATTTCCAGAAAAGAGCAATCTCCTGGAGTTCCTGAAAGTTTTAAGACCGTAGACAAGTTTCATCGCTTGCTACTGGTGAAAAAGTGTGAAAAAGTGTGAAAGGCAACCAACAACGCGCAAAACGCAACCCCGAAAACGATGGCGACTCAAGACCCACAAGTCCCGAGTCTGGGAGTAGCGACGCAATTCGCTACACAACAAGCTCTCTGGCACCAGCTCGAAGCTAACCTCCTTGATCAGATCGCCGCTGATCACGCTGCCTTAAGAACCAAACACGCTGCCGAAAGAGCTGCGCTCGCCGAAAATAAATAATAATTACAAATAAGTAATGTGCTGGCTAAAGTAAGGCTTGAATGCATCGGAGTAGAGGGTGCGCATGTGCAAAAATTCGCTGCCGCAATCGAAGCTCAATACGACCAACTCGATCAAGACGAGCAACTCGATCAAGACGTGCAACTCGATCAAGACGAGCAACTTGATCAAGCTCCCCAACCAGCTGTTCATACGGCAACTCCCCTCAAGCAAAAGCCAACTTCTCACGAAGTCGCGACCCAAGACCCGATCATCTCGATGGTCACCCCCCCTCATGCCGACAACCCCACCGGATATCAAACACCCCACGGCAAAGTCTCAGACCCCACTGCCTTCCCTCTGGACCCAGGCATAGCCAAGGTTACTCCACAACCTAGCACACCCCACATTCACGAGAACACTTCACCTTGTTCGAATATTGCACCAGCAATATTGAACATTCACCACTACCACCAATAAACACTACTCCCTTCACTCCGCCAACCCCACCGGAGCCTCCACCTCCTTCACTGGAGCCTAACTCCCCACTATCGGCGACTCCCGCTACACCACCCATACAACTTGTAGTTCCCCAACATCCTCGTCAACCCCCTCGCCGCACCACTCATTTCCTTGGTGATCATGCCATATACGGCCATGACGGCCCCGGCACCTTCATCCCTTACAAAGCCCCCCCCGCGGCTCAAGCTCATGCCGCCCCACTGTCGGATTCCCTTGTCCGATATCCTTCATCTTCCGCAAGTCACTCTCCTCAGGACTTTCCTGTCCATCCACAAGACCATGCCACCTACGGCCACGACGGCCCCGGCACTTCCATTTCTACCACAGCTCCTTCCGCGGCTCAAGTTCCTGCCGCCCAACCATCGCACCCTCATGACAGACCTTCATCACCTTTCGAAAGTCCCTGTTCCTACGATTTGCCCCTCCACCCGCGTGACTATGCATTCCACGACTACCAACATTCCTCCGTCCCCACTCAAGCACCCACCCACCTCCTTTCTCCAAGTTCCAATGCACCTCCGTCTGAGCTCCAACGCGAGTTGGCCACAACTACGGCTGCATTCCGCTCCCAAACCGCTGAATTGGCCGCAACTAAGGCCATGCTCATTCGCAAGGATGGCGCTTTGTCCTCCACAGCCAACAAACTCACCACCACCGACGCCGCCCTGACTTTCGCCACTGCCCAGCTCGCCATCCAAGCCGACGAACTGGTCTCCACCCAAGCCGAACGAACACCATCTCACCCACACCCAGCTCAAGGCACTCGAAACTGCCCACGCTGACATCCGCAGCTCCCACCTTGAAACCAACGCCGTCCTCCAGACCATTCTTACCTCATTGGATGCCACTCACCCCACCCAAGATGCTGCATCGCATCTTTCACCTCCTTTCCCCATCCACAACCAACCTTCATCCCCTTCCGAACCAACCTCCAATGCCTCTCCCCCGATTCTCCCCGAGTATCATCACCACCTCCACGGATGCCCTGGACCCGGTTCTCCTGGTTCACCACCCACTCCGTCTCTCTGTTCTCAAACCCCCGCCATCCCTGGCCCCTCCTCCTCTACCCACTCACTTTTCGCCTCTTTGGCACCCCCTGAACCACTTTGCACCCGCTCGCCTTATCAGCTACCTGGTTCATTCCAACTCGACCACATCCCCGCGTCCGAGTTGCGAGGACGTACATTCAACGCCGGCGACCGTACCCCTACCACCAGCGAAGATCACCACGTGCAAAGTCCCACCAAGAATCAAGACCACCCACATCAAGAGTCGACGAGCTCCGAACTATCAAAAGACAGCTCTTTACCATATGGTCATACTCACCATCATGCTGCCGAGACCTGCATAAGGGCTTCTTCTCTCTTCGGGCACAACGACCCAGGAAGCAATCTTGTCGAAGAAACACCAAGCTATCTCGTTCCCACTTTCGACAAGTCAAAGACCAAGACACCTCGAGATGTTCCCGAGTATTACGCCTACATCGACTATGGCAACCACACCCAAGAATCTAAAGCTCCGCCGTATTCCATGCACCGGGCACAAGAGCCGCAGGCCACTGACAACATCCCCTCTGATTCAGTCCCCTGGTATGATGCATACAGCAAAGTAGCAAGACCCACTTCACAAGTCTCGAAGATGGTCTCCTCGACCATTCCCGATCAGCCGCCTGATCCAAGCACCACCAATGACCCCGCAATGCCGAATCCACAAGGACAAGACACGCTGTCAACGGCCCCACGGTCACCATACTCGCAGGCACTCACCGCACCTGCAGGTAACTAACTAAGTAACTAACTTCAGACCTCTCCCGAGCATGGGGGCCAGGCCGGACCGGCAGGAGCCGGTACGGAATCACAGAGGAAAATCACGCAGTTGGGGCAGAGGCGAGGGACGAGGACGGACTCGTTGATGGTGGACCGTCACTGCGCGCGGTCTTGTGCGAGGTCGTGCAAAAGCGTCGCAGGCCGCGGACGTGTTGGTCCACGAACTATCGACCTGTCCGTCGCGTTCTGCCCAACCGAGCGAACCCCATCCCAGCGCGGACTTTCCGGGTGCTAACCGGCCAGCCCGGGAGGCGAGCAGGCACCGTCTCACTCCGGGACGGCCGGGGCCGCCGCAGGGAGCAAGCGTGTTAGGCGCCGTCCTCCATCGCAACCAACGGTTAGCGATCGCAGGTATCAGCTCAGATTCACCAGGCACTCCCGCCTTGTTCGATATCTCTCGATCAGCAGCTCCCGATCACTTCGAAGCTGGTTCCGCCTCGCCGCCTCCCCTCCTCGAAGACAGGCGCGCACTACCGCTCACCGGCGCTTGCTGCTGCGTCCACCATCCACCTTCTCGGTTGGATGCACTGAATGACACTGCTCAGCAGGTTGCATGGACCCATCTGCGACCGCCATGTAACGATGTGATGGATGTCTTCGCACGAGGACCAGTCGCAACACCGGATCACACGCTCCCTAACTTTTGGTCAGAGGGCGCAATCCTTTCGGCTGCCGATCCTTATGTCTCACCGCGACCAAGCCTATGGAAAGCCTTCCCCATGGCTGCAGTAACAGACACAGATTTCGAGAGTTCTGAACGACCCGATCAGCCGCAAACTATTAACAATTCCATTGCGACCACTTCGGTCCTGGGTGTCCCCTTGCATAGCTCTCTTCTGGACGCCACACGCTTGCGCTGCCTCCGGAAAATCGACGTTGCGCTCTCAGGAAACATTCTCCGCGCACTATGCACAGACTCGCTTCAACTGAACCACTTCTGTAAGCATTTTCGCATCACTGGAATGCACGACAAACGCTCCACGCCAGCTGCCGGCTCCACCACAAACATGCACCCAAGTCCCGTCCGTTGCCTCCCTCAAAAGCGTCTTATCGCTCAGCACGTCACTCCTCATTTGAGGACGCATGTCACATGCCCGCACCTTCGAATGCTCTACACGCCTAAGGGAAACCCTAGTCACTACGGCACTCACCGCTCTGGTCTCAGCATCTCCGCTATTGAGGATGCACCCAGCAGGACTGACCCTTACATCGCCTTTGGTTCAACTGCACTCTCCTTCGGCGACCCCTCTTTTCGACTTCCCGCACTGGACCCCAAGCATTTCAGGCCGGATACTCTCCACCACGGGATCCCAGCTCACGCGCCCATCTGCCCTACCTTGCAGACAGGTCAGCCGCGAGCCACACCCCTTTTGGCACTGACTTCGGACCACCCGCATCACGCGCTTTCGCTCTTGGAGCATGACACGCTTTTCGATGCTCTCCGCGTCACCGCCTTTAACACCACGACACTCCTCATTTCCACCGACGCTCCGCGCCGCAACGTATCTCACGACCTTCAGATCTCGAACCTAAGTCGCTCGCGCCCGCACCACGTCGCGCACGCCTTACGAGGGCGTATTTTAATTGATGACCTCACAGGTCTTTCGATGCATTTTCCGACGTCCGACTTTGAACTTACGAGTTACTTTATGGCAATCCCCAATGCCAGGACGTCCGAAGCTGCGCAATCATGTCTCTGGAACTCCAATGCAACAGAAACTGCCAGACAAGAGAGCACTCAGCTCTCAACAGCTGCTCAACAGCTACTTAAAGTCTCGCACATAGCAACGAGTACTATCTCGCAGTCTCTATAGGACGACAAGACGAAAGATAAGACCACAACGGCCAGCTACACCAGCCAGATCATAGATGTAGCAGACGAGACAACGCAAACCAACTGTACAGCACGGTCCCAGAATATGCAGACGATGCTCCGGTCCTAACTAACTAACTAACTTCAGACCTCTCCCGAGCATGGGAGCCAGGCCGGACCGACAGGAGCCAGTCCGGAATCACGGGCCTGTAGGCGAGGAGCGCCGAAAGGTCGGTCGGCGGAGAGTGACCATCAAGCTTGTCGCCATGCGACGAGGAGACCGCGATGTGACTGACAACCAACTCGTCGATAACCTTCCGTCTTCGCCCCCCGGCCATACCCCGTCCCACCGCGAACGTCCCGGCTGCCAACCGGCCGCCCGGGAGGCGAATAGGTGCCAACCTACGCCGGGAGGGCGGATGCCCTCGCAAGGCTCAGGATTCATGAGGCACCGTCCTCCATCGCAACCCAGGGGGTAAGGGTGGTCCGGTCCTAACTAACTAACTAACTTCGGACGTCTCCCGAGCATGGGAGCCAGGCCGGACAGGCAACGATCAATTACTCGACCACGCAAACGCTCTGTCACCTGACCTTGCACTCCTACTGGCACCTGTCTCATTCATAGCTGATGCACCCCATCCGATGGACCAATCCTTAAGATATGTCCCGCTCGCAGAAGCACCATCAAAGGACACAAAGGTACATCATGAAAACACAGGTAAGCGCACCACGATCATGCGCACAGCCTCATTGCGCCTATCCGATCACGACGAGACGAAGCTACAGCTCTGCTTGACCCCTTCGCCTCTGGAAGACAAAGGCCGCCTCTCAGCCCCCCAGGCACCTGACCCTTCCCTGTCGCTGCAATCCGTATTAGCACAGACGATTTCGCCTCCCTGCACGACCGCAGATCAGGCACAAGCCAATGTCGGCACTCTGCGGAGTTATGCGCACCCGCTGAAATTTTACCAGCACGGCTACCTCAGCCAGTCAAGTCACTGCACCACCTCGGTCTTCCCTGACACCAGGTCGACGTATCGCTCATTCGCGACCACCTCAGGTCATCTAATGGACGACTATGATCTCGAGCATGAACTCATTGCAACGCTTGAGTCATACCCAAGAAGGAATCCTACTTTGGAGTCACCTCAACCACTCCCACAGGAACTTTGGCCACCAGACGCCACCCATGTGCTCATGGTTTCTCCATTGGTTTCCTCCAAAGCATTTGACTGCAGCAGAGACAAAATGAAACCTCCCCATGCGACCATAACCGCATTCTCGCTTGGGACACAAGCATTTACTTCGTGTCCTTTGTTTACGCCCATAGTACCGCGACACACGGCAACCAAGATAGAAGTGGACTGCGTTCCACCCTCATCTCTGAGCGCCACCCCCGACATGCTGCTCCCGGCACTACTAGCCAGTCCCATCACGTCTGATTCAGCTCCCATCGCTTTGTATGACGTCATATGTCATATTCCGATTAAAGCCCAGACACCGCACAGGCTCCTATGCACTCGCGACGGCACGCTCACCGCCCCTCTCGGTTTACACTACGAACATTGCGCCACACCCCTGGTACACTCACAGTCAACTGAGACGCACGCTCGCTTGTCGCACTGTACGATGCACAAACACCTTTTGATTCATGATACGCAGAACACTGTCGTCTCGGCCACCGCTGAAGCACCTCCTCCGACCGCCGCCCGGCTCTGCGCTCGCAATCATGGTCTCTCGGTCTCACCGGCAATTCGAAGATTCCACCCAGTTCGAATTACGAGGGCGCATTAGTATTCCACCGACGACAAGATTCGTTTCGATTCGTATCAGTCATGCCTCCTATGGCTACTCTGGCTACATCGGAACACAATTCAAGGCACGTACCGAAGTCCCTCTTTCTAAGGACCTCCGTCACACGCCAAGACCTGATGAGTATTCGTCGTTCCTCCCCGCTTCAACGCGACTCCCGACGATCAAATCCCCGACGATTTGTGATGACACTAAGTTCCGTCATCAATGCAATTCAGAGCCTCCCACGCTCTTCCGTCAATCTCTCGCAGGTCAGACCTCTCAAGTTTCGGCATTCCACCCTCGCTCGATTTTATCCAGCATGCTGCCATATGCAAACGAAGTTCAGTCACGCCAACGCCACACTTCGCAGTTATCGCTAGTCTCGCGAAATAAATGCCCGCCACCAAATGATAGCCGCACGCAGAGTCCTTTACTCATCTCTCTTCACGTCCCTCCCAGCACTATGCTTGACGTTGAAGCTCTGCACCACTATGGTTCGGTTACAACACAACTTCACGCGAAATCCTCGTCCAGTTCTGATCATATCTCGCATCTGTCGACATTGTTATCGGAATCATGCTTCGGACACAGCTCAGACAGCACCAGCGTATTACGCTCTTATGACGCACTCGGTTCGCTCCTCTCCGTTCGCACTGCAGGTTCCATCTTGCAGAACTCTGAGCCCAACAGCCGCCATTGCGTTTCGCACCCAGCCGACGCTTTCCGTAGCACCCGCGAGGATAACCCCCAATCTCCACAGGTTGGACACGCGCTCTGCTCTAAGCATTCCACCGCATCTCACTGCCGCACACCGCTAGCCCCACCCAGTTGTGTTACGAATCAAGGGAAGTTAACTGCCATGACTATTCACTTCTTCATTCCCACACACTCGCTGCTAGTCACAGTATCGCATGACTCATCATCGGACAGTTCTCGCATTATGGACAGGACCTCACATCATGTTCATTCTTCGGACATCCCCCGTCCACAGATCAATCCTCTCTTGAAACATACGCTCCCTACACGTTGTATACTGTACAGCTCTCGCATATCGACAACACCCTTCTGTCGAATGTCTCCCCTTTCAGTCACTGCACGATTCACCAGGGACGCACCACGCTCCCTCGCGCTTGTACATCAAGGGAAGTTTGATTCTGGTGAAAACGTTTCGTTTGATTCTGATGAAAACGACTCCAGACATGAAATGAATAGATCAGTCGATTGTCACAGTTCAGGATTACTTTATCGAACAGAACACAAAAGATGCGGCTTTGACCATACCTTCGAAGTCAACTCTCCCCCTGGCACGGACACTATCTTCAAGCAGTCCATCGCCTTCAGGCATTCTCTTGTGTTGCCCAACTCTTCTGCATTTTCTGCACAGGGCACCGACGCGTCAGCACAGGACACACGCCTGTACCCACCATCATACGCGATACACTCGCAAACCTCAGTCTCCGCCCAATCATCTTTTGATGATAGCAACTGGCTACGTACACGAGACTACGAACCCAAACCTACAGCAAATTTAGAGTACGAACCCAAAGCTACAGCAAATTTATAGTTTTCGTATTTATGGCCATCCCCAGACAACTTTATCCCGATGTCCTCATCGCGCTACGATTATCCGCATATTATTTTAGACGCTCATAGCCTAGCTTCAGCTGTCCCACGCTACACTCAGGACGACAGCTTTGACACGTATGTGACAGGCAATTCTGGTTCTCTCATCTTCCAGAAACAGCACCGCCTTGCTCGCTCTCATTACGACGATCACCTTACCATGTCGAAACCGATTTGGTTAAATGGTCATATCTCTTCATGGGATCACGCTGGCGCTCCGTCACATCGTCAAATCTTTACTAGCCCACCATTAGCCACAATAGCATCTCATCCCTACGGCCACTCTCATTATTCGCCTTTCGATCAACCATTGGTCTGCTGCACAATTCCCGACTGCCTGACCCATGATCCCGCCTGTTGTTATTCGTTAGACCCCCCGCTCTACTCAGATGCTCCCCCAGACACTTAGGAGTTATCCACCGACACACACCGTCCCCTATATCATTAGCCACCGAGCAAGATGACGATCTGATCTCTCGCACAACATTCGCCATACTTCATCGTTAGCCTACTTCGCAGCTTCCTCCACTTTCCTTCTTACTCACGATCGAAGCTTTTTCCTTTCTTTGATCATCCTCTCTTTCTCCTTTCTCACTTCACACACTACCTGCGTTTCGTTTTCCTCTATCTCGCTCATGCACTTCGCACACTTTCCTTCAACGCCTCCTCACGACTCGACATCCATGTGTCCCTCGCCAGACATTTGTTTTGTTTGTCCCAGATTTCGCTCATCACCGAGTTCATTCTGCGAGGGCGTAGAGATAGAAAATTCCATTTAGGGTTAGGAACCCCCACCCCCCTTAACCCCCCTTAACCACCACACTTTCTCACTTACAACCACTAAATCGCTGTGTCGCACACCGTGCTGCTCTTTGTGTCGTTAGAGGACAGGACGAAAGGCAGCACTACCACTGCCATCATTCTCTACCAGAGGCACAGTGATTTTTAATGTTCTCTAATGAGGGATGAGTATAGCTGCCGCCCAGAATCGAATTTGGATGGGACGATCAGCATGGATAAGAGGAAGATGAGCGTACCGACGATATGGATGCGAGCTCACTGTTTCCTGAGGAAGAAACCGCCAGAGCGGAAAGAAGTGCGATTCCGACCCCGAGGCATGGATTTATTCGCCAAAGGTGAGTTAATTTACGCTTGGTCGGAGTTTTGGCAAGAAGACGACGCATGTGTCGATGTTTCGATAGACGAGACGATTGAGGCAGTTCGGATAGGCTTGGGAGCACCAGTCGCCTACAGGGACGATCCAGAGATACTAGGACCTGCCGAACTGACGCCAGAGAGAGACAAAGATAACAAGAGCCCCAGTCGAAGTTCGCGCCGGCACAGACGACGCCGATCGCGCGACGACGAATACGACGGAGGCCGTTACCAATATAATTTGGGTTCTTTGAGCGATGCGTTCGCGTTTACGACCCCTTGCGGTCAACAGTTACCATTAGGAGTGAGGATGTACCCGAACACGGACACCCGCTCCGACGACGCCGCCGACGCTTTGGCCGCGGCCGCATTCGAAGATCTTGCTCGCCCACAGCCGGACGAGCCACCCAACGAAGTGCTGACCGATCGTCGGCCTTTGGCGCGGATTTATGAGGAGATGTCGAGCGATGAACTCGAAGAGTCGAGCGATGAACTCGAAGCTCCACGACACTGGGAAGACGATTCGGACTCGGAAGACGAAGAAGCCGCACCGTGTGAACCAGTGTCCTCGATTACGTTACTTGACGAGTCGTCGAAGGACGACCCACCGTTTGTTTTTGACGAGGACGCCCTCGACGCTATCGGCTTGTCTTTGGATCCCTCCGAGATGACCTTTGGCGACCGGACTGGCAGTGAGCCAGACATGGATTTCTGCAGCGATAGCACGGATGATCATTCGACAGATGAGACGATGACCATTGCGAGTGGTGCATACGACGATCTTACGATAGAGTCGACGTCGGGGACGACGGCATATTTTCCTGCGGACCCCCCCGAAACGGTTTCGGTTGCGACGGATCGAGCCACGGACACGCCGCCGGAAGAAAAGGATGCGAAATCGCATAATGCGTCGGACGAGAAGCTACGTGCACAGTCCGAAGACGAAAGGGACGCTTCTCCAGTTGAGCAATGCCTGGATTTGTCACCGCCAGAAGAAGAGAGCAGTGACGGCGTTGTCGGAGTCGAGCCGAACCCGACCGAAGAAGATGGATGTAAGAAGAAGATTAGCAGCGTTCTCGATTGGGACGAAGATGAGCCGACGTGGAACCTGCAGGATTGGTGGACGAGAACTCGGAGCTTCTTGCTAAAGAAGCCACCAGAACGACCGCTCAGCTACGGAATCGAAGCCGCAGCCGACATGGAACCTATCGGCACCGACTGTGACGATCAACCGATGACGAATGAATGTGCGGATGCATTCTGGAAAGACGAAATGAACGAGTTATGGGAGAGGTCATTTGCTTCCGAGAACGCCGAAGATCGGGATCCCCTACCAGCACTGATTCCCTCCTAGATTGTCAAGGAGGAAGAGCGGAAGCCACCAGATAAAGAGGCTGCCGCGAGCGCTGCGTCGATGACGCCGACGACAGATGATACGAGAAGTCAAGCCGCGGTGTCGATGTCCAACCCCGGCGACGAGCGAGTCAGAGCCCACTGTTCTCACACTTCGTTAACGCCGCGAGATGGCAAGACTATCGATGATGAGTTGGTTACCCTTAGTTGTTTGGATACGGATGCTCTTACGTTTATGGCCTGTCACATCTACAGGGATCGTGACGGACCGAAATTCTCGACGACCATCGGTGTTGATGGAATGGCAGATGCTTCTTATATTTGCCGCGAAATGGTCAGAATGTTGGCCAAAGATAAGTTGATTTTCGATGAAGGCGAGCTTCCGATTAAGCGCAAGCTGTGCGGATCGGGGTTGAATACGACGACGATCTATCGTTGGATCGCGATCCGGGTTGCCCTCGCCGACGACATCGCTGCCCCCATTGTCGCTATTGTGGCCGATACCAATTATCTTTTACTGTTGGGAGGGCGCGATATCCGAGTTTTAGGAGTCGTCGTGGACTACCCCCACGATCGGATCTGTTTTTATTGAACCCAAGTCGTCTACGGACGCAGGAAGATTAAAGTCGAGGGTGAGCGAGTCGATGCACCCATCGCGACCTTTCGATCTGTTTACGATCGAGACCCGATAACCGTGCCGATTTACAATCATCAACACGACGCCTTTCGGCAGAGTCTCGACCTGGTCAAGACTCGAGTTTACGCTCGTCTGAGCACGATCAAAGATCTCCGCAGCCCGCCGCCAGAACGAGCGGTAGCCTTGAGGACGCGGGGGCATTCTACAACCAAACTCTCCCCAGCTCCGGGAGAAGCCGCGCAGGATGTGGTTGCTTACGCTGCGCGCACGCTACAAATCGAGCCCGGTCGGACTTACAATTTACCGGTTAGTTTGTCGAAGCCCATGGAAGAGGACAGGTCTTCGTCGCTACGTTTGCTGAAAACGAGCAGTTGGGAATTGTCGAAGGGATGTGTTCTTCTTGCGAAGAGCACGACAAGTCATCTGCTCGCATGGCTGTTACTTCCACGCAAGAAGTGCCAACGGTCGTCACTCAAGGCGAGGTTCTCGCAATTGGCGATATCGTTCGGTACGAAGATGAGTTGAACGTTTCTACGATCAACGAGCTTACGAAAGAATGTGAAGAAGGGTACGACAAGGGGAGCCTTTCCTTCACCGTTTCCGTCGCTAGTCACTTGACGCGCTGCGACGAATCTCCCCCGCCGATGTTGCTGAGCACGGCGCAGAAGGACGCTCCAGCCGCTGCTGTGGACGAGTCCTCCCCCAAACGACCCAAGCGAGACGACGATTTCGCTCGACGGTCTGAAGAAGATGAGAAAAAGTGCCGCGAGATCACCGAAGCGGAGATCCGCCGCCGATACGAAAAGGCTCATTGGCTTCCGATCACTTATCGCAAGGTGGTGATGCTGTTCAGTGGAGCCGGAGGCAGCACTTTAGGTCTCCAACGAGCCAACGAAATATGTGGGACGTCGTTTCGAGTCGTGTTAGCACTCGATGCTTCGGACACCGCCAACAAGATCCACCGCAATAATTTTCCGAACATTCCTGTGGTGCAGCACACGCTTTGTGGTCGCCATGTTACAACCTTTCGGTTAATCGAATCTTATTTACCTCACGCGGAATGGTCGTCGTCGATGTGTATCGCGTCGCCACCCTGCGTACACTCCGCTCTGTGCAACTTGACTTCCAGAGATGTTGGGAAGGGAGTCACCGCCACCCACTGGACGATGAAATTATGCAAGATGGCTGGTTTCTTCATGCGGTTGATAGAGCAGGAGGCCTCGATTATTGCTTATGTTGCGCGTTTACACCCTTACGTGTACGTCGTCAATTTTCACGACATAACGCCCAGTTTGATGAGCTGTCGCGTGCGGTTGTTGGTTTCTAGCCACCCGCTCCATTTACGCGCAGTTCCCAAGACTTGCAAGAATATGCAACAAGAGTTCGCCGCTGCGCTTGGCCACACAGACGAACGGCATTTACTTCAGATGAACAATTTAGGATCATCACGAGCATCGACAGACGCAGCTTATACCGTTACGCGTGTCCCGCTTCGCGTAGGACCGCACCGTTCCGATTACAGATCTCTGAATCTGATAATGACTTCGGAGTTACTGACGATGCCCCTTGATTTTGATTGGGCCGGCTTCTCCAGGACGACCTCGTTGAAACGCTTGGCGTCCGTCGTGCCACCAGACACGATGGCTTTATTGGTACTCGATCTGCACAACTCTGTGACCAAGGATGTTCGCTTGAGCGGTGAGGCTTTGCCGTCCGCGCTGAGTCCTGCAGACCGACCATTTGATTATTATTTGCAAATCGACGAAACCACGTCGCGTACAAGTTCCGCTGTTAAACACGCGCACACGTGTCGTAAGATGGGTGTCGACTGATGATCTCCAAGATCGCACCAGATGGAAACCTCAAGAGGTGCCTTTGCTTCCGCCTGCAACAGATGAGCCGGGGGCGTCTCATGCTTCTTCTGCTGCCCCCCCCCGCCAACCAAATATGGACGTTCCGCCAGATCCTGAGCAAGATCGGGAACCGAAGATTAAGAGTGAGCCGAGCGTTCGTGTCAAAGGCGAGAAGATCAACAAAAGCCACCCGGAAGTGAGACTAAAATACGAGAAGAGAAAAGTTCGATGTGCTATGGAAAGTTGCGCCGCGCGATGCTGATGGTGCACCGCTGCCGCAAACTCCCGAGCATGTCAAGGATCACCGCGCTATGAAAGTGAAGATTCCTACCAAGGAAGAAGTTGACAGGGTTGTTCAGGAGCTTGGAATTCCTGACAATCCGCACCTAGATGACGATGCGAAGCTGATGCTCCGTCACTGTGTGCAATATTCTTGGGCCTTTTTCGACCCGATTATGAGACCTGTGGACTCGCCTCCTGTATCTCTACGATTCAAAGACGCGAATCCGCGACCGATTAAGATGACGCCCTACCGACTGACGCCTGCGAAGCTCGATTGTCTCCGCAAGCAGATCAGTGAGTGGTGTCGGGATGGAGTCATTCGCCCGGCCAACTCACCTTGGGGCTTTCCTGTGTTGATGCTTCCCAAGAAAGGAGCTGAGATTGGAACGTCAAACGCGTTCCGTGCTGCAGTTGACTTACGTCAGCTCAACGATCAATTGGTCAATGACAGTTGGCCGAACATTCGACAAGATGATGCTTTAGCCTTTCTCGCGATGAGACGATGGCGGACATGCATTGATATTAGATGGGGATACCACAACCTTCGTCTGGATCCGGCAGCGCAAGACGCTGTCACGATGGTTAGCCCACTTGGTGCTCATAGTTTCTTGCGATTACCTCTGGGTGTGAAGACGGTCGGTGCACTTTTCTGCAAGCAGATGGCGAGCGACCTTTCGAAATGGATGTATCGAGACTTCGTTGCGTTTGTCGACGATATTGTGATGGGAACCGACGATCTTCATCCACATTTACAGGTTTTGATCGAAGTTATGTGTCATTTGGCACAGGGAGGGTACAGCGGTCGAACCGCAAAGTTCCACCTTCTCAAGGATGAGATAGAATTTCTGGGACACATTTCGACCCCAGAAGGCTTGAAGCCGAATCCGAAGACGCTGGAAGCACTGCAGAAGATGCCGATTCCAGGTACTTTGCCGAATACTTCTCCGAAGACCCAGATACGCTCTTTCATCGGCATGAGTAATTACTGCCGGCGATATGTGAAGGGCTACTCGAAGATTGTATAGCCGCTGATACGATTATGTATCAAAGGCGTAAAGTTCGAGTGGACGCCCGAGTGTCAAAAGGCTTGGGATACGATTATTGAAGCTTTGGTTGATTCCAGAGGAGTCTACCACCCCGATTATGATCTGCCCTTTCAGATCCGATCCGACGCTTCCAAGGATGGACTTGGAGCATATCTCTTCCAGATTGTCGAAGTCAAGGACAAGGCAGGAAGAGTGACTCGAGAAGAACGAGTGATTGAATACTGGAGCCGAGCCGTGCCGAAGGAGATGCGCAATTATGAGCCCCGTCGGCTGGAGCTGCTGGCTGTTATCCTTTCTCTAGAGCACTTTCGAGCCTATATCGAAGGGCACCGGACTGTTTTGGAGACCGATCACCGAAATTTGACGTTTTTACGTAAGGCGACGCACTCGTCTGGACAGCTTGCTCGTTGGGCGATGCGCCTCGCCAACTTTGACCCTGAACTTGGTTACAAGCCGGGAAAGTCACCGGGAATGAGTATCCCTGACTGTCTCTCCCGCAATCCGATAGATCATGTCATCGAGACTGACGAGTTTGGAGAACCTTTGAACCACGCTTATTTGGTGTTCCAAGAGCTTCCCCGACCTATTGATGACCAAGGAATTCCTGCCTCCGGCTGTCACTTTATATTGTCGTTTGTCACGACCGAACTGCCGGAAGACGAGGAAGAAGACCCCGAAAAAGATCCGATGAGATTGGCTGCGTCTCACGCTACGAGACAACGTCGGAAGAACCGCGTGCGCGATGAGCCGCAGGTCCGCAAGGACGCAGCCGCCTACAAGGATTATATTGATAAATTCCCGATAATATGACGCTCGATGAGATCGCGAGTGAGCAAGAATCTGATGCTACTTGCGAGGATATTCGCTATCGGATGGCCCAAGGTCATACGTCGCGACTTTACCGAACTAACGAACGACATGAAGTTGCGAAAGACATAATTTACCGCATTTCTGCTGATTTGCACTCGATGATTGTGGCCCCTGCCACGTTGCGCAAACGCATTATTCGACTCTACCATGACACTCCGGTCAACGGAGGTCATATGGGACGTCACAATACTGTCCAGGCTATCCAGGAACGAATTTGGTGGCCCCACATGTCGAACGAAGTCGGAGTCTTCATTGCTGAATGTTTAGTTTGCCAGAAGGCTCGTGCGCCTGAGCCAAAACGAGCTGGACTCTTGCAACAGCCTGTCTACGACGGTGATGGCGCTGTTCTATGCATGGATTTATTTGGACATTTGCCCAGCGCTGGTCCCGAGACGTATCTTCTGGAATTTTTCGATCCGTTCTCGCACTTCTTGATTTTGGATGTTTTGAAAGATAAGCCTGCTGAATCCATTCTCGAATCTTTTGTCATTAACATCCTCCTCAAGGGCTACTTGCCCCAGATGATTCGTACCGACGACGGTATAGAGTTCGTGAACAAGTTACCCCTTACCCTGATCGCCGACTGCGGTTGCGATGGAGGACGGTGCCTCATTAATCCTGAGCCTTGCGAGGGCATCCGCCCTCCCGGCGTAGGTTGGCACCTATTCGCCTCCCGTGCGGGCCGATTGGCAGCCGGAACGTCCGCAGTGGGACGGGGTATGGCCGGGGGGCGAAGACGGAAGGTTATCGACGAGTTGGTTGTCAGTCACATCGCGGTCTCCTCGTCGCATGGCGACAAGCTTGATGGTCACTCTCCGCCGACCGACCTTTCGGCGCTCCTCGTCTACAGGCCCGTGATTCCGGACTGGCTCCTGTCGGTCCGGCCTGGCTCCCATGCTCGGGAGAGGTCTGAAGTTAGTTAGTTAGTTAGAACAAGTTGATGCGCAAGTTTTGCCATCCCTTCAACACGCGATACCAAACTTCGATCCCCTATCATGCCCATTCGTACCCTGCTGAGCGTGTGAACCGATTTATCAAGGCCTTCCTCCGTGCCTGTCGTCAGGGCCGGAACATCACGGATTGGCCCGACTTTGCCCACTATATATATTGCGTTTTGCTACAAACGCAACTTTATTCCAGGCACGCAGATTTCCCCCTTTATGCTACGCCCGAACCGTCAGCCGATGTTGCCGACCGATTATACGCTTATGGATTTCGATACAAGACTGTTGCCAAAGACTCGCTCAGATGCAGTCGCTGAAACTCGTGCACGATTGAAGTATTGTACGAAGATCGTCCACAAAGCTCGTGAAAAAGCTTTGAATAAACAACGATTGGCTTACAACGCCGATCATGTCGATGTCGAATACAAGAAAGGATCGCATGTTTTGCTCTACATTCCTTTCCTTCAGAACAAGCTTCGACCGGAATGGCGAGGACCGTTTATTATCAAGGGGCGCCTTTCCCCGGTCACTTATAGGAGTGAGTCTCTCGACTCTCCGCCCGAAGAACGAAGTGTTCATGTTAGTCAGATCACGCCTGTGATGGTTCCTCCGATCGTTGATCAAGCCATCCGCAAACCCGAAGAAACCTTCCGTGATGATTATCAGCACGGTAAGTTTGTTGTTTTCCGGATTCCTGACCGGAAGCGCTCTGACTGGCGCAAGAAGATCTATGTTGCTGAAGTTTACGAGCCTTACGATTACCAGAATGATCGTGCTGCTCTGCATTTCTATTCCGAGTTGGGTCCGAACGATGATGTCGCTTATTTCGAGCCGACCTCTCACCCTTCGAACCGCAAGCTCAAGCTTGAGTACAAGGACGTTGACGGTCGCAGTTTCACCGACAAGTCCAAGATCTCATCCAGCACAACTCCTTGTGTCACGGATTTCGCTCCGCACGAGATTGATGTGTTGGTCCCCAAGTTTACTGTGCGCATTGGTCGAGTTCCCGAACCGATCATCACCCGCGTTTACAAGAAGATAATTCACGAGACGCTCGTAAGGCGAAGCCGCGCTCCTCGCGCTAGCCGCTCGCTGGGGCAGCTCGTATTCTCACCAGGGGAGTCCCGTGGCGGAAACTCCCGCCTCCGAAGGCTTACCCCTCCTTTAGGCCCCCCCCTTATCAGGGGCACCCTACTCCGTTCTGATGATGTCAGTTTTCTCTATGGCATCATCTTCCTTTTCCTTGACATGTGTCACCCTGATTTCGGTGATTCGAGAGTATCTTAATCATAAAGCAACAGCCGATCCTCAAGTTGTGAGGACCAGGCACGGAAGTTGTTTGTGGTTGTGTGGCGAGCGAACGGCCTTCCTCGTCCAGTGACTCGACCAAGAGCGCGGACGTGAGCGGCGAGCCTAGATTCGAAGGTGAGCCAGGTAGGCATAATTTCTTGTTACGCCACAGCTGTGTAAGGCACGAGGTTGGCACTGGAATCGTAGCTATGCAGCAAGCTAAATTTTCAGCCCGAGCAGCCTTTACATTACTCTACGCGACACCCCGTTGTAATGCCCGATCTTTACTTTACGTATTACTTTATTCAAAAAGTGTGTAATGTAATTGTGGCGGAAACTCCCTCCTCCGAAGGCTTACCCCTCCTTTAGCCCCCCCCCCCCCTTATCAGGGGTACCCTACTCCGATCTGATGATGTCAGTTTTCTCTATGACATCATCTCCCTTTTCTGTGACCTACGTCACCCTGATTTCTGTGATTCAAGGGTATCTGAAGCATAAAGCAACAGCCGATCCTCAAGTTGGGAGGATTGAGCGAAGAAGATGTCTGTGGTTTGTGGCGGGGGAACGGCTGCTTTCTACACCCGGCGACTTTATCAAGAACACGGGCTGAGCGGCGACTAGACTCAAGGTGTGCCTAGATAAAATTTCCCAGTCCGCCACAGGTAGTGGAGGATATGAGATTCGACCGGTCATGTCGGTCGCAGCGGACGAGTGCATCTTGCATTCTCTACACGGTCCGGACAAGCCGTGCGCGCCCTGATCAAGCGCGCCCACGAAGAGTTCGAGAGGGACCATCGCCGTGGGAGAGGTCCACGGTCGGATACGAGAGTCGTCGGAGGTGACGACGCGCGAATCGGTTCGAGCCGACGCGCAACCCGGGTACCGCTGCCGCAGGCGAGCGGAGTGAGCTTGCCGCTCACTTGGGCATTGATTGCCGAGCAGAGACGAACTCTGCTACCCGCCGGAACCATATAGATAGATTGGTCGGTGGAAGACGCACGCGGCGACGATATTACGCGTAGCGTGGACAAGCCAACGTCCAGGAGCCCTCGGAGCAGAAGGACGACGACGACCCAACCTTTGTGGAACCGCTCTGATTTTGGCCGATTAGAGCGAGCCGACGCCGATATGGAGGAAGACGAAGCGGAAACCGCAGACGAGCAGGTACGAGAACCCGAACCTTCAACTCGTCCCGAGGGGACGAACGAACGGCATGATGATGATGATGATGATGGCGAAGAGGAGCTGAACTACAACGGCGACGAACTGCCGAGAGCGCCGCCGGCGAGGCAATCGGCAGCCCATCCAGAACGTGCGCGAGACGACGAACCACCGAACATTACCGAAATATACGAAGCACATTAGCGCGATATACGTCGAGAAAATGAGCGCGCCCAAGAGATCCTCATCCAGCAGGTAGAAGAAGAGAATATGCGTCGTGAACGGCTACGCCAGAAGGAGATAGAAGAAATGCAAGAGCAACTGCGGCACGCACACGCTCGACCAGACGAGCCATACGAGCAAGCACGATTATTGACCTGCGAGAGGGATGAGTTGCGTACGCCGAGTCGCTCGAGGCGAGCGAGCAGTCCTGAGGGAGATCCCGACCCTCGGAAGAACCGCCGCCTACGCGAACGCGCGCGAAAGTTAGGAAGCCGCGCGACGACGATGACGATGACGAGACTAAGGAGGAGACGCGCGACGATGGGAAGGACAACAACCAGAAGTTCCTCTTGGACTTCACCGATCGATTCGCCAGCGCGTTGGCCAAGCACGATCGCAATAAGGATCGGCGGTCAACCTCCGGATTGAAGACCGAGACGTTTACATTGGTTCTTGACGGTCGTGACCAGGACCAGTTCGATTTAGATGCGGACGCCGTGATGAGCACGCTATCCGAAGACCATTACAGCATGGAGAAGTTACGATATTTACTACCGGTCAGTTTACGCGACACGGTAGCACCGATCTTCCGTGAACATCTTACGAAGTACAAGGAAGAGTGCAAGGACCTCGATCGCCCAGCGTCTTTTTATCTACGTCGGGACGTTGACGACGATGAATACGGGACAGTGGTACGACGGTTACGACGGCTGAACAAAGAGCACTGTCACCGAATCTTAAAGTATTTTCGGTCGACTTGTCCTCTGCCTATGACGACAGAGGAGTCACTACGGAAACTTCAGAGTACGACCCAGGCGACCGTTCCCAAAAGGTCTGGGGAACGACACGTGCACACTTATTGTGCCAAGTTTCAGAGCGAGGCGATGGCCTTCCGCTCTTCAGCAAAACGAGACATCAACGATGTTGAGATTATTTCCTATTTGATACGAGGACTGGAGTCCAGCGATTTACGGTCCCGCGTGCGGACCATGCGCAGCGGGCACCCGGCGACGTATAAGACGTTTACGTCGACGTTGTCATTGATTACGCGTCTCGAAAACGACCACGCGACCGCGTTGGGAGAGCGGAATAACCGCAACGCGAAGAATCCGTCGAACCCGAAAACGCAACGACCGCCGCAGGGACGCGGAGGCCGAGCCTTGGCCTCGGGCCAGAAAGAAAAGAAACCGAAATACGAGCCGCTGCGAGTGGAAGACAACCCAATGAAGTGGTACGAGCTAACTTGCAAGAGTAGTGTATTTTTCCTCTCGACCCACGACAAGGACGAGCATGGAAGCCGAGTTATATGCAACCGCGAGCCAGATGATTGTTATGTCGCGATGTGCAAGCTCATCGAAAACGACAAGAAACCTCCATCTCGAGGCAGATGGGAGAGTCGTCAGAAGAAGGACACCCAGTCGCGCGATGATGGCAGTTCGAATGCCACTCTCGGTACGAGCGCTGCTCAAGACATGCAGAGCAGGCTCAACGACATGGGAACGCAACTGACCACAGTAATGGATTCAGTGAAACACTTGAAAGATGGACATGGCCGATGGTCCTCTACACGATCGAGCCGACGAGACAGCCGTAGTCCCCGACGCCGCGACAGGAGCCGTAGTCACAGCTCACGTTCGCGCCGACAGAAAGACAGCCGGAGCCCTAGCAGACATCCGCGCCGACGCCGGCGACGCAGATCACGCGGCCGCGATTCTGGTGGTGGACGTTATAGAGAAGACTCGGGACATTCATCCGCGACGTTTGCGTTTACGACCCCTTGCGGTCAACAGCTACCATTCGGCGTGATGATGTACCTTAACACGGACGCCCGCTCCGACCACGCTGCCGACGTTTTTGCCGCGGCCGCACTCGAAGATATTGCTCGTCCGCAGCCGGACGAGCCACCGAACGTTGTGCTGACCGATCGTCGGTCTTTGGCACAGATTTACGAGGAGATGTCGAGCGATGAACTCGAAGAGTCGAGCGATGAACCCGAAGCTCCACGATAGTGGGAAAGCGATTCGGACTCGAAAGACGAAGAGGCCGTACCTTGTGAGCCAGTGTCCTCGATTGCGATACTTGACGAGTCGTCCAAGGACGACACACCGTTTGTTTTTGATGAGGAAGCCCTCGACGCCATCGGCTTATCTTTGGATCCCCCCGAGACGACCTTTGGCGACTGGACTGGCAGTGAGCCAGACATGGATTTCTGCAGCGATAGCACGGATGATCATTCGACAGTTGAGACGATGACCATTTCGAGCGATGCAGACGACAATCTTACGATAGAGTTGACGTCGGGGACGACGCCATCTTTTCCTGCGGACCCCCCCCGAAACGGTTTCGGTTACGACGGATCGAGCCTCGGACACGCCGCCGGAAGAAAAGGACACGAAAACGCAGAATGCGTCGGACGAGAGGCTACGTGCACGGTCCGAAGACGAAAGGGACGCTTCTCCAATGGAGCAATGCCCGGACTTGTCACCGCCAAGAGAGGAGAGGCGTGACGGCGTTGCCGGAGTTGAGCCTAACCCAACCGAAGAATGTGGATTTAAGAATAAGATTGGCAGCGTTCTCGATTTGGACGAAGCAGAGCCGACATGGAACCTGCAGAGTTGGTGGACGAGAACTCGGAACTTCTTGCTAAAGAAGCCACCAGAACTAAAGAATATTCGATCGATCAGCTATGGTATCGAAGCCGCAGCCGACGCGGAACCGATCGGCACCGGATGCGAGCGACATCAACCGATGATGAATGAATCTACGGATGCATTTTGGAAAGACGAAATGAACGATCTATGGGGGAGGTCTTTCGCTTCAGAGAACGCCGAAGATCGGGATCCCCTACCAGCATTGATTTCCTCCGAGATTACCATGGAGGAAGAGCGGAAGCCACCAGATAAAGAGGCTGCCGCGAGCGCTGCGTCGATGACGACGACGACAAATGATACGAGAGCTCAAGCCGCGGTGTCGATGCCCAACCCCGGCGTCGAGCGAGTCAGAGCCCAGTGTTCTCACACCACGTTAACGCCGCGGGATGGCAAGATTATCGAAGAAGATCTGGTTACCCTCAGTTGTTTGGATACGGGTACTCGGACGTTTATGGCCTGTCACATCTACAGAAATCGTGACGGACCGACATTCTCGACGACCATCGGTGTGGATGGAATGGCAGATGTTTCCTATATTTGCCGTGAAACGGCCCGCAAGTTGGCTAAAGATGGTCTGATTTTCGATGAAGGCGAGCTTCCGATTAAGCGCAAGCTGTACGGATCGGGGTTGAATACGACGACGATCTATCGTTGGATCGCGATCCGGGTCGCCCTCGCCGACGACATCGCTGCCCCCATTGTCGCTATTGTGGCCGACACCAACTATCTGTTGCTGGTGGGAGGGTGCGATATCCGAGTTTTAGGAGCCGTCGTGGACTACCCCCACGATCGGATCTGTTCTTATCGAACCCAAGTCGTCTACGGGCGCAAGAAGATTGAAGTCAAGGGTGAACGAGTCGATGCACCCATCGTGACCTTTAGATCCACATACGATCGAAACCCGGCAACCGTGCCGATTTACAACCATCAGCACGACGCCTTTCGGCAGAGTCTCGACCTGGTCAAGACCCGAGTTTACGCTCGTCTGAGCACGATCAAAGATCTCCGCAGCCAGCCGCCGGAACGAAAAGCAGCCTTGACGACGCGGGGACATTCTACGACCGAACTTCCCCCAGCTCCGGGAGAAGCCGCGCAGGAAGTTGTTGCTTACGCCGCGCGCACGCTACAAATCGAGCCCGGTCGAACTTACAATTTGCGGGTTGTTTTGTCGAAGCCTATGGAAAAGTGCAGAGAAATCTGCTAACTCCTACCCTTATTCCGTCCGTTGAGCACGCGATCTCTTGCTTACCCTTCTCCTTCCTTTCTACACAGTCAATTAGTCCTCTGATCTGTGCTCACGCTCATCATCATGGTCTAGCGCGCCCCGCAGGTACGTAGTAATTACATGTTACCCTGATGTGTTGCTATGTATCGTCTGTCGTGTGAAGAGGCTAGGGGGACCACTGCCTGGGTTCCCTGAAACCTACCAGACTGCCAGACTCACGCGGTGAGACGGGATGGTCTCTCAGTGATCTAACCACTGCCTAGCGGAATACTCTGCAGGTTATGGGCCCAGCGGGGTCCTGAGAGATCATGTGTTGCATGCACGTTTACCATTGGGTTTTGGATCGTTACCGCGCGGATCTAGCCTCGCCGTGCAACACGGTTGTTTGTATACGCTATAACCTGGGTTTGTACATAGCTACATCGCACACGTTAAGACTGCGCACCCCCTGTGTGCTTGTTTATAGTATCGTATTGTCGTGAAAGTGTCAGTGTGTGTGTAGGCTGTACAAGTCCTGTATTGGTTGCACGCACGCTTGGAATATTTTGGGTATGTCCTCTTTTTTGGATGCTCCACGATAGTACACAACATGCCGCTCTCCGAGCACCCCTTTACCAACTGCCTGTTTAGTGTATGCCCCTTTAACACTGGCAGGAACCACAGTTTTGCACAGTTGCCACATAGGCGCTTCCATTGTTTTACCGGATGAGTGTACATAGACACTACCGCTAGACAGAGCCCCCTATAATGTTCTATATGGTGTCAATTCTGCTCCCCGACAACCCACAGGTTCAGTCACAGTTCTCTTGTAAAACGAGCAGTAAAGGTCGCACCCAAAGCAGTCCGGGTGCTGACATTCCCTTACCTAAGGTTCCCGTTGATTTTCTCGGCGAGAACAACCACTCCAACACCAGAGCGACGGTGCCTCATATCTGAGGCGTCCCCACTCATATCAGACCAAGTAGCACAGTTGGCTACTGTTTGCTACGCTAACGAGGTCAGGGCTTTTCCGCCCGAAATTAACGATCGCCTTGAGGATGGTGAATGCAACCTTAACCTCACCCATTCTCGCGAACTTGCTCTCGGCCTAGCCAGCCATTACCAAGAAATACTTAACCTTTTTCGAAGCAGTGTCTCCGAATGATGTCTCGTACTTGAGTCGAGAATTAAACGCTGTTGTGTATAATTGGTGTACATGTTGTTCATTAAATGTGTGCATTCTTTCAAGCATCTCCTGTTTCAAATCAACCGTTGGACACCCACGTTTTCGAACTTGACCTCACGCGGAACTCTTTCCCACATCTGTTTCCGACCGAAATGTCGTTAAACTATGGGCCAGAACGTTTTACTGAGTCTGGACCCAGCGCTATTCTTACTACTGATTCCAATGGCCGGCTTTCCTTATGCCATACTGCCGAGTCCGCAAACTTTACTGAAGCTGCCCTTGCCCAGCTTTCTCAGGAGCAGCTAAAATCAACTATCCTCTGACAACACCAGCAACAATCGTTACGATAGAGGATGGGTCGACTGGTGCCTCATCTACGAAACACGCACCTCCACTAGAGCGCAACCTGAAGCCAGCAGACTATGTCATCCGTCTGACTCTGTTCTGCCATTCTTGAGTGCGCACTGGACCTCTACAATTCAGTGTCCAATACCACAAGCGATAAAAGACGCCTAGAACCGCCAGTCTCTTGGGTCCCTTACGTAGAAGGATTGTCCGCACACCAAAAGCCCAAACTACTGCGAACTCAGCTGCTGGACTCCACAGACACTGAACTGGCGCACACAGCACATGTATTTGCGTCACTTACCAATTCAGCCAATGGACAACAGTCGAAACCCGCATTTAATGCTCGACGCCTACGTAACTCGAAAGACGCTAGTCAGCACTTCTCGCCCAATGATCTTAGCTACTACCGATCCGGTGACTCCTATGTCACCAGAGCCCGCAGTTCTAGTCAATCTAACGATCGCCCTGTGTATGCTCGCACCTGTGACAGACCTTCTCGATCTGATATGAAATTGTTAGATCGCACTAAGCATACTATGCACGCACTCAAATACCGAATCCGGGAGCTCTCCAAACACGTCAATCAAACTACCACTACCTCTCAGCTGCAAGATAAGATTACAAAGCTATTTGAAACGTTGTTGCAATCTGCATATACTATCGCTACTACGTCCAACCCTGACGACAATACAGACCTACTCCGCTTAAATGATCAACTTTCCTATGCCGAAGATATCGTTCGGGATGTTGACATACATCTGCTTTCGACCGAAGCGTCGTTAAACTATGGGGGAGACCAACCTACCATGTCTGCACCCAACACCTCTACTCCATCTAACTCGAGTGGTACCAGCTCTTCACCGGCCAGTGCTGCCGCGGAACCAGTCAATTGTACTGCTGACACTATAGCAAAATTGTCATCTGAGCGATATACTGAGCTCCCGTCACATGTCACTGCAGCAATGTGCCGAAGGAGTTCCGATCAAGCAGCGGCCAATACTACATTGTCGAGCAACCCACAAGATCTCTCACCCTTCGATCTTAACAACGGTCTCGGCAAGGACAACGGGGAACCTACCGCGCCCGTCGTTCCTATTACCTTTTCACAAGTTGTGGTCACCTCAAAACTGCTCACTCAAACTAATTTGTTCGCAGCCAGCATTCCTTCTACCAGTGTTCCCTGCGAAAACGCTTTTCTCACCAAATACCGGAGAGACCATAATCTTCCCCTCCATTTTCAATTTCCATACTTAGACAGTTGTGCCTCCATCTCGCTGATGACTACATTTGATTTACGCTAAATGTGCCCTAGTTAACTGTCCAAACTGCCACTGGACAACAGCAGGTATCGCATATCATGGTTACAAAAAATATAGTATCCCCTTTACCTGCTCACCCAGACATTGGCTACGTCAAGCTTGACTATGCCCTATTCCTCAAACCGGTGCAGGGTCGACACTTATTCATCTTAAGTGCCCCTGAGTGGAACAAGGCTCAGCTAACTGTCACTCTCAATGACAGTGAACAGCCAAATATGTCGCATCTCACTAGCTTACTTGACAAAGACGTGCATGTGCCCATTCACTACGTCGACCATGACCTCCCGGCACTACCGTGTCTACCCTACACACTTGCACGCGATAGGAACCTTGAGCTACGTTCACTATCCTTCCCGCTGAAGAGGTACAACGAAAACCGTGACCGTTACCACTATTACAATTTCCTGGTCACCAAGCTCAAAACTCGACCGTGGCTGCGTACTCTACTTCTCAACCTTCGGAAGCAGAATGAATATGCAAGAAACAACACTCCACCTCTCACCTGGCTACGCACCCGTCCAGCATTCCTATCAACTACCAACAATGGTTCTCGTAAACCAACTGTCATGTTACTATACTCTGGATTGTCGAGACCTGCGTTCCTGTCACAGGCCACCATTGACTTGGGCTTAAACATCCACGTTAAGATTGCAGATTGCTGTTGAGTCCGACGAAACGCTTGTACGCATGTTGCGCAAACACTTTCCAAAGATTATTATTTTCGAATCTCTACCCTCCTTCCTCAATCATCTCCAGTCTATAACGGAGGATGAAAGACGGAATTTTTACTGTGATGTGATAGAAATCACCCCCCCTTGTACCAACCGAAATCTTCTCAAGAGCACCAAAACATCCGACTTGGCCAGTTTGCTCGATGACTCCCTCTTTGACAGTATGCTATCTGTCATCAAACTACTCAAACCTTTAGTTCTACTTGCGGAGATAACACCCCCTCACAAGTGCATTCACAAGGATCACATCACCGTAGCTAACCACATTCACGCCACACTGGACTACACTGTTGATGTAGTCGACCGCTTCCCTACCTATCTGTGCGAATATGCGATATCCAGGGCCTGCAGAGGGATACCCAATGAAGATACCTGTTATAGCTTTGGTAGGCCATTTGTCGCCAGTAAGAATTGCAGCAGGACAGCCCCAAACACCAAGAAAATCGACACGGGGGAGAGTTTCATGTAGCATTTCATATGGCGTCATATATCCAGGGTTAGAGGCGTTTGGCATGCGCTCAGAGATGATGTCAGCCGTTTCCATGGCCCAACGCCAAAAATCAGGTGGACGGTGCGCATGCACCAAAAGAGTGCGAGTAATATCAGCAGTTGCGCGATGAGAGCGTTCCACAACACCAGAAAAAGCGTGCGCCTGTGAAGTTTTGGACTGAGCTGCAGGAGCACGTTTGAGAGCGATGTTGTTGCCCAGGCAGAAGGTTTCAAATCGGCCCATAAGAGAGCGGTCACGATCGGTGTAGATGAGGGCAATGCGATATCCAAATGGGCGAACCACGGTAGACGGAAAAAGTTCGAGTTGACGAGCGTTCGTAAGTGCATCGTGTCGTGGAGCAAAGTAACGTGTGCGGCGGCGCGTATGATCATCGACAAACGTGAGGACCGCGCGGTCTTGATAAACGAAGGATGGGACGCCTGCAAACATGAGATCGGCGTGGATAATAAGGTAGGGCGCAACGGCACGTGGACGAGACAAAGGCTCGGAGGCAGGAAGCGAAGTGGAAGCGGAAGCATGTGCTTTACGTTGGCCAACATGCGCAGCATGCATTTTACCTAGAGCACAAGCAGGACAAAAAGAAAGAGACGCGGAGATCGGGAAAAGCGGTGCGCCAACAGCGAGAGAAGACAAACGGCACGTTGTTGTCCAGTGGCTGTTTGAATAACAATCGGCGCGTATTTGGAGTCCAGTGGAATAATGTGATTGGGTATTGCAAAATCGTAAGTGGACATCAATGAGATGGTAGCACAAGAGTCAAAATATAGAAAAGAACAATGTGGAGGGACACTGTTTACCTTCATGTAGTTGGTGAGGAAGGCGTTTTCCGAATGTGGGCAAGTAGTGGAGAGGCTGGCTGTGAAGAAGTTCTCCAGCAATAGCAGATTCGTTTGAATAATTATCGGTTGAACAGGTGGTGATGGTTCGTCAGCCTCATCAGCCAAGCCGTGCTTTTCATCAAATGACGATAGCGAAGTATGATCGGCATCCCTTTTGGTTTCGGCTTGCGGTGGTAGGTTGAGGGCAGATTGGACCTGTGAAGATAGCGAGGACAGTAACGCTGGTGGTAAAGCCGAGATGGCGGAAGCAGTAAAGAGGCTAGGCACAATATTGGAGGGATTACCCTGTGTGTTGGGGGGATTCTTCGTGTCTGTAGTAGGAGGAGTTGCCTTTGGGATGGGAGCAGTAACAACAGTATGGTGTTGTGGCTCCACGTAGTTTAACGACTTTTCGGTCGAGGATAGATGAACGTCTACATCATAAATGATGTCTTCTGCAAACATGAGTTGTTCGTTTATACGAAGTAAATTACTGTTGTCATCAGTAGATGTCGTTGACAGAATGTCAGCTGATTGTAATAGAGTCTCAAATAACTTGTTGATATTCGGTTGTAGCTGAGCCGTGGTATCATTATCTGTCACTTGCTTCGTAAGTTCACTACACTGTTCTCGCAGGGTGTTTAAGGTGTGATTTGTTCGATCTAATAATTGCATGTTAGACCGAGAGGACCTGTCAAAAGTGCGGGGGTAAATTGGACGGTCATGGGACTGCCCAGCAGTTTTCTTGGTGACGTAAGAATCACCAGAACGATAATACGATAAGTCGCTGCGAGAGAAAGGCTAGCGAGCATCATTAGAGTTACGCAAGCGTCTAGCATTAAACGTGGAAGATGTACCAGGTTGAGACGCAGTGATGAAGGCGAGTGTGTTGGCAGTTTGAGTCGGACTTTTGTCTGCTAAATCCAGCGTATTTGTAAGTAGTAACTTTGGCTTTGGTTGAGATGATAGACCTTCGACATAGGGTTGCCAAGAAACGGGGCGTTCTAAGCGTCTTTTGTTCGACCCATTTGATACTACATTATATAAGTCTAATGCATATTCTATAATGTAGCTAGGGTTGGTAGGGTGACACAATCGTTCAGCTTCTGGCACAGGTCGAGATGAAGATCGGGTTTCGTACATATAACACCAATCTACCCAACCACGATCGTAACGGCCGTTGCTGGTATTATCGGCATAATGCCGATGTATCTCTTCATAGATTTTTCTGCAAAGAGTGCCAAAGTCGAATTGAAGGTCAGTCTCTTCCTGGTTAAGTTGGTAAGAGATTTGCCTAAATGCTAGGACAGCTTCGATAAATACATGGACATGCCAGTTAGGATTATAAACAACAGAGTTAAATTGCTGTTTCAAATAAGACACATCAGTAGTCGTAACAGACTCGTAGTGACTAAAGGCAATGAGCATAATAGCTCGAGCCTTGTTGGGTAAATAACTTTTGTTGTATACCTCATTGATGGCGGGCCAGGCCGCAAGTGCCGGTTTTCCGACACTTTCAAGATTGAAGTAAGTATGCAAGAATGTAGCGTACGTGTTCTGGTAAGTGTGCCAGTCAGCTGCAGTTAACGAAAACATGGTAACCGGGGCACGAACACGGGTGTCGAAAGCTAGTGCCTTCGGGTGCGCGCGATTTAAGATTCGTTCCTCTTCTAAGCAACGAGCATTGATTTCAGGACGTAATGCCTTGACTTCATAGTAGTAACAGACAGTAGTTAGCTGAGCTACTTCTGCATCAAGTAAGTTGGGGAAAGCTTCGTTGGTGAAATGCCATTCCTGATACTCAGGGGGCAATTCATCAACAGCTAAACGGAGATCAGCAGCCCTATCGGTCTTCCATTCCAGGAAAACGCGATCGAGAATTTGATTCCGGAGGATCTCGTAGTCCTTGCATGACCGAGTACATGCTTCGTACGAGTCGTACTCGAGGAAGGCATCGGCATGACTGGACCGTAACAATTGCTTTATATGCTTGATTTGCAAGGATACCTTGCGAGTCTGAAGCTGAAATCGATTTCCATCGTTAAGAAACTCAACTACAGGAGCTTCGAGCTTAATATATCCGCACCTGTGATCGCCTTGGGTGCGGCTCGTGCTGCGTGTTCTGCCATAGCAGTTGACGGGGAACCTGTGGGTTCAGTCACGCAGTTTACACTGTCTAGACATTCTAAGGGGGTCTGTCTATCGGCGTCTATGTACACTCATCGTTTTCGATGGAAAGATGTCTATTTGACGACTGTGCAAGCTGTAAGTCCAGAGTAGTGCCGCTAAGCGTAGTCACTCAGGCAGCTGGTTAGTTTTGGTGCTCTCAAGGAGCTTGTTAAGTGCATTGCCATGGAATGTACGAGTGGACGTACCCAAAATATTCCATAACATGTGTGCAAGAGTACAGGCTAGCCAATTACACACACATCAACATTGACATGACAATACGATACTATGCTAACCCTGATCGCCGACTGCGGTTGCGATGGAGGACGGTGCCTCATGAATCCTGAGCCTTGCGAGGGCATCCGCCCTCCCGGCGTAGGTTGGCACCTATTCGCCTCCCGAGCGGGCCGGTTGGCAGCCGGAACGTTCGCAGTGGGACGGGGTATGGCCGGGGGCGAAGACGGAAGGTTATCGACGAGTTGGTTGTCAGTCACATCGCCGTCTCCTCGTCGCATGGCGACAAGCTTGATGGTCACTCTCCGCCGACCGACCTTTCGGCGCTCCTCGTCTACAGGCCCGTGATTCCGGACTGGCTCCTGTCGGTTCGGCCTGGCTCCCATGCTCGGGAGAGGTCTGAAGTTAGTTAGTTAGTTACGATACTATGAACAGGTGCACACAAGGTTACACGATCACGTGTGCAAAATGTGTTATATACAGCCCAATGGTAATGGCGTTGTATTCACAAGCGTGTTTACGTGGCGAGGCTGGGCCGGCGCGGTAACAGCCCAATACCCATAGGTTACGTGCACGTTTTAACACATGGTTTATCAGGGACCCGCCTGGGCCCATAACCTGCAGAGCATTTAGCAAGCAGTGGCAAGTCACCTGGGAAACCATCCCGTCTCATCATGAACGTCTGGCAGTATTTAATTCGGGGAATGAAAAGGTATGTTCCCTATATCCTCAGAACACGACAGGCGGCATCTAGAACTACACGAGAAAGGTAAAGTGTATAGTGCTACATACCTCGGGACGCGCTAGACCATGATGATGAGCGTAAGCACAAATCAGAGGACTATTTTATTGTGTAGAAAGGAAGAAGGGTGAGGAAGAGATCACGTTCTCAACGGACGGATAAGGGTAAGAGGCAGCAGATTTCTCTGCAGACTGTGTCGAAGCTTGAGAGGCAGTTGTCCAAAGGGTACTCAGAAAGCTCTTCATTTCTTCCAGTACCATATTAGAATCGGTGGGGGGATTGGGATTCGCTTCCAGTAATTTACCAAACAGGTGGCGAAGACGATCAACTTGATAAGTAGCCCGGTCCATAAGAGACATGTTAGAGCGTGAGTTGCGGTTAGGGGAATGTGAGTAGACAGGACGGTCGAAACTGGTGCCTTTAACGTTATAATTTGAAGGTGGACGATAGTAAGACGTATCACGAGGTGAAATTGTCGATGCTTTATCTTTTGCATTACGAAGCTTGCGAGCGTCAAAGCCGGACTGACCAGCCACAGTAGCTAACAATGAGTAAGCATTGTTTAGCGAGTCGCGGGATTGATGAATAGTATCCATCAATAATACCGTACGTGGCTTGGTAGCGGTAGTACCAGGGATGTATGGAATCCATGATGCTGGTTTATCCAAGCGTCGGTTAGATGAAAATTTTGTTTCATTATATATCTTTAACAGGAACTCCAATAACGGACGAACGTCGTTAGGATCAACTAGCTTTAAAACTTCAGGATCGTGAGTCGAGTTGTTCCCAGAGCGTGTCTCGTAGAGTTTACACCATTCCAATAAAGACTGAGAATAGCGCTCGTGATCCGAGGGATTAGCATATAGACGATAGATCTCCTCGTGAGCTTCGAGTGTGATTATGGAATCATTAAATTGGATTGATGCTTCATCATTATTTAATTGCTTTGCCTGAGTTTGGAAAGCAAGGAGTTGTTCGACAAATACATGAGCATACCAATTAACATTTAAGGACATTCGATTAAACTGGGATTCAAGCTCAGTGACATCTGTACATGACACTGTCTCATAGTGATGGTAAGCTAAAAGCATTACTGCACGTAGTTTATTAGGATGTGCAGTCAGTGCATAAATCTTCTTTAATTGAGGCCACATGGCGAGAGCAGGGCGTTCTTGTGGTTCTATATTGAAGAATGTGTGCAAGAAACCAGCGTAAGTATCGCAGTGTTTGATCCAATCGGCATTAGAGAGACCTGTAAAGGATATGTTTGTTAGAGATGAATCATACACAATTGATTTAGGGAATCGGGTATCTACTAAAGTGAGAACACGCTTAACATCCTCATTTAATTCGGGACGAACGAGATTGTACGACTCTTGGTAGTAAAGTCGTTCGATGTAATTTCGAACATCGACTGATAGTTGATGTGAAGAGTTAACGTGCCAAGTTTTAAGATGATCAGGCAAGGCATCTTCATTAGGTAAATGTAAGTCGTTTATTTTTTCAGCTTCCCATTGAGCGAAGATGATATCAACTTCTTGTTCAAGAAGTTGGTTATACTCCGGAGAATTCCGGGTGTAAGCGTCATACGAATCGAAGCAGAATAACGCGTCCACGTATGGACTTGTCATATGCCTGCGAAGCATCTCAATTTGCAAGCTTACCTTCGTCGAGTTGTCTTGGAAGCGCAATCCAGCGTTGAGTTTATCAACGAGGATTTGTTCTTGCTTATAAATATCCGTAGTGGATATTGGTTTTTGTTTTGACATAGTTGTGACCTATGGAAAATAGGTTATAGGAAGGATAAAACAATTTGACATGTTCGAATAAAGGGTTTCTAACATGTAGAGGGATATGTACATTTCGCTATTTTAAGCGTGAGCATATATACAAGACCAAACAAATCATTATGCCATTTAAGCATGATGATTTGAGACTGAATAATGGATTAATTCTCGAGCAGACAGTCTTTTGTTGGGGAATGGAAGAAAAAGAAAAACCCGTACAAGTTTCCGCGGCTTGTGTAGGACAAATTTTAATTTTATTGGCTATGCGAGTGCATATGACCAGTTGCCGACCCAACTCGGTCACAAACCAAATTAACTGGTGGTCAAATACCGTCACACAGCAGATATGTACAGTAGACTACCGCCAAACACATTGTCGCATTGTACTCGTAATCAGGCGCAAACTGATCACTCCATTTATACGCACAACACAGTTGGGCTGACACACCTACGCATCTGGGCCCATAACCTGGAGAGATTTGACCCTCTCCGGGTACATGGTAGAGACTGCGTGCAGTCTTAGGCGTGTACAGACCATTCCGCTTGTCACATGCTACTACACAAGGTAGGGATTTAACCCCTAACTCCTTAAGGACATTAGGTCCCATAGAAGCGTTTACACTGACAACGAGGAACGAAGCTTCCATTACTTAAACAGACAGCCCCATACCTGACGGTACGCACCTGGAGGTCTACTCCTTGTTGGAAGTGAACTGCAGATCTAATTCTTCATAATCTGAGATAGAAGGACGGAAGGGTAAGGAAGGAAAGAGGGAAAGCCGTATTACGGAGAGAAAACCCTCTTGCGGAGATAGGTGTGAAAGGCGTGAAATGTTCCAGTGTCGTACACATAATAGTGTAGCTCTCTGGAGGAATAAAAGCGTCGAGTGAGAAGGTCACGCGACATATGGAGCGTCTAAACCTGTTGTGCAAGCCGAGTCACATGGGGTGATAAGATTTCAAGGTCTGAGGGAGAGGCAGTAGCTGGTGCCAAGCCAGTGGGTGCTGCTGGTAGGGTCGGATAAGAAAGTTCGTACGAGCCGTTAACTATGTTTCAGTTTGTACTAAGACATACTCAACGGATCGCTGAGCTATGTTCATTTGTACTCAAGCAGTATGTGCCGCCACGCCGCGAGATCGTCGCGATGGAACTAGTCCCCATAGTGAAGTCGGCATCCTTTCGTCCCCTCACGCAAAAAAAGGGAAAAGCCCACGCGTTGTAGGACCCGTCGTTGCGGCGCGGGCTAGTCTCGTTTTCTTATCCGACCCTACTGCTGGCAGGTAGTTTAACGACATTTTCGGTCGCCGGCGGTAAATCAGCATAAACAGTTGAACGGGTGGAAGGCACTAAGCTAGTAGTGGACTTATTATCTTCCTGTGCCAGTGAAGAAGCATTGTCAGCATCCGCCAAAGCGACCAGGGGTTAAAACTCGTCAGTAGCAGTATCTTTCTACTCGGGAACAGTGTCCTAGAGCTTGGGAGAAATCTAGGCGACAGGCAACTTGCATGAAAAATAACTTGCCAGGTAAAGTGGCGAAGTGGTCATGGATGTGAATTTCCACATCAGTGGAAGGGGAACCTTCCTTGTAGGTGAAGGTTGATAACGTAAGGTGCTTCAGAAGTGAGTGTGTTCAATATAATATGGGCATCGAATAGTGCTTCTAGCTTGGCTTGAACGTCTAACGATGTATATCCATTCGACGTTCCGAAGACACGCATTTCCAGAAGAGTGTGACCTGGCTCGACCTGTTCCATAGAGAAGCGCTTACGCAGTGCTTCTTGGAGCTCAGTGCATAGTGTGTCGTCGTTCGATAATATAACAATGTCGTCCGCAGATAGACAGCAAATAACGAATTGAGCGTGCGGAGAAGTACGAACATATAAAAAAAAGGTATCCGCATGGAGTCGCGTGTATACTAGACTCCGAAAGAAGCTGTCGATCTTTTTGTTCCAGAGAGAAGGAGATAGTCTGAGTTCATAGACTTCAGCAGTATGGGTAAACGGCGGCCACGGTATTTGGCGTCTAGAGGATCGAGTAACTTGATGCCTTCAAGGAGCTGTACGTAGACGTGCGCATCGATATCAGATTGGATGGACGCGTTGGGCACGTCACTGTGGTACACGGGCTAGTTCTTGTATGCAGCAATAGCTAAAGTGACACGTATAGCGGTCATCGTTGCCATAGAACAGGACTAAACGTCCCAAAGAAATCGGCGCCAAGTGAAGCTAGGAAGCCACGCAGGACTAACCGAGCCGTGTGCTTGATATACTCCCCGGAGGAGTTGGTCTTGATCTTGAGTACCAGGCGACTGTCAATTGGACGAGTCGAAGCATCAGGTAGAGCTAGCTTGAAGCAACCGGAGTGCACTATCGTGCAGTTCCTATGTAATGGCCTTGACGTAGGCTTGTCTGTCTTCCGGAGAAAGGCCTTGAAGACACTTGAGCTTATACTCGTCAATGGATACGTCGGCCTCTTGGACCTTGTATTCGTCCGGACCTAGAGAACAGTAAAAATCAATGTGCCTCTGGTAGAGAATGGTGGCAGTGGTAGTGCTGCTTTTCGTCCTGTCCTCTAACGACACAAAGAGCAGCACGGTGTTCGACACAGCGATTTTGGGTGTTTTAAGTGTGAGTGTGAGACTTAGGGGGGGGTCCGAACCCTAAATGGAATTTTCTATCTCTACGCCCTCGCAGATTGAACTCGGTGATGAGCGAAATCTGGAACAAACAAAGCAAGGATCCCGCGTATTCCATCGATGATTGCGTGCTCGAACTCGAGGAGTTGCGGGCCGCGAGCACGCGATCGACTATAGCCTCGATTTGGTTGAACTGCACGGCGCCAGCATGTGACGAAACGGTGGCGTTTGGGTTTTCTGGCGGTCGTCGGTCTCCGTTTCCGCCTTCCGCTTGCTGTTGTCTCTTCCAGGCTCCGAACGAAGGGGGTCTTGTCCCTGCCGCACCCGCGCCAGCATCGCCTACCGGTACGCGTTCGGACGAGGACATCGGGTAGGTCCATCCTCGTTTCGCTGATGGTCGACCTCGAAATTCCCGCATTTACTCACGGCCTTCATCCAGGCCGCTTTGTCTCGCATGCTGGGCCGTCGTGCTTGTTCCACATTGGGCTCTTCCTGTTGCGTCGCGTGCGCGCCGGGCTTCCGACGGTCGCGCGCATCGCGCGTCGGCGGAGCGATAGGTTTGCTGGCGTGAGCCTTCTGCCAGGCTTCATACTGGACCTCGTTCCGGAGGATCAGGCTCTGCACCTCGGCGAAGGTATTGTACCGGCCGGGCTGGTCGCATCGCGCCTGAATGATCTTTTGCTGTAGTTTCGACGAAGCGAGCCCGGTGATCATCTGGTGGATCATCTCGATGCTATCCATCGACGTCCCCGTGAGAGCTGTGTAGGCCGTGGCTTCCTTCTGCAGCGACTTAAGGTAGGTCATAACCCATGACTCGCACTCCTTCTTCGGCATGGTCACTTGTATGATTCATCTGACATTGTGGAACGATTCTTCGGGCAGGGGCGCGGGTCGGCACGCCTGGCGGAGCTGTTGCAGTACTTGTTTCACGTACGATACGTTGAGCGCACGGAGCTGTTGGATGTCTTCCTTGTAAACCGGGTCGTTTTCGGCGCGTTCCAAGTAGAACTGTTCCGAGTGTTTCAGGGATACGCACAACGCCTCTGCCGCCTCTCGCCCTTCCTCCGACGTCGGCATCACGGCTTGGCGCATGGCATCCACTAGACAAACGAGAAGGGGTTTATATAATAGTGGTCCTTCGCCAATTCCTCCACGACGAGGGCTGCTCCGTGATCGAACTGCCGTTGATCTTTCCCTCGATGTCCAGCTTGATCATCCCCCTTTTGAGACGTCGGTGTCTCTGGGCGGCCGGGTGCGCGTAGCCTCGGGAGTTCGGGGCGGCGAATGGGCCTTGTCCCGCGGCTGCCCTTACCAACGCGGCGACGATCTTGTCGGCCTCACTTGGCCCCTTCTCTTCTTCCTCGTGAGCTCGCTGGCGGTTCGCTCGTTTCGCGCTTCGAGATGGTGGCTCTTTGAGCGATGACGACTCCGAAATCGGATTCGTAGCGATCCGATTCGCGGGATGCATCGGATCGAGGTGGTTCCGCGCGCGGCTCTCGACGCTCTTTGAACGCGCGTAATTCCTCCCGGTGATCTCGGATCTAGGTCGCCGCGGCCTCTCGAGCGTGCCGTAGCTCGTCCTTAAAGGCTTCCTTCTCTTCGAAGTTGACGGTTTCGAGCCCGTGCCGTCGCCTCCTCGATCTGCGCCGCAGTTTCTTGGGCTAGCAGGCCGTGCTCGTCCTCGCGCTCCTGCGTTTGCCTCCGAATCTCCTCGTCTTGTACTCGGATGCGTTCCTGCAATGGACTTCGCACTTCTTCGTCCTGCCTGACTTGATGCGGCAGCTCGTTTAGGAGCAGCGACATCATCTCTCGCAGCTCCCGAATCTCTTCGGAGCTCTCGGCGGGACGCTCGTCTGCTGGTTCGGGTCGAGTCGTGGTCGTGGCGCTTGGCTGCTCGCCCGTCGACTCGCCCTCCTTTTTCTTTTCGGCATCCGCCGGTATTTCGTTCTCTCGGCCCCGCAAATCTTCGGCGGCCAGCGCCGGCGCGTGCGGTTGCGTCGGCTGGGGCTCTTTCTCGTCTGCGCCTTCTCTATCGGCTGGGACGTCGTCTGCCTCGCGTATGAGACGTCTCTTCGGCATCGTTGATGACGTCTGCTCTACCGCGGCCTGCTTGTTGGTTCGGCCCGTTTTCTTCGACTCCGCTCACTCTCTTCCTGTGATCGGGTGCTTGTTCTCTTCGGGCGGGTCGGACACGTCGATGCTCGTCTATTGGTGCACACGAATATACGTTGCACGCGTATGCTGTGCTCGACGCTCCTCCTCGGACCGCGTCGCGAAGCTTCGAATTGGCCACTCAGCTCCCAATTGGTGGCGATACCGAGAGTCGAGATCTCGGTCGGGTTCCCTTGATGTCGTGCGTGTCTTAACGCAATCGTACGATCTCGTCGACGACCGTACGGCACACGTAATTCGTGCTCGCCTTCTCTTGAGCGCCGTGATGAGCTTCGGGGGTGATCAATCCCCGCGGCAACTACCGGCGGCGCTTGTGATTTGCCAGCGCTTGGCTTGTGGATGCCGGTTCGGAGATATCGCCGATATGGCAATATATCATATCCTCCACCACCTGCGGCAGGAAAGGACTGAGCGCCCTTTCTTCTTACCCTGCTTCGACCTTACCCTCGACGTCTTGAGGGTGCCGAACGGGTTGAGGAGCTCTTCCTCCCTGTCGTCCAACCTTCAAATTGCCCACGAGCTTCAATCCGAAGACTCGAGAGAGGATTTGTGGTTGAGATTCGCTTGTTCGAAAAGAGTAACCACCAGGTGGCGTTGTAAGTACGTGCGTCAGTGGTGAGGGAGAGTCCAGTGAACCGGGGTATATAGAAATGGAATTCCATAGAAGGAGGGGTAAGGAACGCGGTTCAGGGGTTACCGCCACAGCAAGGAAGGCGTTGACGCAAGCAGATTAGGGTAAGGAGTAGGGTAAGGTTAAAGGGCAGAGCTGCGGCAGGAAAGGATTATGCCCGCTGACTTCTTACCCTACTTCGACTGTGCCCTCGACGTCTCGAGGGTGCCGAGCGGGCTGAGGAGCGCTTCCTTCCTGTCGATCAACCTTCGAACTGCCCACGAGCTTCAATCCGAAGGCTCGTGAAATGATTTGTGGTTGAGATTAGTCGATTTGAAAAAAGTAGACGCCAGGTGGCGTTGCAAATACGTGCGTCAGGGGTTGAAGTAGAGTCCAGTAAACAGGAAGTGGGGTAGAGAACTCGATAGGAACTAGGGGTAAGGATGGCGGTATAAGGGTTACCGCCACCGGACCCCCCTGCTTTGATAGGAGCTGTCCTCAGCGACGGCGGTGGTGCGACTGACGAGAGTTTCGGCGCGGACCGTCGGTGGACGGGACTTGAGCGCGCGTCTGATGAGCGCGTTGTTGAGCTTGGATTTGTTCTTGTTCTTGGCGCACGCTATGCGCGAGAATATCTTTGACGCGCTGGACGATCGGAGGAGGAACTGATTTACCCTGGAGCTTGAACCGGGGAACCAGGACGTCGATCTCGTATGGGCCGAAGTCGGTAACGCAAGGGGTGCACTGAGTTGTTAATTTCTCGGTGCGGGTGAAGCTGCGACCGAGTGCCGTCTTGAATTCCGGGCTTAGCGTGCGACCTTCGAGCGGTGAGGTCGGGTCGAAATACGATGGGTCGTCGCGCGGGCCCAGATCGGAGTAAAAGTGGAGGGCGACTCGGTCTTAAACATCATCATAATCCTCGAAAACCTCGGCGACGTAGAGCTTCTTGCGCCAACCGGGGTCTCGGGGCGATGGGATGCGGAAGATGACGAACTTGCCGCGCTCGTACTCGTCGCGGAATCCGGGGCTCGGACGACGGATCGTGGCATCGAGCGTGGGAGGCATCGACACTGGGGTGATCTGTTGGACTGACACGATTCGCTCTTCGGCGGCTCCGCATACCGATCGGATCTTGTACAAAACGGGCGACAGACGCTCGGTGATGAGGAAGGGGCCGCGCCACTCCGGTCGCAGCTTGTTTTGGGACTGCGGAACTACAGTAATACGTGCGAATTGGCATTGTATTCGACATCAACGTGCTCGGCGTCGTAAGCGAGTTTCTGCGTCTTCTTGGCATGATCATGTGCTTAGCGACTACTCTCGAGTAATACTGGAAGTTCTGCTGGACTTCCAGCAACGCGTCGGATCGGGGTCGCGGGAGAACGGGGTCAGGCTGAACCAACAAGGTGTAGTCCGTGGGCAACGTCGGCTGCCGGTTCGGGCGCAACATGACTGGGGAGATTTGCGTCCGGGGGTGAACTTTCGGTTGTAGCAAAACGACACGTACCGGACGAAGGCCGGCCAGTCGGTGATGCTGCAACCCTCGAGGCAGGCCCGGAGGAACGCTTTGAGGAGTCGATTGACTTGCTCCGCGGGGTTCGCTTGGGCGTGGTATGGTATCGGCGTCCTGTACTTTCGGCCGGCCCGGAACGCTATGGCGTCCTCTTGCTGCGCGTTCGGCCAGCTGTCTTCACCCAACGGGTCGTTGAGCGGACGTATGTCGACGGCCGCGTGGAGAGCGTTAGATGTCCCGAGCTCTGCCCCTTTCTTCGGAAGCATCAAGATCGGGAACTCCCGAGGGGAGTTGGCGGGTCTTACGACTCCACCTCGGCGCCATTCGGAAATCTGCTTGCGAAGATATTCGATCTTGGCTGGAGCGATGCGGTACGGCGACGTCTCTATGGGCTTTTGGTTCGTGTCTTTGAATCGGAGGGACACCCGTCGAGGGTCCCCGGGCCTCATAATGGGATCGAAGAAGGCCCAATAGTATCGAACGCAGTGCGCCAACATGAGTTTGGCGTCCTCGTCCAAGTGGGAGTTGGTCGGGATGCCTAGCTCGTCGACTACCTTGTCCACTTCTTAATTTGTGGGGTTCTTGACGATCATGGCCTCGTTCCCTTTCAGATGGTTGGCCTGTTGCGGTAGCGGGGAGCCGCCTTTGTCCCTTGGTGCGTTTTTCCATGGCACGTCAGACCGTTCCTCATACTTGAACCGGACGGGCTCTTTGGTCTTGTCGCCTGTTGGTTTCTTGGTTGGTTTTTCGTCCCTCCTCGGTTCGCCTTTCGAGGTCGCGTCGTTTTTGCTCGCGCGGGTACCCCCTTGGGAAGATGAGTGCATCGTCCCCGATGCAGCGGGCTTCGGAGGGGTCAAAGGAAGATCCGGCGGTTGCCATTTCGCTTTGTCCTGGAGGTCGCGGTTGGGCACCCACTGGATTGCGCGAGTCGAAGCGTTCACGAGGGCGCTCCGAGGCTCGGGTGCGGTGACTCCGGTGCGGGTGTGGTCGGAGGGGGCGCGCTCGACGAGGTATGCTTCGGCAGGTTCGTCGGTTGGTGTGACTACGTTCGGGCGCGCGATTCCGATATTACGGAGCGTGGGCGGCAACGCGTTGTGGGCGTCGAGGGCTATGTACGCCATGGCGGACGGGGGTATCACGGCTGCTAGATGCTTCATTCGGTCCGTGACTGTGAGTTTACCCCATGCGAGATCGCGCGGCATCGTGAGAGCCTCCGCGAGCATCTCTAGTTTGAGCGCTTTGGTGTCCGAAGGCGCGGGTCCTGCTCGCACTCCGTTCCGCGTGATGGTGTATATCGGTGCCGTGGCATCTCGCGTGCATCCAAAGTTGTTGCGCTGGATGAGAGGCTGCGAAGGGTCGAATCCGAGTTTGGCGGCGAAGGTATCTTGAATAGTGCCGCACGTTTTGGGACGTCGGATGAGCTGAAGAGGCCAACTCGTGATGATCATGCGCCGACGGGTACTCATGAGGTCCGGCGTCGTCGTCCATAGATCGACGACGGTTATGAAACCTTGCCGCAGCGTGATTTTCGATCGGATGGAAGGCTCCTGTTCGATTATCCAGCGTCCGACTCCGGAGAGCTGGAAAAGCTTGATAGTCCAGTTGGTCGCAGAGACCCCTTTCCCGGCGTCGCGGGCCGTAAGGTTGCACAAGGCGGAGTCTACGCATGGTGGCGTGCCGACGAAAAGTGCGGTGGGCCATAGGCTTTCATGCAGGTAACCTTTGACCAAAGATAAGACCACGTCTTACCGACCGCCGAGGGTGTGCTGGACGACAGGTACCCCTGGGAAGTTTCTCTCATGAACTTTTTTGGCGGTGTCGGATGCGTGACAAGCAGGACCTTATACGCGGTTCCGAACCATTCGTTGCTCCGGTAGATGCCCTGTGTACCCCCGCCAATCCCGCCGAAGAACATCACGACGGGAGTCACGTTCTGAGGGATCCAGGAGAGTGCCTGGTGTTTGTCGAGGATCGCTTGTTCGGCGGCCCGGGATTTCAGCGGCTCTTGCGACTGCGCCTTCGGGGCTTGCAGACGCGGCTCGATCGAAGACGTTCGATTGCTTGGCCGTCTGGTTCTCCGGGATCTGGAGTTGGGTAACTGGTGACCGAGACCGTGAAGGATGCCGTGCCCTCGGGCTCGTTCTCGTGCGCGTTTCCAGGGTCGGCGCTTGGCAATGGGGTTGTCACCTGAACTTCTTCTTGGCAGTTGACGATTTCCCCCCGTGCGAGCTCTTGATCTGGGATGATCGACATCGGCGTGTCACCCATCGACGACACGGCCACTGCGGCCGCGGTCGGGTCGGAGCGGTCACACGTCGAGCAGGTTCCGGCTACGATGCCGAGGTGCTCCACGCTTGGCGCCGTGGCGACGAAGGCTTCTCCGGGCTTCAGCGCTTGACTCAGCTTGACCGGGATGTTGTGGGTTCGACCGGGGTCGATGCGCTGGGGGCCGGTTGCGAACGCTCGGATCTCGGGCGCGGACGTTTTCGGGTCGTTGCTCGGCATAGACGGGTCCTCGGCCAAGGTTACGGCGGCCGAAGCTCGCTGAGGGGGCGGCGAGGGGAGATCCTTCTCAGTGAGCAGTGGTGGCAGAGCTCTCTTGCCACCTTGACTCCGACTCTGCGTCATCGCTTGCCCTCGAAAACCGCAAATCGGCGCTACGATAGGGTGTCTTTCGTACGCTGCCCGATAAAGAATGGCGGGTGACCGAACGATTTCCCCAGCGTACGGGAGCTTCATCATCTGGTAGACTGTTTGGGTTCGCGAGAAGGAAGTTCGGTCTCGGGGATAATCCACGACAGCGCCCAAGGCTCGAACGTCGCGGGCTCCCAGCTGAAATTATTTGTTGGTGTCTGCCACGATTGCGACTACCGGTCCGGCCATTTCGTCCGAAACGGATACTCGCAGGGCGATCCACTCTGAAATCGAGGTCGTGTTCTTTCCCGATCCGAAGAGCGTTCGCTCGAAAGGCAGCTCGCCGCTATCCAGCAACATCCCTCGCTTTCTCATTAGGCGTGCGAGGTCGCGACAGATGTAGGTGACGTCGGGCATTCCGTCCACACCGATCACCGTGGCATACGACGAGTCGCCCGGCTTGTTGAATATATGGATGGGCATGAACGTCAGGCTACAGGCGTCCAAGCAGTTAAGGACGCGCAGGTCTCTGTCGATCGTTTCGGCGTTGATGGAAGCGAAAGAGGAGTGCATCCACATGGCTTCGTCCTCCGTCCCTGCCATCGGCATCGATACGTGCGCGCGTCCCGCGAAGACTCGGCGAGCTCTCGACCACCAGCTCTGTCGGCGCGTTCGCTGATCGGCGGGTTGCTCTTGGATTCTCCGCAGCAGCCGACGGCCTCTTTCTTCGCGCTCTCGAGCCGGGGATTCGGGAAACCTTAGTTCCTCGTCTTTCCGATGCTCTTTTCGTTCTTTGGGTGGCTCGGGCTCCTTGTCGATTGGCTTCTCTTCTTTTTGTATGGGGATGCCCCTGCCACCGTCAGGGGTCTTGTTTCGGTTTCGTGCTGGGGGGTCGATTCGCTCGGGGCTCTTCTTGTTCCAGAGCCGCTTGACTCTCGTCCACATCCCCAACATTCGGCGCGGCTGTCTTAATCTGGCGCTTCTTAACTGCGTGCGGGGCGCTTTCGATCCGCGAACTTCCCCGAGGCTTCTCTCTTCCCGAGCTTCGCGCGGGGGTTCCCTGTCGGTTTCGGCTTTTTGTTCCGATCCTTCCGGTTCTGGCGTGTTCGGTTCCTGGGCGGGTTCCTCGACTGGTGGCGACTCGCTGCTTCCGCCGCCGACCTCTCGGCCGAGTCCGCGGCGGGTACCCCCTTGGGGAGAGTGCGGCGTCGTCCTCGACGTTGAATCGGGGTCGATATCGTTCTCGGGCGTGCTGCCGTTGGCGTCATGGCCGCTTCGGTCGGGCGCGTCGCCGTCAGCATCCGTGGGGTTTTGTCGGCGCGGGCCCGCGAATGCGTGGAGGAGGGCTTCTGTTATTGCGGTGGCGGTTTCGGGTCCGCGCGGATGACTGAATAGGGCATCGAACAATTCTCCGGGTTGGCTTTCCCGTTCGTCCGAACTGCCGCTGTCCGAATCGGTGTCATCGTCGATGAGGTCGGGGAGTTCGTCATCGGCGTCATGTGGATTTGCCTCCGGTGATCCCGTTCGGTTAGCGTCGGGGTCGGAATCGTCGTCGCTGTCATCGTCGCTGTCGGAGTCAGACGGGTGCTCATCGGTCGCTTCCGTTCCCGAGTCGGAGTCGTCGTCACTATCGGACGCATCATCGATGAGGTCGGGGACGTCCGTGTCCGAGGCGCGAGGGACCTCCGTGTTGGCGTTACGGAAGTGACGGGCTGCGTCGGAGTCGTGATCCGACTCGGTATCGGGCGCATCATCGATGAGATCGGGTGCGTCGAGGTCTTCCTTGGCCGTCGGAGTCGTGATCCGACTCGGTATCGGACGCATCATCGATGAGATCGGGGACGTCGAGTTCTTCCGTCCCCGATTCGGAGTCGTCATCACTGTCAGACGTGTCCTCGATGAGGTCGGGGACGTCGGCGTCCGAGTCGTGCGTGACCTCCGCGCTTGCGCCGCTGATGCGACTGGCAACATCTTTCTCCTGGGCGTGCGAGCTCGAGGCTTCGGAGTTGTCGCTGACGTCCGAGGATGTCGCGTCCGACTCGTGCGGTCCCCACTGGATGTCGGCGATGTTTCGGAGTCCTGGCTTAGCTAGAAGCAATAGCGCGCTCTCCTCTTGACCGGGCCGACCGGTATCAGGCGCCTGGGGGGTGAGCGATCGCGGGTCGACCACTGGCTCGGAATCGATGTCGGTCTCGGGGATCCCGGCGTTCTCTTCGTTCAGGAGCGGGACTCCTAGCAAGGTGAGCTTAGCCTGTGCGATAGCGATCTCCGCTTGCATTTTGTCCAGCTCGTCCTCGGGGACCACGCCGAGAGCCGTCGTGGAGTCGAACGTCGGGTCAGCCGGGGCAGCCATCGCGCACGGTTTCGGCGGCGGTTCGCTCGATGGTATCGCCGGGGGCACGGAGGAGGCCGCAATGCTCCGAAAACTCGCCGTCGGTGCTGCTGGCCGATCCGAGGAGCGTGGTGTCGGTGATGGAGCATCCGAATGCGCCGTCTATCGATTGAGGCCCAAAGAAAGACCCCGCGTAATCCATCGGCGATTGCGTACTCGAGGTCGAGGAGTTTCGAGCTGCGAGCACGCACTCAACGATCGCTTCAATCTGGTTGGCCTGGACGGCGCCAGCATTCGACGACGTGGTGGCGTTCGCATTCGCCGGCGGTCGTCGGTCGCCGTTGGCTCGTGCTGCTTTTTGTTCTTTCTTCCAGACTCCGTAAGGGATGGGTTCTTGTCCCTGCCGTCGTCGCGCTTTCATCGCCTGCTTATACGCGTTCGGGCGAGGGCATCGGAGGGAACCATCCGCGTTTCGCGTATGGTCGACCTTGAAATTTCCGCAGTCGCACATCTTCCGCATCCAGGCGTCCTTGTCTCGCATACTGGGCCTCGGGTCCGCGTCTACCTCGGGCCCTTCCTGCTGCGTCGCGTATGCGCCGGGTTTCCTGCGGTCGCGCGGGTCGCGCGGCGGCGGGTTGGTGGGCTTGCCGGGGTGCGCCTTCTGCCACGCGTCGAACTGGATCTCGTGCCGGAGGATCAGGCTTTGCACTTCAGGGCTTTGCACTTCAGCGAAGGTGTTGTATTGGTTGGGCTGATTGCATCGTGCCATATGGATTTTTCGCTGCAGCTTCGTCGATGCCAGTCCGGCGATCATTTGGTGAATCATCTCGATGTATCCATCGACGTTCCCGTCAGCGCTTTATAGGCCGTAGCCTCCTTCTGCAGCGACTTGAGGTAGGTCAGGACCCAAGATTCGCCCTCCTTCTTCGGCGTGGTGGCTTGCGTGATGTTCCGGACCTTGTGGAACGCCTCCTCGGGTCGAGGCGCGGGTCGGCAGGCTTGGCGGAGCTGTTGGAGAATCCGTTTGCAGTGGGAAAGGTTCAGGTCGCGCAGTTGCTGGATCTGTTCCTTGTACGGCGTGTCGCTTTCGGCGCGGAATTGCAGATAAACGACTCGGGGTGGCCGAGAGAAGTACACAATACCTCTGCCGCCATTCGCCCTTCCTCCAACGTCGGTAGCACGGCCTGGCGCACGTCGTCCGCGAGGCCAAACGAAAGCGAGTTGATGGAATAGTGGTCCTTCGACAACTCTCCGACGATGAGGGCGACCTCGCGATCGAACTGCCGCTGGTCCTTGCCCTCGATGTCCAGCTTGCTTATCTCCAACTTGAGGCGTCGGTGCCTCGGGGCGGCCGCGTCCTGGTATCATCGGGAAGCCAGGGCGGCGGATGGCCCTTTGCCCGTTGCGGCCCTCGCCAGCGCGGCGACGATCTTGTCGGCCTCCGTGGGCTCCTTCTCTTCCTCTTGGGCTCGCGGGCGATTCGCCTGCTCCGTGCGTCGGATCGGCGGTTCGCTGCTCGGCGGCTCGGAGTCGGATTCTCCGCGATCCGATTCGCGGGGCGATTCGGGTCGCGGTGGTTGTGCTCGCTGCTCTCGACGCGTCTTGAGCGAGGGCAATTCCTCCCGGAGATCTTGAATCTCGGTCGTTGCGGCTTCGCGAGCGTGCTCCGCGTCCTCGCGAGCGCGTCGGAGCTCGTTCTGAAGGGCTTCCTTCTCCTCGCGGGTGACGGTTTCGAGTCGAGCCGTCGCCGCCTCTTCGATCTGCGCAGCGATTTATTGGGCAATTAAGCTGCGTTCTTCCTCGCGCTCCTGCGTCTGTATCTCTCGGGCTAACCGATCGCGCTCCTCCTCGCGCTCTTGCGCTTGCTTTCGACTCTCCTCATCTTGTATTCGGATCCGCACTTGCAGCAGGCTTCGCACTTCTTCATCTTGCCGGGTGCGCTGCTGCAGCTGGTCTTGGAGCAGCGATACTATCTCCTGCTGCTCGCGAACTGCTCGGGAGCTTTCGGCGGCGCGCTCGTCGGCGGGTTCGGTTCGAGTCGTAGTCGGGGCGCTTGGCTGCTCGCCCGTCGACTCTCCCTCTTTTCTCTCTTCGGCTTCTGTCGGTCTTTCGGTTTATCGGCCTTGCTCGTGTTCGGCGGCCGGCGCCGGCGCGTGTGGCTGCGTCGGCGGGGTCTCTTTTTTGTCCGCCTATTCTCACCCGGCGTCGGGGGGGCGTCTTCGTCTCGTATAACGCGTCGCTTCGGCATTGTTGCTGACGCTGTCTCTTTCAGTGCTTCTGTTTGGCTTGGCCCGTCGTCTTGGACTCCGCTCACTCTTTTCCGGTGATCGGCTGTTTTGTTGTATTCGGGTTCTTCGGGCGAGTCGATGCTCGTCTCCGGATTGCGCGCAAAGATGCGTTTTCACACGTATGCCGCGCTCGACGCTCCGCTCAGGACCACGTCGGGAAGCTTCTTTGCCACTCAGTTCCCGAACTGGTGGTGATGCCGAGAGATGTTGTCTCGGCCGGGTACCCTGCTTGTTGTTGTGCGTGTCTTCACGCGGGCGTACGATCTCGCCGACGACCGTACGGAGCACGTTACGTGTGCTAGTATTCTCTCGAGCGCCTTGAAGAGCTTCGGGGGTGATCAATCCCCGCGGCAACTACCGGCGGTGCTTGTGCTGTTCCCAACGCTTGGCTTGCGGTTGCAGGTTTGGAGATCTCGCCGATGTAGCAAGATCTCGTATCCTCCACCACCTACGGCAGGAAAGGATTATGCGCACTGACTTCTTACCCTGCTTCGACTGTGCCCTCGGCGTCTCGAGGGTGCCGAGCGGGTTGAGGAGCGCTTCCTTCCTGTCGATCAACCTTCAAACTGCCCACGAGCTTCGATCCGAAGACTCGTGATATGATTTATGGTTGAGATTAGTCGATTTGAAAAAAGTAGACGCCTGGTGGCGTTGCAAATACGTGGGTCAGGGGTTGAAGTGGAGTCCAGTAAACAGGAAATGGGGTAGAGAACTCGACAGAACTAGGGGTGAGGATGGCGGTATAAGGGTCACCGCCACAAGAGCGTTGAGGGGCTTGGGATTGTGTAGCACGAGTGTGGGGACGTGAGCTCTTTCCAATCAGCGGGGAGAAACCCTACCTAACTGTGACGGAAAGAAAAACGCTCCCGACCCTAGGGTGACAAAGGGGGTACTCACCAACTCGCCGGTGACCTCACTGATCGAGGCAAATACGGTCTCGAGGTCGGCGACGCTCGCCACAACACTTGCTCACTCACTCCAAGCCTCGCAACTTGAGGATGGAGAGTTGATTTATGAAGGGGGTGCCTTGGAGTGCGCCATTCAACTTGACGTTGAGGCCTTCGAACGCATCCAGCAGCACCTTTGATAGGAGGACCTGCGTCGAGGCGCAGTCACGGTACGCTCATGCGAATAAGCGGCCGGCACCGGCCGGCGTGCTCACGCCCCAGGCGAGAAAAGTCCGGCTAACCGCACGGACCGGGTTTTATCGCTTGGGGCGTGAGCACGCCGGCCGGCGCTCGGCCAGAAAAGCGCATCGCGTCCATAATCCAAACAGACACCAAACACCCACGCGACACATACAAATTCGCGCGCCGCGGCGCCGCTCACCATGACATGGATATGTGTCAAGGAGGCCCCCCAGCGAGTTTGGTCACTCCTCCTCCACAAGCATCGACGGCCGGCGCCACGGCGTTCGGCCTCCGGATCTACTTCGTTTTGAAATGTCGACTAGGGTTTCTAGCGAGGGCTGTCACTAAGCCGCCGTAGCGAAACAGCCGTGGTCCATGCGTTTCTATAACAACAATTAAATACTCATATTTGAGGGAAGGTTGAAGAGTTCAATATGCTTGAGCCATGGTTAAAAAATTAAATGTTCAATGAAGCTAGAAACCGTTCAACGGCCCAAAAATTGCAAGATACTATGGAATGCCGCGAAGAACTCGTCGTGGCGCCTGGCAAAATACAACCGATGGAAAGCGCCGAAGAAATGATGCCGACCCCCGGCGACCGTCCGTCCGTCCGTCCGTATGAAATGGAACGTTCCACCATTCGTCGCCTCGACGGTCCACAAATTCCAACACAGAATGCGTGTCAACGACATACTTCAATTGCCGTTCAATCTCGAATTCCTATTCACAACTTCAACAAGTATTGCACCTTCCCTGACAGTGAACTTCGAAAAGTCACGCCACGACAATAACATCATGAAATTCGTCGACACCTCCCCGAACACAAACGTTATCGCGACAAAAAAGCGCAAACACAACCACACCCACGCGAACTATGCCGCAGCTGCCGAAGCACCAAAATACATCCAAAACTTCGACGCCCACGTCCACATCGTCTACGTGGGCTTCGGCCAACCCCAACACGCTACAGAATTTGCACGCCAAGTTTTCACCGTCGACTGCACGTACTTCGACGATAACGCCACCGCCTTCAACAACGGCTACGCACGCGAAGATCCAACGATTCGAGGCGCAATGAAAACCTCCCTCTACTCGCCTCGCTACAGGCAAAAATGCCCAGGGGCGACTATCCACGACGAATTCCTCCGCAACTTCGGCGAAAGGCTCAATTTACGCAAGACCATCGAAGTCGAGGTCTCGAGTGTGCGCCAACGTAATCTCATCCTCAACACCTTCCGCGACTTCTGCCGCACCAACACCCTCGAGCTTCACTACCTTGGCGACACGCACGAAGACGTCCAGACGATTCCTACCCAACTCGCTATCGATCTCACCATCCTCACACTCAAAGACGACCCCGTCGCCCTTATCGTCAGTGGGGACACCTGATTTTTCAGGAAAGTTACGCGCGCCTCCGTTGCCGAGGATGACGACACCACACCCATCCCAGGCATATCGCACACAATGGTGTACGGCTTCAATCCCGACAAGACGTACTGGGCCCTCAAAGCCGAAAAAGAGCCCACCATCCGCACCCTTCTCGAACACGCCGGAATCTTCCTCGAAAAAACCAACATCCAGCCCATCTCCTAACCACCATCATCCCCCATCAATGCCCCTCTCGAACACAAACCTTCTTCCAACACCTTCGCAAAACCCTCATCGCATTCATTACAACCCCCAGCATTTGCCCTACGTCACGTCATTCGCAACGCACTTATTAAACGGATAGCCCCCATCAACAGCCCCAGCGTTAGCCCTTCTTAATTGGTGACTAATTATTTGTGGTGACCAGCCTGGACACTTGTGAGGAAGCTATGACACTTACCCCTGCACCACGTATCTAGTATCCCTACGTCATTCCCTTATCGCTAGTCTAACGCCCCATTCCAGTTGTAACATGGTAGCAGGTGCAGTGTTCGTTCGTTCCATCGATCCTGTGCTTGACTTCGTGGCGACACCTCCTCGGCTTCAGTTCATTGCTACGTGTTCGGTTCGTTATCGTTTATCATGTCCTCGATCGAAATTAAAGATAGCAAGCTTTCGCAAAAACTTGATGCCTTCAGTGGTGAGCGACATCTTTTTCACCAATGGACCCGGCGCCTGGAAAACATGATCATTTCCACCGGTGATCGCATTATCTTGACCAATGACACTTGGACTAGCATTTCCGCCTCTGGCTGCTCTGAAGAAGAATTTGGTCTTGAGCAGCAACGCTGGTACTCTGCACTGTTCATGGCGCTACCAATGCATGATACTGATCGTGCGGATGTCCGTGAAAACCGCGATATGAACTTCACGCGGCTTTACAAGCGCATTACTGATGTTTACATGGGCCATGGAGATCGTGTCGCTCAGTCTGTAATTGCTTCCTTGCATTCCTTGGTATGCAACAATATCGATGAACTTGAGTCTTTTCTTAACAAGTTCATCACTGGTGTTCAAGTTGCTCGGCATCATCAAGATTTCCCTGACACTCTTGCATTGCAATTGCTTCAGACGAAAATCCCCGACTCGATCTTGTCTAAGGATCTCATTGCACTTGACCCTAAACTGCGCACATATGATGGTCGCGTTGATCGCCTCCACAGTAAAGTTTTCGATTATCTTCAGACCAAGTCTGCGCTTGTCCATGTTACGTTCCGTGAAAGTCCCAGCCATCGTGAACGTTGCAGCTTTTGCGGTCGTACCAACCATCCTTCTGATAAATGCCTTCATCGCCTCCATGCTTTGCGCTCCCAACAGCGCTCTAGCCCTCGCCCATCTTTTCGAACATCTTTCCGTAACCGACCTTCGTCTTCATTTTCCCGTGGTTTCCATCGCAAGCGCCCACGCCCTACTGTCCTTTGTCACTTTTGTGGTATTCCTGGCCATCACCAGAAAGATTGTCGTAAGCGCCAGCGCTATTTGCTCTCACAAGCCACCGCCCGCCCTCGCCCTCGGCCCCAATACCCACCTCGGTCCAATCCCCAATACCCACCTCGGCCCCATCCACCATTCTACCAAAACTATCTTTCCGCCCCCATCCCCCTCTTGCCTCCATCTCAACCCTCTCCGCCGCTTCTTGCTTTGCCACCCTCCACCACACCCCCTGTCCCGCCTTACCCTGCCATCTCCCCACCGGACCCTTCTCTTTCTGCCCCCACCTGCCCGTCTTTCCATTACCATCTTCTTTCTATCTCCCCCTCCATTCATCAAGTTCTTTCCTCCACCAATGCGCTTACCGCTCTGCTCACCGCTCGTGAGCGCGACTACCTGCACAGCAACAACCTTCGCCTCGTCGTCTACGATACCGGCGCAAACGTCAATCTCTTCAATTCTTCATCTGGTTTCACTGACCTTGACCATGCTCAGCAGCACTCCATCACTGCTGCACTCGGCATTGGCTCGGTTTCTGGTTCCGGCACTGCTCGCTTAACGTTTCCTTCAATTGGTCCTCTCGACAATCGTGGTCTTCCTTCTCCTCCACCCACTCTTTCCGCCCCTCATGGTATCCATGTCGCGTTCCCGCATACCCTCATTTCTCCTGGCCTTGGTGACAAACGGGTTCTTTCGGATCATGCCCTTGAGCAAGTTGGTTACGATTGCCACACAATTCAGGCTATTGGCCCTGCTCATCCGCAACGCATTTTACGTCACCGCCAAACGCATCACGTTATTCCCCTGCTTCGTCGCTGTGGTCTTCTTTTGATCGTCTGTTGGATCGGCATTACGACCGCTGCGCCCTACGCGGACTTCGTTTCACCTTTTGTGGCATTTTCCTCTTGCCCTCGTGTCCATGACCCCTGTGCGTTTGTGCTGTGTCTCAACGCACTCAACTTACCTTCGACCTTTGCCATGCTCGTCTTGGTCACTACAGTCCCTCTTATATCCGCCGTTTGTCTTCTCTCGCTGTTGGCGCACCGCTTTTCCCGAGCTCTGCGTCTCTTTCTTTTTGTCCTGCTTATGCTCTAGGTAAAATGCATGCTGCGCATGTTGGCCAACGTAAAGCACATGCTTCCGCTTCCACTTCGCCTCCTGCCTCCGAGCCTTTGTCTCGTCCACGTGCCGTTGCGCCCTACCTTATTATCCACGCCGATCTCATGTTTGCAGGCGTCCCATCCTTCATATATCAAGACCGCGCGGTCCTCACGTTTGTCGATGATCATACGCGCCGCCGCACACGTTACTTTGCTCCACGACACGATGCACTTACGAACGCTCGTCGACTCGAACTTTTTCTGTCTACCGTGGTTCGCCCATTTGGATCTCGCATTGCCCTCATCTACACCGATCGTGACCGCTCTCTTATGGGCCAATTCGAAACCTTCTGTCTGGGCAACAACCTCGCTCTCAAACGTGCTCCTGCAGCTCAGTCCAAAACTTCACAGGCGCACGCTTTTTCTGGTGTTGTGGAACGCTCTCATCGCGCAACTGCTGATATTACTCGCACTCTTTTGGTGCATGCGCACCGTCCACCTGATTTTCGGCGTTGGGCCATGGAAACGGCTGACTTCATCTCTGAGCGCATGCCAAACGCCTCTAACCCTGGATATATGACGCCATGTGAAATGCTACATGAAACTTTCCCCTGTGTCGATTTTCTTCGTGTTTGGGGCTGTCCTGATGCAATTCTTACTGGCGACAAATGGCCTACCAAAGCTATAACCGGCATCTTCATTGGGTATCCCTCTGCAGGCCCTGGATATCGCATATTGCTTCAACGCGCCACTGGTCCCGTCATCCACACCTCGATTGACGTTGTTTTTGACGAAATTTTTTCTCTGCGTAAGTCTCTGTCCTCTCAACCCCTTCCTCCGCCTCTTGTGGGTTCTCGTTTTCCTGACTTATTTTATTACGACCCTCGTTTATCTTCCGCCGTTGCTCCCTTGTCTTCTGTTTGTGATGCTCAGGAGCCGGTCTTATCGGGACTGATCACCCCTGAAACAATACCACAACCGTCAACGGACAATACGAAACGTGCACCATTACGTCGAGCCAAACGGGGCCGACCGCGCAAAGTCGACCAAAGCGCATTACAACAACCAACAAACTTTCATACTGGCGTTTGTCAACAACGCAATGTCGATTCTGTTTCATCCTGTCACAATATCGATTCTCTCTCTTCTGTCGCTCCTGTTTCCTCCTGTAACTCTTTGTATGTCTCTTATGTTAGCTTTCGTTTGTTAGTTCATTATGTCTTCCTTCCCCTTTGTTTAGCTAACACCCTTGTTGATGCCCATGCACATGTTTATTACTCTGTTTCCGAAGAAACCTCGCAGTATTCATACATTGACGAAACTACCGTTACTTCCACCCATTTACGTGAAGCTTTAGCTCAGACCAATCCTGAGCGTCCTGGCTGGTTGCAAGCCATCGCCAAAGAGTACAGCTCCCTTGGTCAGCCTGGTTGCTGGGATGTTGTTCGCCTTCCTTCGACTTTTTCTGGCAACATTTGTACCCTCAAGTGGATCCTCCGCAAGAAGTATGACTCTGGCCGCTTCAAATCGTACAAGGCTCGCCTCGTTGTCCGCGGTTACACCCAAGTTCACGGCATTGATTATCATGACACCTACTCGCCGGTTGCTAACATCGTCACGATCCGTTTCTTTCTAACCTTTGTCGCTGTTCATGACTGGGATTTGCACAAGTTGGATGTCAGCTCCGCTTTTATCCAAGCTCCCATTGACGAAGACATATATGTCTGGCCACCCGAAGGCTATGCTCCTCGCTAACCCACCGATGGTTCCAAGTCGTTTACAAGCTCCGTCGCTCTTGGTATGGTTGCAAACAAGCTTGTCGCAATTGGTGCTTTATTTGGAACGCTTCCTTATCAATGATTGTGGCTTCGTCCGCGGATCTGGTGACACTTGCAATTATAAGCTCGTGCACAATTCTACCGTTGTCCTACGTCTCGTTCTTGTCGTTGATGATCTTCTTGTGGCGCACCCTCGTCGTTGCATTGGCCATTACCAAGCCTTTTTCCTCCGTTTCAGAACCTTCACTGACGTCAATGAGTTTGATCTCACCACTTACGTTGGTCTTCGCACTACGCGTGATCGCCCTCGGAGAACCCTCACTCTTGACCAATCCCATGCTATCCGTGAAATCCTTACCGAACATCGCTTCATCAACAGTAAACCTGAACTTACTCCCGCTCCAAAGGTCTTCGTCCTTCTGCGGCTGATTGTCCTGCTCCTGGTTCTCCAGATCAAATCTTCATGGCGCGCATCCCTTTTCGTCGTATTGTTGGCTGTGTCCTATTTATCTCCATCATGACTCGCCCTGATATCACTTGGTCCATCAATCAGTGTGCGCGTTTTTCCCACAATCCTGGTAAACCTCACTGGCACGCTTTATCTCACACTCTGCGTTATCTCAACGGTTCTCAGGATCTTGCCCTTATTCTTGGTCGTGATTCTACCCTTCGTCTCTGTGGTTATTCCGACTCCAGCTGGGCCGACGACCCTGATGACCGCCACTCCACAACTGGTTTTTGTTTCTCCTTGCTCGCTCTATGATCGCCTACTGCTCCCGCTCGCAGTACTTACTTGCTCGCTATTCTTTTGAAGCTGAATTGCTCGCTCTTTACGCCGCTACTGCTGAGCTCTCTTGGCTTCTCAAACTTTTTGATGACTTTGATCTCCCTCGTCACACGGCACCAATGTATGTCGATAATAGCACCACCGTCACCCAAGTCCGTCTCCAATGTCTCACACGGCGCACCCGCCATATTGACATTCGCTTTTACAGCACCGCCGAATATCATCGCAACCACATCATTGATCTCCAACACATTCCCCGCCTTCACAACCTTAGCGATATTTTCACCCGCAGTACGGAAGCTCCTTCCTTCCTCCGGCTTCGTGCTCGTTACCTCACCTCGTGATCTTCGCCCTGATCTCTCCTGTTTCTTTCTGCCACAATGCCTCTATTGACGTCTTCCTCAAAGCTTCTCCTCTGTGAGCGTCTCACTTACCCCTTTTTCCTTCTTCCTTTTTCTTTTCCAGCACCTGTGTGAGGACCTCACTTACCCCCTTTTCCTTTTCTTTCTTTTCCAGCACCTGTGTGAGGAAGCTATGACACTTACCCCTGCACCACGTATCTAGTATCCATACGTCATTCCCTTATCGCTAGTCTAACGCCCCATTCCAGTTGTAACAACACTAGTTAATAGTGGCCGGCGCGGCAGGGCCTTTGGTTGAAAGTATATAAGAAACTATACAACACAGCGTTCAAGTCAGAAGCTTATAGGTCAAGGTTCGCGTGCGCGGGCGATGGCTTCGCCTTCTGCGTGGCGAAGCGCAAGCGGGACGGCGAGGCGCGGGTTCTGGTCGGCGATGTGCGGCGAGTGGTCTCCCGCCTCGCCGACCGCCGGACGGTTTGTCTCGTTATCCCGAGTCGCGTGGCGGTCCGCCGTCGCTCGCCACGAAGGCGCGAGCCACGACGCGGTTTATCGCGAGAAAAACCGAAAGACGCCCGAAACAGCCTTGCGTCCTATAGGTAAATTCTCTTTCTAGCAAGTAGCAAGAAAATACGGAAGAACACCCCAAGCAGTCTTGCGTCCTATAGGTCATTTCTCTTTTTAGCAAGTAAAAAAAAAGTAAAAAGAAAATGCGGAAGAACACCGTAACCGACAGACGGGACGCAGGGGACAGACACGGGATGCACTAAACACCCCCCCCCCCTTCTTAGCACCCGACCTTTTAAAGACAAACACCCCCCACCTTAGCAGTCGACCTTGTAAAGACAGACACACGGGACGCACATTGCACTTCCCGTTTATAGGGGTCCGTTTAGTATGCAATACACTGATATTCTGAGCTGGCGACGACGGTTTCGCGAACGCATTAACCACCCGAAGATCTTTGGCAACAGCCTCTCTTCGAGAGACTAGTTTTTGAACCAAAGGATTACTCGCTCTTGCGGCAGCACGTCTCGTCATAAATATACCGCAGATACCCTAGAGATGTTCAAATTAGAATCTAGTATCAGGGTTCCGCACCCCCTGTTGATTAGTAGGAGCTCTTCATCTCATGAGAAGCGCTTGGCGGAACCGTAGTCGCCAATTCTGCTATCCAGTATCACCAACACTCAACGGATCGCCATTGCCGACTAACAAGCCCCCCGCGTCGTCGCTCCTTAATGCGGACTTAAAAACCTTTTTTTTGGGGGGAAAGGCGGGAATTGGGGGGGAGACAACGTTGGATTCTGTATGTATTGGGGGCCGACCTTATTAATATGGTGTTTTTTTGGGGGCGACCGTTAAAAAAGTGGCGATTTTGCTGGGGCGACCTTATAAACATGTTGTTTTTGGGGGTGCGACCGTAAAAAAAGTGGTGATTTTGGGGGAGCGACCTTAAAACCATGCGTCGAAATTGGGGGGGGCGACCGTAAAAACAGTGGTGGTTTTGGGGGGGGGACGCTGTCCTGCTGCATACTAGAACCCTTATCAAGACTCATACTGTAATCTTAAGTATGTCTCACGAGCGCTCGTTGATGACCGCCTTCAGCTTGGCCTTCAAACGGAAAGCAAGCTCGACTGCGCCATCGTGCTGCTGCTGAGACGGCTCGTGGTCGTCCGGCGCGGTGGCTCCTCGACCGTCGACTCCGCGTCGATGGGGCATCCCGAGGGCGGAGTGAGGTCGCTGTAGCAGCCCTCCCTGTCGCTCTCGACAGCGCGATCGACAGCGGTGCGCTCTTCGCTGTCGAGGTCAGCCCAGCCTCGGCGCACCTGTTCGAGTGGATGCCCGGAGCTCGGTCTTGGAATCCGGTCCCCAGGGCTTAATTCCGGGCTTAGTCTGGCTTGGCGACAGCCGCATCCGGGGGCGCGCGAGAACACGAAAAGAACACCCCCCCAGCACGAAAGCATGGCGCTGGGGGGTCGGTATCCCCTATAGTGCGGAGGGATCTGTCCCACCCCCCCCTTGGACGACGGGCATCGCAGCACCTGAGTGGCTCTACAATGTAGGCTACAGTTTGGCAGGGAAATTGGGTTTCGAGGGGGGTCTTTGGCGACGCTGAATGGGTCGCAAGGAATGTGGCGGCCTCGTGGTAGAATGTGGCGTCTCCGAGGTCCATGAGGTAGTCGCGGAGGTTCTCCTCTGGAGCTGGGCTCTCATCCTCCTCCTCATCGAGGGCGGGCTCGTCGACGGAGTCTGGCTCGTTGACCTCGCCATGTTCGCGGGGGGGGGCGGTTCTTTGTCGTCATCGTCGTCGTCTTGAGGACAGGGCGCGTACAATATCCCGACAAGTTTTGCGGCTCGGAGTCGCGCGTATGGCTAAGCCACTTTGATTTTCCTGCAGCCGCGCCTCCTCTTGTCCGATTCTTTTAACGCCAATGCCCGCGAAGAGCGCGAGGCTAGCAGAGGCGCTCCCTCCCGGCCGAGTCGGCACCCAGTCCGTGGCCGTCCGTAGTTCTATCGCTCTGCTGACCAGCTGGGCGCTCGGCAAGCATTCGAGGCCTCTTCTAGAGTGCGTGCGCGGTGGTCAGACACCCCCCTAGCACGAAACTTTCGTGCTGGGAGTTCGCAGACTCCCCCCCGGGCACAAAACTAGAGATATAAAATTTGAATTAGGGTTAGTACCCCCCTATCCTCGCTCCAAGTACGTCGTCGACGGCCCCTGTGGGCCCTACGGGGCGCCTTACGTCAACAACGCTGGCCGCCGTCTCCACACGTTCCTCGCAACACGGCGTCTGGCGTCGGTCGGCACGTTCTTCCGCAAGCGCGCCTACGCGTCGTGGCTGCACCCGCGCTCCTGGAAAACGTACCAGCTCGATCACATGATCTCACGGCGGCGCGACGTGCACCGGTTCGCTGATGTGGGTTTGACCAGCAGCCTCGTGGACTCGGACCACCGCGCTCTCAAGTGCATCCTGCGCGTCAAAGTCCGCCTCGCACGGCCTCCTGACACACGGCCCTCTTTGGCGCGCCTTGACTACGCTCCCCTGCGCTCAGAAAGCACGCGCTTCGGATTCCGGCGCCGGTGGTGCTCGAGAGTGCTCGACATCTTCGGCTTGGGCCGTGGGTCACATGACAACGCGACCGACGACGCACCGACCGACGCCACGGACGAGATACCCGACGCCGACCAGGCCGACGCCGACCAGAGCTCGCCGTCCTCGCCGTACTCCCGCCTTGCGCGGGCGGCGGCCTCGGCCTCTGACGCCTTACTGCCGAAGACCCGACGCCTCCGACCCGGATGGTTTGAGGACGCGGCGGAAGAACTCCAGCCTCTGATCGAGCGACGCAACTCCCTCCACGCGTTTGTGCTCTCGCTCGGTGCCCGGCGCCGTCTTCGCTCGGCGTCCACGATCCTCGACGACCTTCGGGCGATCAAGTCGCGGCTCGCGAAGGCCGTAGCACGGGCGAAAGAGCGATGGATTGCTCGTCTGTGTGCCGGACTCAACGCGGGAAGCGAGTCGCTCGGCGGCACTTCGAAATACTGGAATACGGTCGAACGGCTCCGACGCGGTCTCACGAAGACCACATTGGCTAGGCAGGTGCAGATGACGAAGGCCGACGGTAGCAGGTGCTCGTCGCCACAGGAGAACGCCGACGTGTTCAAGGCGCACTTCAAGCAGCTCTACAGTCGACAAGCTCGCTACGACCCCACCGTGATCAACGACGTTGACCAGTTGCCGATCCGTCCGGAACTCGGGGAACCACCGACGCAGGAGGCGATAAAACGGGCCGTTGGTCAGCTGAACTGCACCGCGCCCGGCGAATCGGGCCTGCGCGCGGAGGCCTGGAAGGCGCTCGCCACCGACGCTCGCACGCTCCCGCTGTTGGAGCGTGTAGTCCTCGAGTTCTGGGAGTCTGAAGTCCAGCCGGCCGAGTGGGACGTAGGCCTCCTCGGGATTCTCCCCAAGAAGGGGGACCTCTCCCTGCCTCCTCGGGATTCTCCCCAAGAAGGGGGACCTCTCCCTGCCGGGCAACTACCGCGGGATCATGATGCTCGAGGTCGCGCAGAAGATCGTTTCGAACATCGTCCGTGCGCGACTCAACGTCATCTGCGAGGCCCTCGATCACGAGTCTCAATGTGGCTTTCGACCCGAGCGCGGTACGTCCGACGCCACCTTCTCGCTCAAGCTAGCGCTGAAGAAGCGGCGTGAGCACGGTCAGGACTCGTGGGTACTGTTCATCGATTTCGTTAAGGCGTTCGACCGCGTCCCGCGAGAGCTTCTCTGGGAGGTGCTCCTGAAGTTCGGCGTCCCGCCGAAGCTCGTCGCAGCCATCAAGGGCCTCCACCGAATCCAGGTCCACTTCTCGGTCAGCGGCGTCGTCGCCTCGGTTGACTCGATCATCGGCGTCAAGCAGGGCGACGTCCTGGGCCCCGTCCTGTTCGTGCTGTTCATGGCGGCACTGACGACGTCGTTTCGACGACGCCATGGCCGCACCCCATGTGTCTACCGTACGCGGAAAGACTTTCAGATGACAAACCGGAGTTGGTCCGCTCGCGGCGACGAGTTTCCCTTCGATGAATCGGCGTACGCCGACGACGTTGCCTTTCTCTTCTGGGACCGCCACATCGCCGCCAACGAGACACCGCGCCTCATCGAACACTGCGACGCCTGGGGCATGGAGGTGCATTGCGGCAACCGACACACGAAAGCGGCGTCCAAAACGGAGATGCTGTTCGTCGCTCGCCCGGCACACCTGTACGGCGACCCAAAGTCGTTCGACGACACGAACCTCTCGGACATCGAGCTCGGGCGCGGCTGCTTCATACCGGTCGTCGACCAGTTTAAGTACCTCGGCTCGGTCCTCTCGCGCGACTGCCGCGACGACTCAGACGTCGACGCGCGGATCAAGAAGGCGTCTCAGGCCTTCGGTGCCTTGCGGGACTGCATCTTCGCCTCGAAGTCCGTCTCTGCTCGCGCCAAGCGCCTCGTCTATGTCTCGCTCGTCCTGGCCATCCTCCTTCACGGTGCGGAATCGTGGTGCCTCACCGAGGTCCTGTTCCGCCGGCTGCGGTGTTTCCACGCGCAGTGCGCCCGCGTCATGTGTCGTGTGACCCGGAAACACACCTGGTCCCACCACATCTCAACGAAGATCCTGCGGCGGCGCCTCGGCATCGAGTCCATCGACGTCTACGTCACGCGCCGCCAGCTCCGCTGGGCCGGTCACGTCGCCCGCATGCCCTTCTCCCGACTCCCTCGCAAGATGCTCTCGTCTTGGGTCCGCTCCAAGCGCCCACCGGGGGCTCCGCAGATGACGTACGGGAGGTCGCTCGCCAAGGCACTCCGGAAATGCGACATCCCCTTCAACTCGTGGCACGACCTCGCACAAGACCGCGCGCAGTGGCGGTCCGCCATCCATGCACTTTCCCAAGCTTCTACCCCAACTGTGTGATTTTTTGCTCTGTGATCCTGGACCGGCTACTACCGGCCCAGCCTGGCTCCCATGCTCGGGAGAGGTCCGAAGTTAGTTAGTTAGTTAGTTATCCTCGGGTTAGTTCCCTTAACTTTAGCACCTTTTGATTTAAGAAAAACGCTGTGTTATTCACACCGCCTGTCCTCGTTTTAGGAGACAGATACGAGGGCAGACTACCACTGCTCTCGCTCTGCTGAATGGCAACACAGTTGAAATTACTATTCTCTAGGTATTGGGCACCAGTCCCGGTATCAGCAGAGCCCCAGGATTTCCAGAAGAGGCCCGCTCCCTGACGTTCCTGAACCCAAACAAGATGCCAACCAATCAAGAAATCCAAAAGGAGATAAAAGAACAAGAAGCTCGCTTAGAAGCAAAGTACCAAAGAGACATGCAACAACAAGCTCAAGCGTACGAAGCTCGGCATCAAAGGGAGATGGCAGCACAAAAACAAGACATTCCAGACCTTCGCGATATGCTGAGACAAATGCAAGCTACGCAAGGAGCACCATCACCTGCCATCGCTGCTGCGGCTCCACCCCCCACTCCAGCTCAACAAGGCCCCAAGACCAAGGCTAACACCTCTAGTGACCCACCTAGCGCCGTCCTCAAGTCAATGGACTCCGCACAAGTCACACCCCACATGCTTTCGTTTCGCGTTGTGCAGTTGTTCGTCGAACATCTGATGCAAACAGGCATAACGCAATATTTTTTTCAGGGCTTCTACACGTGGGAATCCGTGTTGCGCGGATCTAATGATCTCGCCGGCGCTCTTCTCAGCCACTGCATCAAGGACCCCGACCACCACGCTACAGCAGGGAACACGAAAGATTTCCAAGGCCGTTATGTCCACTACAAAGGTGTCTACCGGAAGTTCGGTAAACACTTATTGGAGAACGTCTACGAGCCTAAGCTCCAAGAAGTTAAAGACCAAGACAAGGACACGACGGATACGACGAAAGGGAAGTTGTATCCGATCACACAACATCACCTCCAAGGAAAAGAAGCCGACTTCATACCTCCGCGATACACCCCCTATTTCGCCGTTTCCTACATGCCGGTAGCGACTCCGTCAAGCATCCAGCATACGACGAAATCGATGCACTCGGATCTTCCCATCCGATAGGACTCGAATTTGTGCTCCAAGTTCGCCTCGCACTTTACAAGCACACGGGCCAGAACCACGTCCACCATGCGCATTGTGTTTAAAATGCTTTCCTGGACACGCCGTTCAACCCACAGATTCACGAGCCTGCGCACTATATCGATTATATGCGCCATGTCCAGCAGCAACTCCGCCAAATCACCAACGATGCCTCTCTCCAATTCCCGACGACAAGATCCTCGAGGAAATCCACCAAATTCTCCGCTTCAAGTACCCCAAAGCTTGCTTGACTCCCGCGCCCCAACGCATATCAAGGGCTTCGCGCGTCTTGCCAACTGTCTGCGTACGCCAAACGACTCGCTATTACTCGACGAAGACAAAGAAGCTATTAACAATCTTCCCAAGTTGATCGCCCGCATCATGGTTATCTCCACCTTCGAGCGCAACTTTTGGGCTCACCTTAAGCCTCATCCTACCCTGAACTTCAAGCCGTTGCGATTCGTCACTGACTTTGGTCGTCTACCGACCAAGGACAAGGATAATCCACGTTTCCGCTCCCGTCGTTATGGTCTCCACTTCACCGAAGAAGAAGAAGACACCCCCTCTGAAGATGACATCCCACCGGATCCCAATGAAGCCTCCAACGAAAACACCGACCCTGTTGCCGTCTTTCTCACGGAAGCCAACCTCGATCAAGATGACGACAGTGATCTCATCCAACATCTTTACGCCTATAGAAAGAAGCAGCTCACGCGCCACCCCAAGAAGCCTCCACCTAAAAAGCCTCCCAATCCTCGCTCCCCGTCGTACTATGACATCAATGACAGCCCTAAGCCCAAGGCTCCCCCTGTCACCCAACGAAGAACAAGCACCCCCCCCGTGCTTCTACTGTCACCCCAGACAAACGCGAGCACCCGCACCTTCGCAAGGTCACCTTTCCCACTCAACCGCATCCACCAAAGCCATCTACTCCTGACCAACGATTCAAGGTCCCCCTTCGTGAAGTTCGTCGCAAGCTCCAAACCATACGGAACCTGAGCCAAGCCGGTCGCCAACATACGTCCAGCTCCGAGCGCATGAACAATCTAATCAACCTCATCACCACTATCTCCGATGAGATACTTCTCTCCGAAGCCGATTGCGATGCCGCGGAGTTTCTTCCGGTGCTATCGTCCGATCCTCAGGATGATCCACCTGATGAGGGCGAAGCCGACGAAAAAGATGACCAAGGCCACCTCGGTTTCTATGATGACCACGGACAGCTAGGCCTCTACGACGACACCATCCCCGAAATCGATGATGAAGATGACTCCGCCGAAGACTACGCACACGTCACAGCGACTACATGCGTGCTCTACACCAGAGTCAGCTTTTTCGCTGATGGTTGCCGACGACGCCGGTGCCGCCAACCACATCTTGCTCAATCAGGCACTTATCCTCACTATGACGACTTTCCCGACCTCATCAACAATCTCACCCAGAGTCGCGGATTTTCTTTGTGCCACTTACACTCCAGCAAAGACATCCAAGAAGACCAACTCGCTGCACGGATGCAATGGACCCGGCACTGAAACTTCTTTAATTGACGGTGGCGCATCATTTTGCTTCACTCGCACAATTCAACACTTTGTTCCCGAGTCCATACGACGGATTCCCGAACACACCATACGTATGGGAAGAGGCACCTTAGCCAGCCAATTCGTCGGTGTCATACCGTTGTATTTGCAGGCCGCAGGTCTCTCCTCAAATGATATAAAAGAATCAACAGGTTACGTTTTATATCTCGTCTTTCTGGTCGTCCCGCGATTCAGAAAAGGTCTACAGGTTATAGCGACATCTCTGCTCAAAGCTCTGAACGTACAAGCAACCGACCCGCCATTGCCACACGAACCATACCTCTACGAGCTTATGAGCACGTCGACCGCAGATCCCCACAATTATAAGGCGCTTCTAGGTAAAACAGCAGTAGTTCTCGCCAATCGCCAAAATAATGGCCTGTTGTCCCTGCCATCCCGTCCGAAGCAAACATTCCGCGCTGTGCTTAGTTTTCACACCGGAACGCGAATGTCACTCAAGGATAAGCTCGCACACATCACGCAGCATGTCGCAAAGACACGCTCGCAATCCCACATGTTAGATTTCGCAAAGTTACAGCATCATTCAATATTTCTGTCGGATCTCATTAGCCTCCCGCATACTGTCGCCCAATATGCATTCACTGGCTCGGCGGACCTCGCTGTGCAAGCACAACCCCCTCCGCTAAAAACAGCCATTATTGCAGGTGGAATCCACCAAGAAGGCTTCGCCTCTTTTCGCAAACGCTTCGACAAACGTATTACTGTCGTGGTCGCCTGTGAAATTCACCCTATTATGCGCGCCCGCGCGCAACAACTCTTCCCTCACGCTCAGCATTATGCGGATCTAAGAAAGCTAGATAACAGTAAAAATCACTGTGCCTCTGGTAGAGAATGGTGGCAGTGGTAGTGCTGCCTTTCGTCCTGTCCTCTAACGACACAAAGAGCAGCACGGTGTACGACGCAGCGATTTTGGGGTTGTAGTGGTGAGTGTGAGGTTAAAGGGGGGGGGGGATTTCCTAACCCTATGTGGAATTTTCTATCTCTACGCCCTCGCAGATTGAACTCGGTGATGAGCGAAATATGGGACAAACAAAGCAAATCTCCAGCCAAGGACAAATGGATGTCGAGTCGTGAGGAGGCGTTGAAGGAAAGTGTGCGAAGTGCATGAAGGAGATAGAGGAAAACGAAACGCAGGTAGTGTGTGAAGTGAGAAAGGATAAAGAGCGGATGATAAAAGAAAGGAAAAAGCATCGACCGTGAGTAAGAAGAAAAGTGGATGAAGATGCTAAGTAGGCTAACGATGAAGTATGGCGAATGTTGTGCGAGAGATCAGATCATCATCTTGCTCAGTGGCCAATGAGATAGGGGAAGGTGCGTACCGGTGGATAAATCCTAAGTGGTTGGGGGAGCATCTGAGTAGAGCGGGGGGTCTAGCGAATAATAACAGGAGGGATCATGGGCCAGGCAGTCGGGAATTGTGCAGCAGACCAATGTTTGATCGAAAGGCGAATAATGAGAGTGGCCGTAGGGATGAGATTCTATTGTGGCTAAAGTTAGGCTAGTAAAGATTTGACGATGTGACGGAGCGCCAGCGTGATCCCATGAAGAGATATGACCATTTAACCAAATCGGCTTCGACATGGTAAGGTAATCGTCGTAATGAGAGCGAGTAAGGCGGAGCTGTTTCTGGAAGATGAGAGAACCAGAATTGCCTGTCACATACGTGTCAAAGCTGTCGTCCTGAGTGTAGCGTGGGACAGCTGAAGCTAGGCTATGAGCGTCTAAAATGGTATGGGTGTAATCGTAGTGCGATGTTGATATCGTTATAAAGTTGTCTGGGGTTGGCCATGAATATGAAAACTCTAAATGTGCTGTAGGTTGGGGTTCGTAATCTCGTGTAAGTCGCCGGTGGCTATCATCGAAAGATGATTGGGCGGAGACGGAGGTTTGCGAGTGTATCGCGTATGATGGTGGATACAGGTGTGTGTCCTGTGCTGACGAGTCGGTGCCCTGTGCAGAAAATGCAGAAGAGTTGGGCAACAGAAGAAAATGCCTGAAGGCGATGGACTGCTTGAAGATAGCGTCCGTGCCAGGGGGAGAGTTGACTTCGAAGATATGGTCAAAGTCGCATCTTTTGTGTTCTGTTCGATAAAGTAATCCTGAACTGTGACGATCGACTGATCTATTCATTTCATGTCCGGAGTCGTTGACATCAGAATCAAACGAAGCGTTTTCACCAGAATCGAACTTCCCTCGATGTACAAGCGCGAGGGAGCGTGGTGCATCCCTGGTGAATCGTGCAGTGACTGAATGGGGAGACATTCGACAGGAGGGTGTTGTCGATATGCGAGAGCTGTACAGTTTACAACGTGTAGGGAGCGTATGTTGCAAGAGAGGATTAGTCTGTGGACGGGGGATGTCCGAAGAATGAACATGATGTGAGGTCATGTCCATAATGCGAGAACTGTCCGGCAATGAGTCATGCGAGACTGTGGTTAGCAGCGAGTGTGTGGGAATGAAGAAGTAGGTAGGCATGGCAGTTAACTTCCATTGATTCGTAGCACAACTGGGTGGGGATAGCGGTGCGCGGCAGTGAGATTCGGTGGGATGCTTAGAGCAGAGCGTGTGTCCAACCTGTGGAGATTGGGGGTTATCCTCGCGGGTGCTACGGAAAGCGTCGGCTGGGTGCGAATCGCAATGGCAGCTGTTGGGCTCAGAGTTCTGCAAGATGGAACCTGCAGTGCGAACGGAGAGGAGCGAACCGAGTGCGTCATAGGAGCGTAATACGCTAGTGCAGTCTGAGCTGTGTCCGAAGCATGATTCCGATAACAATGTCGACAGATGCGAGATATGATCAGAACTGGACGAGGATTTCGCGTGAAGTTGTGTTGTAACCGAACCACAGTGGTGCAGAGCTTCGACGTCAAGCATAGTGCTGGGAGGGACGTGAAAAGAGATGAGTAAAGAAAGGACTTTGCGTGCGGCTATCATTCGGTGGCGGGCATTTATTGCGCGAGACTAGCGATAACTGCGAAGTGTGGCGTTGGCGTGACTGAACTTCGTTTGCATATGGCAGCATGCTGGATAAAATCGAGCGAGGGTGGAATGCTGAAACTTGAGAGGTGTGACCCGCGAGAGATTAATGAAGGAGCGTGGGTGGCTCTGAATTGCATTGATGACGGAGCTTGGTGTCATCACGAATCGTCGGGGATTTGGTCGTCGGGAGTCCCGTTGAAGCGGGGAGGAACGACGAATACTCATCAGGTCTTGGCGTGTGACGGAGGTCCTTAGAAAGAGGGACTTCGGTACGTGCCTTGAATTGTGTTCCGATGTAGCCACAAAGTCCGTCTCTGCTCGCGCCAAGCGCCTCGTCTATGTCTCGCTCGTCCTGGCCATCCTCCTTCACGGTGCGGAATCGTGGTGCCTCACCGAGGTCCTGTTCCGCCGGCTGCGGTGTTTCCACGCGCAGTGCGCCCGCGTCATGTGTCGTGTGACCCGGAAGCACACCTGGCTCCACCTCATCTCAACGGAGATCCTGCTGCGGCGCCTCGGTCTCGAGTCCATCGACGTCTACGTCACGCGCCGCCAGCTCCGCTGGGCCGGTCACGTCGCCCGCATGCCCTTCTCCCGACTCCCTCGCAAGATGCTCTCGTCTTGGGTCCGCTCCAAGCGCCCACTGGGGGCTCCGCAGGTGACGTACGGGAGGACGCTCGCCAGGGCACTCCGGAAATGCGACATCCCCTTCAACTCGTGGCACGACCTCGCACAAGACCGCGCGCAGTGGCGGTCCGCCATCAACGCCTTTTCATCCCTCGCCTCTACCCCAACTGTGTGATTTTGCTCTGTGATCCTGGACCGGCTCCTGCCGGCCCAGCCTGGCTCCCATGCCCGGGAGAGGTCCGAAGTTAGTTAGTTAGTTAGTAGCCAGAGTAGCCATGGGAGGCATGACTGATACGAATATAAACGAATCTTGTCGTCGGTGGAAAATTAATGCGCCATCGTAATTCGAACTGGGTGAAATCTTCGAATTGCCGGTGAGACCGAGAGACCATGATTGCGAAACGAGCGCGGAGCCGGGTGGCGGTCGGAGGAGGCGCTTCAGCGGTGGCTGAGACGACAGTGTTCTGCGTATCATGAATCGAAAGGTGTTTGGGCATCGTACTGTGCGACAAGCGAGCGTGCGTCTCAGTTGACTGTGAGTGTACCATGGGTATGGTGCAATGTTTGTAGTCTAAACCGAGAGGGGCGGTGAGCGTGCTGTCGCGAGTGCATTGTAGCCTGTGCGGTGTCTGGGCTTTAATCGGAATATGACATACGACGTCATACAAAGCGATGGGAGCTGAATCAGACGTGATGGGACTGGCTAGTAGTGCCGGGAGCAGCACGTCGGAGGTGGCGCACAGAGATGAGGGTGGAGCGCAGTCCACTTCTATCTTGGTTGCCGTGTGTCGCGGTACTATGGGCGTAGACAAATGACATGAAGTAAATGCTTGTGTCCCAAACGAGAATGCGGTTATAGTCGCATGGGGAGGTTTCATTTTGTCTCTGCTGCAGTCAAATGCTTTGGAGGAAACCAATGGAGAAACCACGAGCACATGGGTGGCGTCTGGTGGCCAAAGTTCTTGTGGGCGTGGTAAAGGTGACTCCAAAGTAGGATCCCTTCTTGGGTATGACTCAAGCGTTGCGATGATTTCATGCTCGAGATCATAGTCGCCCATTAGATGACTTGAGGTGGTCGCGAATGAGCGATACGTCGACCTGGTGTCAGGGGAGACCGAGGTGGTGCGGTGACCTGACTGGTTGAGGTAGCCGTGCTGGTGAGATTCCAGCGGGTGCGCATAGCTCTGCAGGGTGCTGAAATTGCCTTGTGCCTTATCTGCAGTCGTGCAGGGAGGCGAGATCGTCTGTGCTAATGCGGATTGCAGCGACAGGGAAGGGTCAGGTGCCTGGGGGGCTGAGAGGCGGCCTTTGTCTTCCAGAGGCGAAGGGGTCAAGCAAAGCTGTAGCTTCGTCTCGTCGTGATTGGATAGGCGCAATGAGCTTGTGCGCATGATCGTGGTGCGCTTACCTGAGTCTTCATGATGTACCTTTGTGTCCTGTGGTGGTGCTTCTGCGAGCGGGACATATCTTAAGGATTGTCCATCGGATGGGGTGCATCAGTTATGAATGAGACAGGAGCCAGTAGCAGTGCAAGGTCAGGTGACAGAACGTTTGCGTGGTCGAGTAATTGAGCGTTGGACCTGAGCATCGTCTGCATAGTCTGGAAGCGTGCTGTGCAGTTGGTTTGCGTTGTCTCGTCTGCTACATTAATTAACCCTGAGATCGCTAACCGTTGGTTGCGATGGAGGACGGCGCCTACCACGCTTGCTCCCTGCGGCGGCCCCGGCCGTCCCGGAGTGAGACGGTGCCTGCTCGCCTCCCGGGCTGGCCGGTTAGCACCCGGAAAGTCCGCGCTGGGATGGGGTTCGCTCGGTTGGGCAGAACGCGACGGACAGGTCGATTGTTCGTGGACCAACACGTTTGCGGCCTTCGACACTTTTGCACGACTTCGCACAAGACCGCGCGCAGTGGCGGTCCGTCATCAACGAGTCCTCGTCCCTCGCCTCTGCCCCAAGTGCGTGATTTTCCTCTGTGATTCCGGATCGGCTCCTGCCTGTCCGGCCTGGCCCCCATGCTCGGGAGAGGTCTGAAGTTAGTTAGTTAGCTACATTTATGAGCTGGCTGGTGTAGCTGGCCGTTGTGGTCTTATCTTTCGTCTTGTCGTCCAATAGAGACTGCGATAGAGTACTGTTTGCTGTGTGCGAGACTTTAAGTAGCGGTTGAGCTGCTGTTGATAGCTGAGTGCTCTCTTGTCTGGCAGTTTCTGTGGCTTTGGAGTTCCAGAGACATGATTGCGCAGCTTCAGACGTCTTGGCATTGGGGATTGCCATAAAGTAACTCGTAAGTTCAAAGTCGGACGTCGGAAAATGCATCGAAAGACCTGCGAGGTCACCAATTGAAACTCGTAAGGCGTGCGCGACGTGGTGCGGGCGCGAGCGACTTATCGTGAGATACGTTGTGGCGCGGAGTGTCGGTGGAAATGACGAGTGGCGTGGTGTTAGAGGCAGTGACGCGGAGAGCATCGAAAAGCGTGTCGTGCTCCAAGAGCAAAAGCGCGTGATGCGGGTGGTCCGAAATCAGTGCCAAAAGGAGTGTGGCTCGCGGCTGACCTGTCTGCGAGGTAGGGCAGATGGGCGCGTGAGCTGAGCTCCCATGGTGGAGAGTATCCGGCCTGAAATGCTTGGGGTCCAGTGCGGGAATTCGAAAAGAGGGGTCGCCGAAGGAGAGTGCAGTAGAACAAAGGGCAATGTAAGGGTCAGTCCTGCAGAGTGCATCCTCAATAGCGGAGATGCTGGGACCAGAGCAGTGAGTGCCGTAGTGACCAGAGTTGCCCTTAGGCGTGTAGAGCATTCGAAGGTGCGGGCATGTGACATGCGTCCTCAAATGAGGAGTGACGTGCTGAGCGATAAGACGCTTTTGAGGGAGGCAACGTACGTGACTTGGGTGCATGTTTGTGGTGGAGCCGGCAGCTGGCGTGGAACGTTTGTCGTGCATTCCAGTGATGCAAAAATGCTTACAGGAGTGGGTCAGTTGGAGCGAGTCTGTGCAGTGCGTCGAGAATGTTTCCTGAGAGCGCAACGTCGATTTTCCGGAGGCAGCGCAAGCGTGTGGCGTCCAGAAGAGAGCTATGCAAGGGGACATACAGGACCGAAGTGGACGCAATGGAATCGTGCATAGTTTGCGGCTGATCGGGTCGTTCATAACTCTCGAAATCTGAGCCTGTTACTGCAGCCATGGGGGAAACTTTCCTGAGGCTTGGTAACGGTGAGACATAAGGATCGGCAGTAAAAAGGAGTGCGTCCTCTGACTGAGAGTTGGGGAGCGGGTGATCAGGTGTTGCGACTGGTGCTCGTGCGCAGACATCCATCAAATCGTTACACGGTGGTCGCAGATGGGTCCATGCAACCTGCTGAGCAGTGTCATCCAGTGCATCCAACCGAGAAGGTGGATGGTGGGTGCAGCAGCAAGCGCCGGTGAGCGGCAGTGCGCGCCTGTCTTCGAGGAGGGGATGCGGCGAGGCGGAACCAGCTTCGAAGTGATCGGGAGCTGCTGATCGAGATATCGAATAAGGCGGGAGTGAATCTGAGCTGATACCTGCAGGTGCGGTGAGTGCCTGCGAGTATGTTGACCGTGGGACCGTTGACAGCGTGTCCTGTCCTTGTGGATTCGGTATTGCGGGGTCATTGGTGGCGCTTGGATCAGGCGGCTGATCTGGAATGGTCGAGGAGACCATCTTCGAGACTTGTGAAGTGGGTCTTGCTACTTCGCTGTATGCATCATACCAGGGGACTGAATCAGGGGGGATGTTGTCAGTGGCCTGCGGCTCTTGTGCCCGGTGCATGGAATACGGCGGAGCCTTAGATTCTTGGGTGTGGTTGCCATAGTCGATGTAGGCGTAATACTCGGGAACATCTCGAGGTGTCTTGTTCTTTGACTTGTCGAAAGTGGGAACGAGATGGCTTGGTGTCTATTCGACAAGATTGCTTCCTGGGCCGTTGTGCTCGAAGAGAGAAGAAGCCCTTATGCATGTCTTGGCAGCATGATGGTGAGCATGACCATCAGGCAAAGAGCTGTCTTTTGATAATTCGGAATTTGTCGACTCTTGATGTGGGTGGTCTTGATTCTTGGTGGGACTTTGCTCGCGGAGATCGTCGCTGGTGGTAGGGGTACGGTCGCCGGTGTTGAATGTGCGCCCTCGCAACTCGGACGCGGGGATATGGTCGAGTTGGAATGAACCAGGTAGCTTATAAGGCGAGCGGGTGCAAAGGGGTTCAGGGGGTGCCAAAGAGGCGAAGAGTGAGTGGGTAGAGGAGGAGGGCCCAGAGATGGCGGGGGGGTGAGAACAGAGAGACGGAGGGGGTGGTGAACCAGGAGAACCAGGTCCGGGGCATCTGTGGAGGTGGTGATGATACTCGGAGAGAATCGGGGGAGAGGCATTGGAGGATGGTTCGGAAGGGGATGAAGGTTGGTTGTGGATGGGGAAAGGAGGTGAAAGATGCGATGCAGCATCTAGGGTGAGGTGGGTGGCATCCAATGAGGTAAGAGTGGTTTGGAGGGCGGCGTTGGTTTCAAGGTGGGAGCTGCGGATGTCAGCGTGGGCAGTTTCGAGTGCCTTGAGCTGGGTGTGGGTGAGATGGAGTTCGGCTTGGGAGGAGACCAGTTCGTCGGCTTGGATGGCGAGCTGGGCAGTGGCGAAAGCCAGGGCGGCGTCGGTGGTGGTGAGTTTGTTGGCTGTGGAGGACAATGCGTCATCCTTGCGAATGAGCATGGGCTTGGTTGCGGCCAATTCAGCGGCTTGGGAGCGGAATGCAGCCGTAGTGGCGGCCAACTCGCGGTGGAGCGCAGACAGAGGTGCATTGGAACTTGGAGAAAGGAGGTGGGTGGTTGCTTGAGTGGGGACGGAGGAATGGTCGTAGACGTGGAATGCATATTCACGCGGGTGGAGGGGCAAATCGGGGGAACAGCGACTTTCGAAAGGTGAGGAAGGTCTGTCAGGAGGGTCCGATGGTTGGGCGGCAGGAACTTGAGCCGCGGAAGGAGCTGTGGTAGTAATGGAAGTGCCGGGGCCGTCGTGGCCGTAGGTGGCATGGTCTTGTGGATGGAGAGGAAAGTCCTGAGGAGAGTGACTTGCGGAAGATGATGGATATCGGACAAGGGAATCCGACAGCGGGGCGGCATGAGCTTGAGCCGCGGTGGGGGCTTGGTCAGGGATGAAGGTGCCGGGGCCGTCATGGCCGTATATGGCATGTTCATCAAGGAGATGAGTGGTGCGGCGAGGGGGTTGACGAGGATGTTGGGGAACTACAAGTTGTATAGGTGGTGTAGCGGGAGTCGCCGATAGTGGGGAGTTAGGCTCCAGGGAATGAGGTGGAGGCTCCGGTGGGGTTGGCGGAGTGAAGGGAGTAAGGTTTATTGGTGGTGGTGTGTTCAACATTGCTGGTGCGATATTCGAACAAGGTGGAGTGTCCTCGTGAATGTGGGGTGTGCCAGGTTGGGGAGTAACCTTGGCTATGCCTGGGTCCGGAGGGAAGGCAGTGGGGTCTGAGACTTTGCCGTGGGATGTTGGACATCCGGTGTGGTTGTCGGCATGAGGGGGGGTGACCACCGAGATGATCGGGTCTTAGGTCGCGACTTCGTGAGAAGTTTGCTTGTGCTTAAGAGGAGTTGCCGGAAGAACAGCTGGTTGGGGAGCTTGTTCAAGTTGCTCGTCTTGATCGAGTTGCACGTCTTGATCGAGTTGCTCATCTTGAGCTTCGATTACAGTGATTTTGGCTCTGAGATCAGCGTAATCAGCGGCGATTCTGGCTTTGAGAATAGCTTGATCAGCGGCGTTTTGATCCAAGAAATTAGCTTTGTGCCGTTGGCAATCAGCGGCGAACTGAGCAAAGACATCGGCTTGGAACTGTTGAATGAGAGCTTGTCGTGTAGCGAATTGCTTCGCTACTTCCAGACTCGGGACTTGTGGGTCGTGAGTCGCCATCGTTTTTGGGTTGCGTTTTGCGCGTTGTTGGTTGCCTTTCACACTTTTTCACACTTTTTCACCCATAGCTAGCGATGAGACTTGACTACGGTCTTTAGACTTCCAGGAACTTCAGGAGATTGCTCTTGCCTGGAAATCCTGGGCCTTTGTCCGAAACGTCGATCGAGATCGATGTCTTTCGGAGGACGCTTCTCTACCAGTACCGGACTGGGCCCAAACCTAGATAACAGTAAAAATCACTGTGCCTCTGGTAGAGAATGGTGGCAGTGGTAGTGCTGCCTTTCGTCCTGTCCTCTAGCGACGCAAAGAGCAGCACGGTGTACGACACAGCGATTTTGGGGTTGTAGTGGTGAGTGTGAGGTTAAGGGGGGGGGGTCCTAACCCTAAATGGAATTTTCTATCTCTAAAAGCTCAATGCCGCTCTGCAAACCGGCAAAATACGACTACCTCATTTTGACTTTGCAGTTTTCACCCTGCCATGTCAACATTTGAGTGTAATGAAAGAACACGACGGCCATGCCACTCCGGTGACCGCCGACCTTTTCGTCACAGAACAAATTCGCTTTGTTCGTTGCACGCTCCCGACCTACGCCATTGTCGAGAACGTACCTCCCAACCCCAGAGCTCATCACGAGTACACTAAACTCGCCAAATCCTATCAGCGCTTCGGTTACTTCAGACACTCCGGTGTCTACAATGCCTCCGCTTTTGGTGACGTAATAAGCAAAAACAGCTACCTCGCTGTCTATGCCCGACACCCGCTCACCGATTACAACCTCGAGAAAACCGCTTCTCCTTGGTTAACATCTCCCCCGAGCATGGCTCCTCTCCTGGACCCCCGTCACACTATCCCTGACGATCTCTGGATCGCCCACCCCGCTCTTCGTGCACAGTGACCCTTGAAGGAGGTTCGCGATGTCTTGGTCGGAGTGTGCGGTGAGGAGAATTTCGGAGGTTATGTTAGAGATGGTGGACATGATCCGAGACATTTGGTCGGGGTCGTGGATTTGTGTCATGGCGGCATCGGAGAGTTTGCGAATAGCGTGGAGTTTGCGGCGAACGATAGGGAGGGGAACTTGGAAACGGTCCTCTTCGATGGCGGGCTTTGGGGGGGAAACGACGTTGGGGGAGGTTGGTTTGTTGTAGTGGGATGAGGTCGAGGTTGGTGAGCGGCGTGGGGAGAGTCGTGGGGTTGGTAGTAGGATTGAGATTTGGGAGGGGGGGGGCGATGGTGGGGCTTGCGGAAGCGTTGTTTGTAAACGTGGAGCTGTTCGATGAGCGCTTGGTCTTGTTGGGGATCGAGAGTGTTGAGAAAGATGTCGAGGGTTGGGTTGTCTGGGGGGTCAGGAGGAACGGAAGGGTCGGAGGGAATATCGGTGGTAACGTTGAGGCTGTGTTGCTTTCAAAAACGGCCATAGTCTGATACGAGACGAAGAGGCGCGAGTGTGAGGGAATCTGGGGGTTTGAGGCGAGGGATGTAGGGGCGACCGTAAGCGGATATGATAGCAACGCGGGCAACGAAGCGATGGTGATTGTTAAGGCATGCGAGGTCGTCCTCTATGTTCTGGGGCGAGGTCCGATAGCGGATACAGTGCGCGAGCTGCGCGAAGCCCTGAACATGACCCGGTGCTTGGGGAGGAGTTCCTTCGGGGTACTTGAACCTGAACATCTGGTGGGCGATCTTGAGGGTGTACTCGTCAGTCATTTGCAGATTGGGGTCGTCGGAAATCTAACGGAGGAGCTTTTGGAGGTGCAGCGCGAATTGCAGGTAATGGAGGGGTTCGTGTTGAGTGGGGTCAAACGGGGTGTCGAGGAAGTAACTGAAGACTTGATGAGCGTGGAGAGATGAGTGTTGGCCTTGGTGGGTTTCGAGAAGAAGGCGAATTTGGTGCATGAGTTCGACACAATAGGGTGTTTGAGTCCGAGTTTGCTGATCTCGTCGTAACACGGGAGTTGGGGGGCTATGGCGGAGTGGATGTAGATGAAGCGGAGGAACATTGGGTGGAAGACGGTTCGGAGGTAGGTGACAAACTCTCGTTCTTTGCCGACTAGTTACGGTAGGGTGATCGGGTAGAGGCGGCCTTGTGAGGGGTCGCGGGGGTCCTTGAGAGCATTGGTAAGTTCGGTGTGCTTGGGAAGGTAGACGTTGTGGTAGAAATCGTGGCCGAACTTGTAGTAGGCGCCGCGAAAGTAGAAGCTCTTCGGTTCGAAGTTGTGAGTGGTGTTGCCGGCGGTCTCGTGGAGATCGGGGTGCTGCTTGTAGAGGGTGAGGCAGTGTTCCATAAGAGCGTCAGAGAACGCGTTGTCACCGCGCACGAAGGAGTCGTACGTGTACAGCGGGTGAGTGGCGTATTGGATGATGGCGGTCTCGGCATTAACGTGGTCGGCAAAGAGCTGAATGATGAAGTAAGGGACCATGTCGTGGGAGATCTGCATGAGGTCGAGGGCCTTCATGACGGCAGCGTTGGGCGAACTTGGGAACGTGCTGGGGGTGGGGTCCGGGGTGGTGGGTGAAGGTGTACTCGCTGGAGCGGGTGCAGGAGGGGTTCCGCCGGTAAGATTGGCGAGCTGGCTCTGCAGCTGCCGAAGTGCGTCTGCGTGGGTGGCGTGATCGTGCTTCAGTTTGTCGATAGTTCGAGCGTGAGCTTGCTTCAGGTCATCGATATCGCGAGCGTGATCTTGCTTAAGTTGTTCGAATTCTCGTCGAATATCTTGGTTGCCGTGAGACATCTTGGGCGATGATGATGACGTGGTTGGGATCTTGGCTTGACTTGAGTTGGGGGGGTGGCGTCGAAGTGAACTTCGATAGCCTGTCGAGGTCGGGACGTCGAACTAGCGATTGTCTCCGAGTAACGCGAGATTAAAGAACTCCGCTACTGTGAGAAGGGCCCAAACCTAGAGACAGAAAATTTGTTGTCACCTTGGCGGAGTCCTTGTCGCAGTGGTAGAAGTGCTGGTCCTCTGTGCGTCCTGTCTCCTTCGACGCAGGGACAGCACTTGACAGTGTCCGGTGACGGGCTTCTTGAGCGAGTACGTAGTAGGTTGGCGATAGTGAGAGACGAGGGGGTGTGGTGGGGGGGGGGTCATGGCGAAAATGAAATTTTCCACCTCTAGACCCGCTCCACGTTGGACTATTACCAGCACAAGGCCACCTTTACTTACAAACCCGCCAACGCCCCTAAACTCTCGATTTCCGAAAATGCGCGCATCTGCCAACTGCTTGCACGCTTCCACAAGCCCTTCACGGATATAGGTCTAGACGCAGACGGCACTCCCTACACTACCATGACCAACATCTCCCATCTCCTGGTATTCACGTTGCTCCACAACCACTTGTCGCAACATCCAACTCTCGCCGCTTGGAACACACTCCGCTGTTTTCCTGCCTCAGAGTCCCAATGTGCTTACCATTTGGACGGAGGCATCACCGGCACTGTCGCTACTGCCGTCGCATGCGGCTACTTCCAGCGCGCCTCCCTCACCCTACATTCCAGGCCCCTTCGGATATTGGACTGTTCCCACCAACCCGCAGTCTTCTCCCCAACGCAAGCCGTCTCCCTGAATGTTCCCAAGGGCACCGCCTTTCTGGTCGTCGCCTACACCACCTCCTTAGCAGCCGCTCACAGCTGCTCGCGCCCCTCCAATTGGGTTCACTACAGGAATCGCTCGCATCCCGACTTAGCCGCGATCGACTCACGAGGGCGAATTACGCTCGATGACCCCAAGGGACTCATAATGTCCGAAGCACGTCCCACTTACGCGGACTATATCGGCCTCATCGGCGACACGCTTCCGAAAAGCACAAAGTGCCACTCGGTCACTGGCTCGTACCCAACCAACACGAGCTACTCCAACGCACGACTGCTGATCTCTCCCGACCACATCCGCTATGCGACCCTCAACGAAATCGCAAAGTTCGTAGAGAACAGTAAAAGTCACTCTGCCTCTGGTAGAGAATGATGGCAGTGGTAGTGCTGCCTTTCGTCCTGTCCTCTAACGACACTAAGAGCAGCACGGTGTGCGACACAGCGATTTAGTGGTTGTAGGTGTGAAGTGAGGTGGTTAAGGGGGGAGGGGGGTTCCTAACCCTAAATGGAAATTTCTATCTCTAGTTCGGACACCACTCGGACCCGGAACTGCTCCGCCTGTTCCAACAGCACCCGCCGTACTTCGCGTTTAAGGCACTGGCCAACGCCGTCCCGCACAACATGCTGCAGGCCAAGTACAGCGCTGTCCTCGCACTCCACGAATCACATCACCACGTGAACTTTCACATCGAATGGGCAACAATACGCAATGGCAACCCCAGCCCCGGTGACATCATTCAGGTTGCAGAATTCTTCTTGAACATCTCCAGCCGTCTCTAAGCATCGGAGGACCTCAACCTCATCTCCCTCTTCGATGCCGTAGCAGATGCTCACCATGATGCGATCCACAAGCCAAGCAACTCGAAAAACCTCGAGACGCTCCTCGCCGAGGCAACAGTTGCTAGAGTCCGAGTTGACAAGCGACCCAGCCCCCCTAGCGCTTCGACTGCCGCTCTCCCCCCCTTGCACAAGCCCGGCACCATTCAGCACGCTAAAAGAGAGCTTTTGGTCACTCGCTGGCACCGCATCCACCACCAGCAACCTGAGATTCTTCGCCGCACATTGCCGCTAATGTAACGAATATCTGTTCAG
>JAQMWT010000022.1:0-94136 GCA_029834535.1 Chrysophaeum taylorii | reverse complement strand
GCGCGCTGGTGAAACATCTTCAGAAGAAGTATCATCTGAAAAGACATCACTTTATGTCCGAAGGGTAGCCAACCTGATTAGCACATTTTTAAAGGCAGCTTGCTGCACAGGTGATAGTCGACGAAAATAATTACTTGGCGGTAACGTCTCTGAGGAGATTGCGTTAAATTGGTGGGAAACATCATCAACGAAGCGTTCGACAAAGCACATTAAGCAGCTCGTCCGGGTTGGTTACTTACACTTTATCTTCAACAGAATGTAACAGAGACCAAGCTGCTACAAGAATCTCAAGATTTACACTCGAGATAAAGGGCAGCCGAAGTAAAAGCATGCTGCTATCGTCAGGGTTAACAATGATTTTGGAGGCATCAACTTTAAGGGATGTCGCAGTTTGCATGATTGCCTCTTTGAGCTGCTTATTAATAGCAATGACTTTCCAAGGCGGAGGATTATAGCTCTGGTGTGGGCAGCTGGATCGTTAAAGCAAGAAAGTTGGAAGGGCTGCTGACTGTTGCGAATTAAAGCTATCCCATGATGTGACCGATCGCACAGCGCACAAATCAACAAGAAGAAAGGGCGCGGTACGTCGAAACAGTGGGATGCATGTTGCTCAGACGCGAGATGATCCATGATTTGGCGAATCCTGTCAGTTTTAAGTTCATCTTCATTACAAATGATGAGAGCACGACTGGTGTGCCTGGCGCATCAACTTTATTGTAGCACTTGTACACGTCACATGTACTTTGACAACCCCTTTAATGGGTGGAAGCGATGAAGACGGATACCCTCGTTAGAGATATAGCGGGGGCGTTTCGATACGCTTAGTCTTGACACACAACACGGAGCTGAGATATTGGACATTGTCTACAAACTCTGTCTGTTGTGCTTCCGCAAGCAGCTGCTGCAAAGACTTAACCAACACTGGGGGTCCTTGTGTTGCGGAATAAGGAAATTGGGTGGTGATGACAAGAGCAGTAACGTTCCCACATCATCGCTGCTTACGTCAAATTTACAATGTTTGAGCAGGAAACTCGACTTTGCTGCTTGCGATTTAGCATGTTGTTGGGCAGCTGCTTGGGCGCCCTGGGCGTCACGGGCGTCGATTGATGTCCTTGCGCCACCGACAATAGGTTTATGTTTCGATTAGGGAACCGGTCGGTGCAACGCTTGGAGTCGAGCATTAAAAGGTGGCACAGACAGTATACCACCACCGCGACCACGGTTCATGGTAGAGTGGCGTCGGCTCGCAGCATCTTTGTTTTTAGTGGGATTCATCATGAGAGGAATCTCCACATCACATTTTATGTAGCATTTCACATTTTAGCAAGCCAGTATCCTGTGCATAGCAGGGTTAGTTTAAAGTCATTTCGGACATAATGGAGGGTAATGATTAACCGTCTTGTTGAGCTATGGGTTGTTGTAAGCCGAGTAACGTGCGAAATCCGCAAGAGTGGAGCTCCGCCGGTTGGTAATCCATCGGCGATATTATGGGTACCGGAAACATGATGTAGGCGGATCGTTTTAACTGCGTAGTCGCGTACGGAACCAGCGTGTGCTGATGCTTTGTGCTTAGTCGCGCTGTCGGGATTGTTGATGATGAATAGCAGAGGCCGAATCTCCAAGTATAGGATGTTACGTATGAACGACATGTCCGATGGGGGATTGTCTTGAGCATCCATCCTAGTGTGTCTTTCCCGTTGGCGAAGATGAAGTGAGGGTTTATAACGAATGCCATTTCCGTTAGCAATTTGCGTAACCAAACCACATCATCGGCAACATATTGAGGGCGATAAGTTCACTCGCGTAGCTAGCTGTAATAGGCTGTAGCTTGACTTCGTGATGAGAGAACCAAACAAAAAGATGGCGTAAGCCTGTTGTAGATTTGCGGTCTTGTTCATAAGAAGGTGCATTATCGGATCACGCATCGACCAGTGGATCAACGCTAATCAACTAACTACAATTAACTGAATTAACTTGTTCTTTAGTGTAGTCCAACATGGTGGCCATGTCAGTACGATTACCATAAGAAGTCGAAGATGGTCCATTAGAGCGGAAGAACCAGAGTAGTACCAGAGGCGAAGATTGCGATTTTCGGGCTTACGCAAGTAGCGGAGCGTTCCTTCAGTACTTGAACATGCAGAAATGCTGGATTATATCCTCGAGCAACGACTAAGGCTTTGGGATAAATCAGGGCGACAAGCCAATTGACAAACGTGAGCTTGCCAAGTAAGGTATAGAAAAGTCTGAAGAATAAACTTGTCCATATCAGAAGATGGCTCTCCAGTTTTATACGGTTGATGGTGACATCGGTGTAGAAGTGGGACGTAACTGCATTAAAATGGGGTACTCTTCGAACAATGCGTCAAGTTTAGCCTGACAATCCAGTGATATAGAGCCATCTGTTGCGCGTTATGCGCATGCCCAGGAGTATGGACTTCCCTGAAGGTGTCGACTGAGTATTCCTTTTCAGGCTTGCTGGAACTCACGACGCGAGAGTTTCCGAAGTACAAGTAATGACGTCGTCTACTGAGAGCGTAAATTAGAAATGTAGCGTCAGCTTGGACTTTAGCGTAAATGCATGTGTCTGTTCGAAATCGTATAGCCTAATGAATCAAAAGAAGCGTTTATGGTTTGATTCCAAAGGGCAGGGCTCTGACGCAATCCATAGAGATTTAAGTAGCTTTGGGAGACGGCGGCCTTGGTATTTAGTATCTCGGGATCGAGAAGGTAAATGCCTTGTGGCAGTTTAACGTAGACATGCGAATCGATGGGAGCTTGAACAAAGCGTTAGGGACGTCGACATGATAGACGGAAGTCGCAGATGAGCTGCTAGCGCCAAAACACAACGGATGCCGGTAAGCCAGCCATAGGGCTGAATGTGTTGAAGAAATCGGTGCCCAGAGAGGCTAAGAACCTCGTAGGACTAGGCGTGCTTTATGTTTAATGTACTGACCAGCAGCGTTGGTTTTTATACGTAGGACGAGACGGGTGTCAATGGCTTTGAGTTGACCATTGGCAGCGCTAGCTTAAAGCAGCCAAACTTAACAATGTCAAAAATCTCTTTGGAGATGGCAGCAACATAAGCTTGCGATCAGCGTCTGAGAGACCTTTGAGGCAGTTCAATTCATATTCATCAATTTTGATATCTTTGGCTTGAATCTTGTATTCGTCCGAACCAACCGTGCTGGGATCATGAGTCGTCGTCAGATGAGTAATTGCGTAAGAAGCGACATTATCTGGCAGATGAGCGTGATCGGGATCTTCGATGAGTTGAACGACTAGTAGAGGAGCATCACCAAGGTGGGCTTCAATGTAATGATTGCACGGTGATATAGTCTTCGATGGCGGAGAGATGAGGCTCGGAAGCACCATAGAAGCGTCATTATGATCAAAATGGAGTGGGGCGTGAACAAAGCATAAGCATATTGAGCGGGAGGAACTTGAAAGGCGTGAGCATGTTCAGAAATTAAATGAACGAGAGCTTGAGGAAGGTGAAAGTCGGCAAGGTTGACGTCGTCGTAGAAGTGGACATGAGGAGCATCAGGCGATGGGTGGCTATGGCTCGAAGAGGACTGTGAAATCGCTTGGTGCACATGGTGATGAAGGGATGGTGTAAATTCCCCCTCTGGAGGTATAGCCGTCCAGTGGATGCCATGAGCGATATGAAGGGAATGGAGGGTGGGGTCGCAGAATGTTATGTACTGCTTGGAGAGGTCGTACTTGAAGTCGGCAAGCGCACCACCAGCTTGTTTATAAGCGGCAACAGTTGGCGAAGCAATACGAGTTAGAACATCCTTGAGATTGGTTTTGCGACGAGGCTGAGGGTGATGAGGACCACGGGTGAGACAGAGGACATCCTGGGAATAGAGAGACCGATAAGATGGTAAAAGTGGGAGAGTGTCGGGAGACACTTCAGATGTAGGTGTGGTGGCGGAAGTAGCGGGTGCAGGAGCAGCTGGAGCACATGCGGGAGCGGGAGAGGGGGCGTGGAGATGAGAAGAAGGAGTCCCCCTCTCATGGTCAGGGTCGGTAGGCATAGCATTCCCCCTCTGCGCCGCATCATTGGGGGTGCTGTGAACAGAGAAGGGAATGTCGGGTGAAGGTGCGGGAGGTGGATGTTGTTCATAATCAGGAGGAGATTTAGAAATAAGATGGGGGAAAGTCAGTTTAGAGGAAACACGGACTTGACCGTTTTCAGGATTAAGGACAACATCGGCTAAATGATCAACATGGGGTGTTATTAAGGGGTTTATAACGTTAGCACCGCATAAGTAGATGTAGGGACGGCATCGGGGTTCATATTTATGAAATTCGTTAGGTTCCAAATGCAATAACAAACAGAGCCAAAAGGTTTGAGGTAGTCTTGTTGGGGAACATTACATTGGTCTAACAAAACTTGTTGGGGACTTAGGACTTTATTATAAATACGTTCGAGGAAACGTTAGGAGGAGATTATATGATTGGATAGCATGTATAACAGCCCACGGGTAGTGTGGTGCCGGATCTGTTACCTTTATAGGATACATTAAGCATATGCCTGAGTCGTGTAGACGCGGCAGTGGCTATGTGACCAACAGCGGCTTCGACTTCATGATTAAAGACATGTAAGTAAGGGGGAACGCGGACATATTAATACCATGTTCCACACGGAAGGGGGTTGTAACATGCTGGGATAAATAGGGTTTAAAGGAATCACAATAAATTTGTTTTAGTTGTACATGAACATAAGTAGAGCAAAAATTACGAACAAACTCAAGGGCGTTACAAAATTCGCTGGAGTTAGTGCTACGACAAAAGTACACTAACAGAAATTTAGAAATGAGACACTTGAAGACAATGATATGTCGAAAGGATCCCCATTCCGAGAGCACAGATACGTAACCACCGTCACATGCCCAAGCTTCATCAGGTTGAAAAAGTTTTTCGAATGAAGGTTGCTTGATAAGGTGGTGTGGATGAGGAAAGTTTTTTATGAATCGTACAATCCACACAGAACTTACGGTAGGGTACGTCAGATGGGTGGTGTCCAGGACTGGCAATAACCTGAACAGCTTTTATGGCTTGAGAATCACTGGAATGGTGAATGTTGTGAAAATTGGTAGCTCGTTGTTGCGCATCTCGAAATGCAAGGGTGCCCCTGGCATGGACTTTCTTATCGAAGGGCGCATGCTTCTCATGGAGCTGTCTTGGTGTTATAAGGGGTATTTGTTTTTCTTTAGTAGGAGGTGATATATCTGCGGATAAGATGTTAGAGAGGAAAGCATGAGCTACTGAATCAGTATGAAAAGAAGTAAGTTCGTGGTTTGAAGTGATAGTATCACAACATAAGAGTTTTTTATTAGAAATGTAGAACATAGTAATAGAACTCTGGTGTAATGTTAAAGATGTATCTGTTGGGAATATATTTGTGAAGAAGGTTGACCTATAGTTTTTGGTTAGAGGAGCGTGATCAGGGTCAAACGATGGTGATAGTGTTAATGTACGCAAGTCATAAACAAGCTGACACAAGTGTTTATAAATTGTATGATATGTTCCAGCTGGAATAGCATTTGCGATGATATCACAGCATAGGTCAGGGGACAAAGACAAAAGAAAATTGATTTGGTACGCTGTGAAATTATTGGCGCGTGCCAATTCGCGAGTTGAGTAGTGTCGAATGCGATCGAGTCGTGGGTCGTACACCAGCATATTTGCAAATCCACGAATGGTAGGAGTGGGAGTATATATAGAGTGAACTTTGGCACCCATCTTCCTATCGCTTGATGTTATAAAGCCCAAATATCTGCTTTGGGACAAATGCATGTCACTTAAAGCAAATATTTTGTCGATAAATTCAAGACGATTTTCCTGAGGGTAGAAGACAAAAGAATCGTGAAATACAGGAGAGGTATATGAAACCAGTGCTTGTACTAGACGACGCGTGTCTTGATTTTCATTATGATGGTATGCTTGGCAAAGCCAAAGAAAACCGGTAACTGGTTCGAGAGAAGCAGTCTTATCGATTCCTGCATCGTGTGTTAAAAGGGAGTAGGTTTCGCCAAAAGCATTTATGTGTGCCTGGTATTTAGAAGAAGAGTTAGAAACTGTTATGTCTCCGCCTGTATGTCTTCCACCCGTGATGTAAATGATGGATGAAGTAGTGGATTTATTTAAGAACAACCTGCGAGCTGGTTGGTTGGATTCAATAGTTGTAATACGAAAGGACACAGGTAATGTGATGGATTTAGGGAATAATCGTCCCATAATATTATAGAGGAGCACAAAGGCTTTGAGTTCAATAGGGGATCTCATGCAAGCAAGTGGTTTTCTTGAATTAGTCAAGAATCCCAGGCGAAAGTTAGAAATGCCCTCCATTTCATCTTGATGTTCGACTGTTTTATTAGAGTGCAGACGAAGGAACAGCATAGTTAAGGTTTCAAGCTCAGTCACAGTTAAGCGCACGGATCCTGTGCGACTGAAAATATTGTAGGTTTTAGGTGTGGACACAAATGGTATGTCAGGAAAGACCTGCGTCCAAGGTTCGTCGACTATTAACTTGCGACTGATGGAATTAGTGTGGTCTGCAATGTCCAGAAAGGACGTGACTCGTTTATTAGGCCATGAAAGCAGATCAAGAGGGCCGGTGTTATATTTGCGTGCGACGAGGATCCATCTTGCTCTGGCTCGATAATCTCCACATAAATAGCATGGAAATCGGTCACATATGTCCACCGTATAGTGCATCGTTGAGAAGATGAGATTAGCAACTCGTATATGATCTTCGTATGATGCGGAGTGTGGTGGAGTCATTTCCATGAAGAGAACAAGCGGCTTTAAAACCTCAAGTACACTTAGAGCACTTGGGAACAAGGAATCATCCATATCGCGCTCGAAGGTGGAAATGGATCTCCCATTGATTATGTTGCGATTTGTGCATGGTGATGTCAATTCCACTATGTCAGTGTAATATCGTGCACGTTCAACGTCCGATGCTCGATGGAGTTATGTCAAAAACTTAGGTAAGGATGGGAAAACTTCGATGGAATTACCAAAACGTCTTCGTAGCATGTGCGTGATATTGTCGTCGCTCTCAACAAGAACTTTAACGTTGATGTTGATTTGCAAGTCATTAGAAGCGCAAGCCAAGAATGCAGGAGTGGACATCCCAGAGCAAAGTAAAGTTACTGTAGGTATTCGTGGGCTAGGAGATGAAGTTACTGTATGGAGCAAACGTGTTGTAACCTTGCGTCATACGGGAGGTGGGAAATGCTTGCGTATGTAAGGCAGCTGCGAATGCATTGACTCCAGGATGGTTTTAAGCCATGGGACGTAAATTACTCGTTCCATGAGGGTGGAATATAGTTTGAGCATTTCGCGTTGTTCATTAAAAGCACATAGTCTGAACTGTAGTGAGCGAAGTTCCATTTTGCGCGCTTTTGCTTGTTGTAGCGAGTAAATTGGTAGAGTTGGCAACAGGTTACTGAGTCTAAACAAAGTAATCTTGACATTATCATCAATTTTACTCTGGATAGATGATTGTCCTTTAAATTCAACTCCATAAAGGTGTATACCAAGTTTATCTTCTCCCCATTGAGTCATACTGATGATGTGCAGATCGGGATCGTTATGGTCGTTTTGCTTGGGTAGAAAAAGCGCAACGTCTAGCTTTACATATCCCACATTTGGATGCTTTGGGAGAGCGGGAATGACGGTCCTTATAATCATAGCATGTGTGATTCTCTGCGTATCCGTAGCAGTCTGGATAGCAGGTGATAAGGACTCGGGTAGCTTTACGATGTGGATAGGATCAGCATAACGTTTAAAGTTAATTACATGTTGAGAAGCACATGTGTCAGCATATCCTGGCGTAGTCATTAGCGGCAAATTGTACTCGTTGTACAGTTTAAGCATTGTTGCATAACAGGCATGTGTTGAGCTTTGACCAAACACGTACTGTGCCATGAAACTTTGCGTTTGTTCGGAAGGCACAACGACGAGTGTAAAACCAGTATTTAATTTTGGTAGCAACACAGGGGGATCTGCACCATCTTCATTATCTTCATTGGTTAAATTACTGGGGAGCTCAGAGTGCGAAGAAGTTTCCCGAGCTTGACGACGATTCTGAGCTTTAGCATTTATGTGCTGCAATAGCGGCTGAGGGATGTTATCGATTTCATCATCTTTAATGGACAGGAAAGTGTGGAACATTTTCTCTGTATCAGCAGTCCCCCTCTGCTCCGCATCACTGGGGGACGCTTCAGGAGCAGATGTTTCAGTTTGATACTTTCTTCTGAAACAAGAGATTCCTTATCGGCTTCCAAGAGGTTCGATATGGTATTGGACATAGTATCAACTCGAGATAAGTAGAGATGAACTTGGGTGGCTTCATCGGGATCTAAGGACTGTGTTGATGCTTGAGAAGCGGTTGTCCAGAGGGTACTCAATAAGCTTTTCATTTCCCCCTGTACCATTTTAGAGTCGGTGGAAGGATTGGGATTCTAACTAACTAACTAACTTCGGACCTCTCTCGGGCATGGGAGCCAGGCTGGGCCGGTAGTAGCCGGTCCAGGATCACAGAGCAAAAATCACACAGTTGGGGTAGAGGCGAGGGATGAAAGTGCATGGATGGCGGACCGCCACAGCGCTTCCTGCAATTTACCAAACAGGTGGCGAAGACGATCAACTTGATAAGTAGCCCGGTCCATAAGAGACATATTAGAGCGTGCATTACGGTTAGACGAAGATGAGTAGACAGGACGATCGAAGCTGGTACCTTTGACGTTATAATTTGAGGGTGAACGATAGTGCGACGTGTCACGGGGTGAGATTGTCGATGCTTTATCTTTTGCATTACGAAGCTTACGAGCGTTGAAGCCAGACTGTCCAGCTACAGTGGCTAACAACGAGTAAGCTCTGTTTAGAGAGTCGTGGGATTGATGAATAGTATCCATCAATAATACCTTAGGTGGCTTGGTAGCGGTAGTACCAGGGATGTAAGGGATCCAGGAAGCGGGTTTATCCAAGCGTCGGTTAGAAGAAAACTTTGTCTCATTATATATCTTTAACAAGAATTCCAATAGTGGACGAACGTCGTTAGGATCAACTAGCTTTAACAATTCGGGATCGTGATTCGAGTTGTTACTAGAGCGTGTCTTGTAGAGTTTACACCATTCCAATAAAGATTGAGAATAGCGCTCGTGATCCGAGGGATTAGCATATAGACGGTAGATCTCCTCGTGAGCTTTAAGAGTGATTATGGAGTTATCAAATTGGATTGATGCTTCATCATTATTTAGTTGCTTTGCAAGAAACCAGCACAAGCTTCGCAGTGTTTGATCCAACCGGCATTAGAGAGACCCGTAAAGGACATGTTAGTTAAAGATGAATCATACACAATTGATTTAGGAAATCGGGTATCTAATAAAGTGAGGACATGTTTAACATCCTCATTTAATTCAGGACGGACAAGGTTGTACGACTCTTGGTAGTAAAGTCGTTCAAGATTATTACGGGCATCAACTGTTAGTTGTTGGGAAGAGTTGACGTGCCAAGTCTTTAAATGTTCGGGCAGGGCATCTTCATCATGTAAGTTTAAATCATTAATTTGTTCAGCTTTCCATTGAGCGAAGATAATATCAACTTCTTGTTCAAGAAGTTGATTATATTCCGGAGCATTCCGGGTGTAAGCTTCATATGAATCAAAGCAGAATAACGCGTCCACATATGGACTTGTCATATGCCTGCGAAGCGCTTCAATTTGCAAGCTCACCTTGGTTGAATTATATTGGAAGCGCAATCCTGCGTTAATTTTATCAACGAGGATTTGTTCTTGTTTGTAGATATCCGTGGTAGATATTGTTTTTTGTTTTGACATGATTGTGGCCTATTAAGGGATAGGTTAGAGGATTGATAGACAGATTCGACACATAAGAATGAAGGGCTTCTCAAGTGCGGGTTCTATGTACAGTACGCGATTTTTAAACGTGGGCTTATTGACAAGACCAAACAAATCAACATGCTATTTAAAACAGGGTGACTTGAGACTGAAGAATGGATTAGTTCTCGAGCAGTCAGTCTTTTGTTGGGGAATGGAAGTAAAAACCCGTACAAGTTTCCGCGGCTTGTATAGGAAAAATTTTAATTTTATTAGTTATGCGAGTGCATGTGACCAGTGACCGACCCAACTCGGTCACAAACCAATTTAACTGGTGGGCACATACCGTCACACAACAAATATGTACAGTAGACCACCGCCAAACACATTGTCGCATTGTACTCGTGATCAGGCGCAAATTGATCATTCGATTTAGACGTACAACACAGTTGGGCTGACACACCTACGTATCTGGGCCCATAACCTGGAGAGATTTGACTCTCTCCGGGTTCATGGTAGAGACTGCGTGCAGTCTTAGGCGTGTACAGACCATTCCGATTGCCACATGCTACTACACAAGGTAGGGCTTTAAGTCCTAACTCCTTAAGGACATTAGGCCCCATAGAAGCCCTTACACTGACAACGAGGAACGAAAAGTCTCTGTTAATTAAACAGACAACTCCGTACCTGACGGTACGCACCTGGAGGCCTACTCCATGTTGGAAAAGAGCTTCAGACAAGAGCTTCAGACTGGGTTCTTCATAGTCATGAAAGATGAAAGGGCGGAAGGGTAAGGAAAAGGAAGAAAGAGGGAAAGCCGTATTACGGAGAGAAAACCCTTGTGTAGAGACAGGTGTGAAAATGTTCCAGTGTCGCACACATAATAGTGTAGCTCTCTGGACTCTAGCCACTCTCCCTAGCCCCTCGTAGCAGCCTCTCTTAACGCCCGAGATCCCTTTGCCTTGTTCGCCAAAGGAGGTCCTCGCGCCGCACTTCGTTTCGCAAGTCGGCAACCAAGCACTAATATTTGGTGGCTCTTTTTGGGGAAGAGCGGCGAAAAGGCACGATGCGCCGCAAACCAACACGCGGGAACAAGCCCCAGGCGGTGGTGATGATTAGCTACATGTCGCCGCCACAGAGGAGACGCTGCCTAGCCTGCCCTGGTTCGGTTAAGTTAAGTTTAGTTCAGGTTGGCTTGCCTAACATATCCCAACCTAACCTAAACCAACCTAAAATATATGGCATTGATATAACACAGACTGGAGGGGCGTCGAATGAAGCCCCCCAGGAGTAGAGTAGAGTAGAGTAGAGGAGAGGAGAGGCGGTCGAGGCGGGGGTAAACCACAGTTGTATGATAGATAATTTATATCAAAGAGAGCAGCATAGCAGCGGGGGAGGGGGGGTCCAGGGAAGGAAAAGGGGCCGAAATGAACCCTATGTGAGTTGAGTTGAGTAGAGTTGCGTTGCGTTGCGTTGCGTCGCGTTCCCCCGAGTGAGTCGGGGGGTGTCGGTTCTGTCTTTGATGTTTGTTTTGTGTCCCGTCTGGTCCGAAGATGGGGGGCTAGGCGGCGGGGGATTTGTAGAGCTTTGTCCTTTTGGTGGTGGCGTTGGTATTGGGGGCGTCGACGTAGCGGGTAACGGTTTCTCTTTTGCGGGGGGACCTTCGTGGTGGGTCGGCGGGTGGGTCGGCGAGGTGGTCTTCGCGCTGCGAAAATGCGTTGTTGTTGGTCTTGGGTTCGTCGGGGGGAACGGCGACCCAGGGGATAGGCTTGTCGGGGAGAAAGTGCCAGTCGAAGGTGTCGTCGTCGGCGTCGTAGCTCTCCCGACGCTGGACGTCTCGAAAGAGAGCCCTGAGGGCATCGTAATCAGGTTTCTGGTCGAAGCGCAAGTTGCGGACGCAGTCGAAGTAGCGGCAGAACTCGGGCGGGAAGCCGTAGCAGAGGTCGGAGAAGGCCGTTTCCATTTTTTTGAGCAAGACGCACTCGTACTTTTTGGCTTTGGTGTCGGCCTTGAGGCCCTGCCACGGCAGGGATCCGCGGAGGAGATAGACGAGGACGTAGCCAAGACTTTCGAGGTCGTCGCGACGGCTAGGTTCGATGCCGAGGTGGGTGCTGACCGACGCGTACCGCGCCGTACCGGTAAGATTTTTGTCTTCGCGGTAAGGAATGTGCTGGTGGGAGTGCGGATCGCGGTACTTTTTGGCCAAGCCAAAGTCGATCACGTGGACGATCCTCGCGCGAGACCCTCGGCCGATTAAAAAATTGTCGGGCTTGACGTCCCGATGAACGTAGCTCATGCCGTGCACCATCTCGAGGCGGTTTATCAGTTGCCGCGCGAGGCCCAGCACCGTTTTCAAAGTGAACCGTCGTCCGCACCTGTTGAACAAATCTTCCAGCGACGGGCCCAGGAGGTCGATCACCATCGCCGTGTACGCGCCTTCCGTGCCCCACCAGTACACGGTGGGGACCCCCGTGTTCCCCCGCAACGCGCTCAACACCTGAGCTTCGTAATCAAGCTGGGGGTGCCTCGTCTTCAGCGCCTCGAGCTTTATGGCCACGTCATCCGACCGCTCCCCTCCTCCTCCACAGCTGCTCGCCTGGTAAATTTCACCAAAGCTCCCGCTCCCGATCTTCTTCACGAGCGTCCAGCCCCGCACGCGCCGCACGGGCATCTCGTTGGGACCCATCCTCTCTTATCTCATGATGATGATGATGATGACGAGCGCGCCGACGACCGACCCTCGAGAAGGATGTCTGTCAACTACCCACGATTATGAAATGAAATGAAATGAAATGAGATGATCTCCAACTTGTAATAATAATAAGGGCAAAGTCAAGTTTCCAACCACCATATATGTTTGGTCACCGAAAACCCTCAACAAGTTTGGTCACTTAAGTTTGGTCAATCCGTATCTTGGTTGACTAAACTTGTACTCTTAGAGAGCAAACATACGGTTCGCTGACAAAACACACACCCCCTCTTAGCAGTCGACATTTAAAGACAAAACAAGGCCCGCCGTGATCAAGCTTTCAGCGGTTCTGTATGTCGCGCTGTGACTCCGGAGCGTCCTTCGCCTTCGAAACGAACACGGTATCGATGCGGGCTTCGCTCAGGTCGAGCGGGAGCGTGGTGGTAACACGCCGACGTCGGTTGACCACGACGCCGAGAAAGAAAACAAGAAGTCGCGTGCCCAGACGAAGGTAAACGACTGTGAGAGATCGCCGAGTACGCTGTCGCAGCTCAGAGCGCGCAAATACGAGGCACCACTTTACTCGATCTAACCAAGATGCCAAGTCCAGCATGTGTGTTCTCGAGGCCGACTTGCAGCAGTCACACAAGTTGACGGCGCGTACAACATGGTCTACAGCGCGACAGCGCTGTCGTTCAAGTGCTATATGCAAGATGCAGCTTTTATGTGCGTGCTGCTCGTTGTGATGTGCAATTAGGCAATACCGTCACGTGTGCTAAAAGGCACACCTGCTCCGAACCTTCTTGCCGACAAAGATGCAGCTATCGCGCGAAGCACTTCTGCGAGGCCGTGTCGGTCCTCATGAGAAGCACTTCTGCGAGGCCGTGTCGGTCCTCATCAAGGGCTTTATGGAGGGCAAGTCAGGCGGCTCGCTGGCCGGTTAGCACCCGGAAAGTCCGCGCTGGGATGGGGTTCGCTCAGTTGGGCAGAACGCGACGGACAGGTCGATTGTTCATGGACCAACACGTCCGCGGCCTGCGACGCTTTTGCACGACCTCGCACAAGACCGCGCAGTGGCGGTCCACCATCAACGAGTCCGTCCTCGTCCCTCGCCTCTGCCCCACAACTGCGTGATTTGCCTCTGTGATTCCGCACCGGCTCCTGCCGGTCCGGCCTGGCTCCCATGCTCGGGAGAGGTCTGAAGTTAGTTAGTTAGTTATTCAGTCTGTCAGGCGGCTCTTCTCGGCATATGCGTTTGATAGACATCTGCAACAGTGTCATCCGCTAAAGGCACGAGATGACGAACCGGGATCGTTCGCTGTAGTCTGTCATAAACATCGAACTATAATAAGGCGCATCCGAATAATCTTGGGCGACGAAACAGCGTGGTATCAGCGTTGTCTTGCGCAGGCCTTGTTTGTATGTGTTGTTCTGCGAGTGTTCGCATGTTGATGCGTGTGTATGGTCAAACTTGGAGGCATTCAATTTGGTGTGATCAAATTTCGAACAATCACATCAAACTTGTCGTATTTTAGACTCGTACTGATGACTGGGTTAGAATTACAGGGGTGGTGTCGGCGATCTTCCGGAACGAGGCTGTCGACGTCTTGACATCCCTTCGCGCCGCAGCTTGTATTTGCCGACTTTCTCGTACAGTGTTCGACGGTGCAGCAGCAGCGGGAGATCTTGCGGCAGGGAGGGGTTGTCGAGATGCGCGAGGAGGAGGATGATAAGGAGGTGTTCACTTACGGTCGTGCGAGTTGTTTATGCTGGCGTAACGGCACGTGCTCGCGTTGCCGTCGCATGATCAAGCTGGACAGCTAACTCCGGATCGGGTACGTGACGATGAGGAACTCCTGAACGTGGTCCTGTACGGCCCCGCACAAGTGTGGGACTACAATGTTTGGGTGCTCCCGGGGCGGTGCTCACGCAGTTTCTCGAGGTCGTCGAGTTTCGCGTTCTCGACCCCGAGTCGATTATCAAAGACGCGCTCCCTCTCGAGTTTTGGGATGCAGAATGGGGTGATCCGTCTCACGCAGACCATGTAAGTCTGGTGTCCGATGTCCGCTTGTTGTTGAAGAATGACGCACGACCACGGCAACACCACCGTGGTGAGTCGCGGTTTGGCTGGCTTCTACGAACGATGGAAGGTACGAGAATGGGCCCAGCTTAAGTACGCCAAGCCGTGGGAATCTGCTCTCGGGGCCGCGTGTCGCTGCCCGCTCTCCTTGCGTATCGCGGCGCTGTCTTAGGACGGACCTCCTTCTAAGGCAGTCAAGGGGGGGGGTGTCCATGCCGCGCGTCTAACGCCACGGTAGATTCTGCGTAGCTGCAGCACCTAGCTCTCGTTTTTAAGCATTTTCGCACCAAAAGCGGTCACGCGCCCCCTTAAAAAGCCTCCTTAAGTTTGATTTAAAAAGCCGAAGTTTGGTCAATACTGTGGAAGTTTGAGGAGTAGTGATCAAACTTGTTGACCAAACTTACAAGGAAATTAATCAAACTTGAAGGGTTGATTGATCAAACTTAATGCAACTTCGGAGTGACCAAACTTAACTGACCAAACTTCTATGGAAAGTGACCAAACTTGTGAGTTTTTCCTTAATCATGCATCAAAATCGAGCAAACATGAGAAAAATTCACCAAACTTGTTGACCAAACTTGACCGATCCCTAATAATAATAGCAGTATAAAGAAAGCAGTAAAAGCTTCCCCTCCTGGGTTGCTAGCGCGCCCCCGCCGCCACGGGCTCCTGCTGCTGGATTGGGGCGAGGTGCGCGCCGTCGTCCGCGCCCGGCCAGTCGTAGAGGCCCTTGGCCGCGTCCGAGGCGATCTTGAGCTCGGCGGCGTAGAGTGCGGACATCTTCTCTAGGGGCATCTGGCCACCCTGGCCGATGCAGAGGTCGAAGAGAGGGAACTGGAGCGCGGCGGACCAGGAAAAGCTGAGATTCCATGGGTCGGTAGGCTGCTTGGCCTTGTTGATGGCCGAGAGGCGGGCGGCGGCGTCCTCGAGGGACTGGCCGCCCGAGAGATAGTTGACGCCACGGATCGCGACCGGCATGCAGCGTCTTAGGAGCTGGAGATTGGCTTCGGCGATGTCCTCGACCGAAACGTCGACCGGGCACCCCTTCCCCGGGTTGACCATGTTCGCCTTCAAGATGGTGCCCTCCATGTAGACCCCGTGCTCGAGCATCGCGTGGTAGAGCTCGGCCTGGATGGCCGTGTTTATGGCGAGCGCGGTCTCGAGGTCGTGGTCGCCCGCGAGGCTCACGTCGGGCTCGACGATCGGGACCAGACCCTCGGCCTGGGAAATGAGGGCGTACCGCGCGAGATCCCGCATGTTCGCTTCGATCGCAAGCCGCGACGGCCGTCCCGCAGCGACGTCGATCTCGAGCGGAGACCGCCACTTGGCGAATTCGCACCCTCCTTCCGCGTAATGCGCGAGCCGCACGTTCAGCGAATCTAGTCCTTGCATCACGGTGTCGCCGTTCGTCCCCGGGAGCGTGTACACCTTGAGATGCGGCTTGCACCCCGGCGAGATCCCGAGACCCTTGAGCTTGTCGGGAAAGAATACGCCCTCGTCGTTTTTCTGGAATATCGTCTCCGGGTCCAGGATCGCGGCCGACAAGTGAGCGTTCGCGTCGGGCGTCTCGAACAGCATCTGCCGGTAGATCCGCCGGTTTTCCTCGGTGTTTTCCACACCGACCGCCTCGAACCGGGACCCGATCGTCCCCGGTCCTTCGTCGCACGCCGTGATCCCTTTGCCGGGGGTCGCGATGCGCGCGGCGATCTCCTCCAGACGCGCCTTCTCCGACACGCTCAGGTGCGCGCCGCCGTGCGTTCCGGGACCGTACCCGACGCGCACGCTACTACACCGCACCTCCGCGGGCTTGACGAACCCCTCCACAACGACGACCCACCACAACATCATCCTGCGTCCTACTTGACGCCACGGATCTAATACAATGATACTAAAACCCTGTGGTTATTATTTATGATGGCACTTCGCCTCCTCGGTCAAAGCGTCCAAGCCTTTGTCCGCGATGTGCGGGTAGGACTCCTCGAGTCGAGGCTCGCGCCGCCGGCGGCGGCTTTGACGGTGGTGGATATTGGCGGCGGCGGGCTCGTTGCGGAAGAGGAGCACGCTTTCTGGCTCGCAGCCCCCAAGAAGCGCGTGTCGCGGTCCCGCAAGCGCAAGCGGACGTCGACGATGGGCCTCAGACCTATTGTCCACTTTGATGTGTGCGAATTGTGCGGAAAACCCAAACTCCACCTCCGGCTGTGGCCCTGCTGCCTCGAGGCCATGGCCCAAAAGACCGCCGAAACTAAAGCTAAAAATTAGGTGGCGGTGATGGCCGAGAAGGTAGAGGGTGCCTTTGTCGCGCCACTTGGCGTTGCGCGCCTGGTCGGCCCGGCGGTTGTTTGTCGCAGCGGGAAAGAAGGTCGAGGTTGTCGGGGGTCGACGTTTGCGAGCGCGTCGACCCGACGAGGCGCTCGACCTTGGCCAGGGGATCTTGCGCGAGTCGAGGGGCGTTGGCCGGCGGGAGGGCGCCCGCGGCGACGGGTCCGGCGTAGGCCGGGGACTCGTCGCGCGACGACGTCGAAGCTCGAGCCGACCTCCTCTTCCTCCTCGACGCGCGGTCGCTTGCCCTCGCGGAGATCGAGGGTTTTGATTTCGCCGCGGGGACGTCCCTCTTCGTCTCCGAGGTACGCGTCAACAAGGTCGTCGTCGGTCGCCGCCGTCTCGACGAAGGGCGAGAGGTTGTCGAAGATTCTCGGGCCGATGCGACGGCGTCCGCGTCCTGTGGGTCGACGAGCGCGTACGCCGGCGCGCGCGCGGGCCGCCGCGATACTTGTTACCTTCATCTCTCAGCACGACGCCCACAGGGGCCAGGAGCGCGTCACGCGGTCGACGACGGCGCTCCGGTAAAACGTGGCACCGAGCCCCGCCGTCTAAGCGCCGCCAGCCGATCGAAATCGGGACCTTCGCGACGCGAAGGGTTTGCGCCAGCGCGGTCGTGTGGCGCGCGTTGACGAACACCACATCCACAAAGCACCCCGAACGTCGACGCCAGCGACGGAAGGCTCCGCGCGCACTCCGCCTTCCCGTCGACGTGACTCGGGAACCCGCGGCCCGCGAGATGGAGCCGCGCGCGGCACCGCAGCGACCACAACGTCTCGTCGAGCGTCTCTTCGTAGCACTCGACGACCGAAACGCCCGTTGCGCGCCCGCGCACGCACCGCACTTCTCGCTCCACCGACGACGACTGCACCTGCCGCGTGTCGCCGCGCACGTCCCGCGTCTTCGCGGTCCCGACCACATCCGACGCGCGCAAAAATAGCAATAATGGATCACCGCGCTCGCGCACAAGACCACGAGCAGCACCATCAGCACGCACCGCGCCGTTCCGCGTCATCTGGGCGGGCGTCATCCGGACGGGCGTCCTCGATCGCCTCGCGGCCCGTCTCTTCGCCCAAACCACGCGCCAACACCATTTTCGTCATCAGGTTGTACCGTACAAAACACCGCACGATCGAGCATCACGGTCGTCATCACGGTCGTCGTCGTCGGTAAATGCCATCCTCGGGTTTATAGTAATAACAACAACAAGAAGAATCACTCTTCACCACCACCACCATTCCTTCCTCAATCAATCGCTTAGTAGACCGGCACGGCGCGAGGGAGGTCGTCCTCGCGTCGTTTGCCGGTGTCGGAAGGAAGGTCGTCCTCGTAGCTCCGCGGCGGCGAATCCAAGTCGACGGGAGCAAGGCGGAGGTTCGGGACGTTGCAGCTCGGGCACCGGAGCTGATCGATCGGGCGGTTCCCGTCGGCGAACTTAGACACGAACTCGACCGCGCACCGCGCGCAACAGTAGTGGCCGCAACACGTCGACTCGAGGGTCGCACGGTAGTACTTGAAGCAGATCGGACAGTACCTCGAGTAGGTCCGCCGCTCTTGGGCGCTCTTGGGCGTCGAGTCCAGCGAATCCTCATAGAGCTCCGCGTCAGAGACTACCCCAACGACTAACGACACCATGTCCACCTTGTGCATTCGCTTCCCGATGAGAAGCTTCTTCTTCCGCGCGGAGGCCGTACTCGCGGCGATACCCATTGCTGCTGCTGCTGGTGGTGGTGCTGCGGGGACCAACCTGTCTTGGCTCGTTTCTTCTTCCTTTCAAACGCGTTCTTTCTTGCTTCAACAAGCCTTCTTTGGTGTGGGTCAACCCTCCAGCATCTCTCTGACGTGGCTCGGACTTTAGAAATGAGATATTTTTAGGATACGTCGTCGTTCGTCCGCGATGGGCACGATCAAGGATCGGCTCCGCAAGGCGGCGAAGAAGGCGGTCTGGCTGCGGCCCGAGCTCCTCAACCCAAGGAGCTCGGCCGCGAGAGCTCGGGGCATTTTGCTCCACGGCCTCGACGAGGCGAAAATGGACGCCTTCCACGACCTCTTCGGCAACGGCGGCCTGAGCCGCGAGGCCTTTGTCAAGGGCGTGCGGTCCATCCTCGCCGAGCACCAACGCCTCGACCAGGGACACCTCTACGACATTCACCAGCTCTACGACGAGATGGACCTCGACGACACGGGTTGCGTGAGATGGGACCAGTTTTCGACATACATGGTGCGGATAGCGGCGTCCAAGCAACACGTCCAGCGCGACGATCTCCTCAAATTGCTCGGGTACAACCAGCGCCCCGACCTGACCGAGGACATGTGCCGCACCTTTCGCGTTCGGGATCTCGCGTTCGCGGCGGACCTCGACGCGCTCGTGATCGTCGAGGAGGACGCGCCGCGGCTCACGGTGTGCCGCAAACCCGGAGTCGCGGTGCGATGGGCCTTCGACGAGGATAAGGATATCCTCCCCGAAGGGAGGGTAACGGCGGTCGTCTACGTGTCGCGCCACGGTCGCCTCGCCGTCGCGCACGCGAGCAACCTCGTCACGCTCTGGGACGTCAAGCCCGACCGCCAAATCAAGCAACTCTATCGCGTCGATATGGAGGTCGGCGACGAGGAGACGAGCCTCGCCTCGCGCGAGACCATCCGAGGCCTGTGCTACGCGGCATGCTGCGACAGGGTGATGGCGTACGGGCCCGACTCTGGCGCGGTCCGCGCGTGGTGCGTTGCGACGCGGCGCCTCGCGTCGACCGCCGAGCTGCACGCCTCGGGAATTCTGACGGCGCTCGTCATCCCGAAGATTAACCGGCTTGCGACCGGCGGCTTCGACGGAACCATCGTCATCTCGGAACTCGGGACGGGGCTGCTCGAGCCGAGTCGGGTCTTTGGCGCCGGGATACACAAGCACGCCGTCCACAGCCTCGCTTTTGTCCCGTCGCTCGGCCTCCTCGTGTCGGCCTCTTTCGAGAACGAGGCCATGTGCTGGGACCCCGACATCAGCGGCTACCTGAGTTTGCAGATGCGCTTGGTCGCCCACGCCGCGCCTCTCGTGGCACTCGCCGCCGTCCGCGTTCCACTCCGCGCGCGTTCCGCCGCCGCCGCCGCCGCGACATCATCTCCGTCGTCGTCGGACGACTGGCTCGACACGGTCGTTACCTTGGACGCCGACGGAGTGATGCGGCTCTGGGACCTGGACAAGAGCAGATGCGGCTACGACAACGTCGGTCTCCGCGCGTCGTGCGCGACGACGTTCAGTATCCGAACCAGCATCGACGTCGTCGCCAAGCCGCGCTTCTTAGTCGCGGCTTGGGGCGACGGCAGATGCCTCGTCGCCGCGACGCGTCATCGCGCCTACCTGCTGGAGGCCGTCTCCGAGGAGAGCACGAATCCTCTTCGACGAGACTCCGACGACGAGACGAATCCGCTGTGCGCGCACGTGCGCGTGAAAGTTGCGGCCTCGGAGTGGACCGCGCAATTTTGCGTCGTCGAATCTCGGCGCGCGACGCTCGTCGACGCCATCAACCTCGGCCAGCTCAAGCTGCCACACCAGTGGAACATTGCCGGGCCCGGCATCGACGTCGGCCTCGCGCTCGCGGACGCGACAGAGATCACGGCGGCGGCGTGCTGTCCGCGCATGAGACGGCTCTACGTCGGCGACGCGACGGGCGGCGTCGCGGCCTACTCGATCGGCTTGGGAATTCAGGTCGCACGCTACGCGTCGCACGACGCGCGCGTCGTCCACCTCGAGCTCGTCGACGACGTCGTCCTCTCCGTGGGTGCCGACGTTCTCGCGGCGCACGATGGGTGCGTCTCGTCGGCCAACGACGATCGCATTGCCGAGTCGGCCGCCAACGACCGCACACGGCTTCGCGCTGTCTACAAAGCGCACGAACAAGCGATCACGAGCGTTGCCGTTTACCCTCGGCGGTACGTGGCCACCGCGTCGCAAGACTCCTCTGTCCGACTTTGGGCCTTTTGTTCGTTCCGACTCGATGCCCTCTGGAGCGCCGAGGCCATTCACAGCGAACCGTTGGCGCTCGCGTTTCTCGAGCCGCGTCCGGCGCTCGTCGTCGCCGAGACTTCGGGCGCCGTCACCGTCTTCCCCGTCGCGACGGACTTGGCGGCGGCGGCGGCGGCGGCTCCTCCCGTGGTTCGGCTCATTGCCCCAGCATACAAAATCAGCGTCGTCGTTTCCATGGCTGCTGCTGCTTATTCTTCTTCTTCTTCCTGGCGGAAGGCCTCCGCGCTCTACGCCGGCGACGAGGCGGGCGTCGTGAGGATGTGGCGACTGGACGACGACGGGCGACGCCCGTCGCCGTTCGAGGAGCCAACAACAGAGAAGAATAATCTGAGGCTCGAGCAGGTGTGGCGAAGTCCACACGACAGCGTGCGAGGCGGGGCTCGCGGCAAGGCACTGCAAAGGCGGCTCGCCGAGCACCGGGAGCTTTTCCACGCGTCGCGGGCGACCTTCAACGCGGCGGACTACGTCGAGACGCTCTCTTCCGGAAAAAGGCTAAGATGGGGAGGACTGCGGTCCGTGTTCTTGGCTCTCCGCAGGAACCATCCGAATTTCGACCTCGGCGAGGTCCAGCGGGTGGTGGAGCCAGCTTTGACTCGACGCTGCCACGAGGACGTCGTCGCCGCGATCGAGCTCGCGAGGGTTTCTGCTCGCGACTTCCTGATCACCGTCGCCAAGACGGCCTCGATTCGACTCTGGGACCTCCAACTCGCCCCAGTCGCCTGCATCTTTGGCGACGAAAATCCCACGAGATTTGACGTCCAAGCTCCGCAGCACCGGCTCCTCCGCACGCTCCACCGCGCGATGGACGCGCCGTTTTCCGAGTCGTGCGCCCGCGCCGCGGAGGCCGAGGCTGCGGCCTCGACTTCTCCTCCGGCGCGCACCAAATCCTTCTGCGACCACGAGGGTATTCCCCTCTTCCGAAAATCGACGAGCAATGGGACCACCCTGCGCCAAGCGTGCGTCGAGCGCGTCAAAGACCACTCCTCCTGGCAACAACAACGACCAAGGACGGCGCCCGAGACGCCGGACGACGATCCACCCGAGCCCGAATACGAGAACCACGCCACGGAGGTCGCACGCGTACTGTCATCGCGGCTGTGCTATCACCTGCGCTCCCAGGACCTGCTGACCGCAATTATCCGCAGCACGAACGCGCGCAATCAACCCCCGTCGGCACTGGCGAGGCGAAGGAGCCGCGGCACCCTCTCTGCTGCTGCTGCTGCTGACGGTGCGCGCTTCGCCACGCCGGCGCCGGACACGCTGCCGAACGGCATGCAGGTCGGAAGCTTCGAGGAAACGGGAAGCGTTGAAGAAGAAAACACATCTCTGTGCTCGACCCCGGCTTTCTCGGGGGACCGACGGGAGCTCGAGGCGGCGCTCGCCAAGGCTGCGGTCGTGCGACAACGCTTTGAGGCCCTCCTCACGGACGACGACGCGCGCTCCACCAACAGCAAAAAGGCACGGCCTGACAAAAACAAGAAGAAGAAGAAGAAGAAGAAGAATACGGTCATAACAATCTCCAAAAAGAAAGTTTGCCTAATCGAGGAGAACGAGCGCATCCCGACCGAGTTCGTACGGAAATACGGTCGCTTCGGGCCGTACGATGTCCATTCGGTTCTCGCGTGTCGGGACTTCTTCCGCGAATTCGACGTCGAGGACGTCGGCGAGATCGACATGGGCGTGATGCGCTCGAAAGTGCGCACCGAGACGGCACCCCAGGTCAAAGCGATCCTCGAGACGCTCCTGGCCGCCGTCCCCAAGGCCTCGACCTGCAGCTTCGACACGTTCCTGGAGACGGTGCTGCCGCACGCATCGCGCAATGAGCGCAGCCGCGCCATCGCGACAATTGGCGTCCTCGACATGCTCGGACGCGTTCGCGACGCCTTCGCGAGCTTCGTTCACCATCCTTCCCGCCTCTCTCTCCCCACCGAGATCAGCACCGAGATCGGCATGGTCTTCGACGCTTGTCGCGACGGAACAGTCACGCTCCGCGACGTCCCCGCGCTCCTCAATGCCGCGCCGCGCTTTCTCGTTGCCGGCTCGCTCCAGGAGAGCGACGCCGACAAGCTCGCCGCCGCTCTCGCTCTCGACAAGGACCAGGAGCTCGACGCTGCCGACTTTGGAGCGATGCTTATCGCCCTCGCGGTTGCCCAGCGCAAACGCCTCAACGATCACCGCGGCCTCCTCTCGCCCGCGTCCTCGAAAGCTACCAACTTCACTGACCAACCCAATATGATGAGACTCCCCAAGTACTATCGCGGCGCTGCTAGAAGATTCTCGAACAATCTCAGCAAATTCGGCATCAACAGGCCGCGCCACCTCCGCCGCCAGAGCCTGCGCGCCAACGAGCGATACGCCGCCGGAGACGGCGACCCCCGACGACGACGCAAATCATCATCATCGGGATTTCGACCCAACGATGATGATGATGATGAGGGTATCTCACCACCCGCGGTTTCGCCTTCAGAACCGACGAGCATAGGTGCGTTTTCGGCCCCTCCATAGAGAGAGATTATCGAGAGCCATGAGTTGCTACCCATCGCGTTATGTAATGCACACGTCGGGCCTTTTCGGCCAAAACTCATCGTGTCTGGGGTAGAGAGCCTGCCTGCCTGCCTGCCTCCTCTTCAGCCAGCAGAGAGGCGCGCGTTTTTTGTTTAGCAAACATTGCAAGTGAAGGGGCATGCTGCGCGGAGTGGAGACCATTACGGATCCTCATCATCAAAACAAATGCATAATACCTTCGAAGGCCCACGTAGTGTCCTCGCCTCTCACGACGCAGCGCGTAGGCAGCAACTTTCCAACCCAGTCGCCTAATAGGATCAACCTCTCGAACGGTGGAAACGACGGAGGGCACCTACAGTCCTTCGCCGGGTCGTCTTTCTTGTACCACGAGGTGCTGTCGCTGCACGAGCCCGTCAATGTTGCCGCGCAAGCCTTGCAGGAGTGGCGGCTGCGAGGAGGCGTGAGAGGGTGCGCGACAGTACGACGCGCACCAGCCGTCGTAGGCAAACGTCCCGTCCTCGCCCGTCTTGACACATCTGTTCTGACGGAAGTCGCCGACCCAGTCGCAGTTCCTGGAGGGGTCCCCCGGCATTTGCTGCGGGCGTTAAAGTCAGGACGACGACCAGGGTTGGAAGGCGCACCCAGGCGTCGTCGTCGTCGGCGCAATCCGCGTAGTAGCAGAGACCGCACGCGTGCTTGCACTGGGCATACGCGAAGCCCGTCGTGCCCGCCTTCTTGCAGCGGACTGTCCTGGCATGGCCGACCCAGGTGCAGTCTTTGCTCGGATCAGTGACGTAGAAGTCGGCGTCGTCCCCCTCGCAGGTGGCGCGGCAGGTCGAACAGCTCACCGGGCACGATTCGTAAGCGAAAGTCCCGTCGTCGCCCTTGACGACGCAGCGTGCCTCGGTAAACGAAGATACCCACGCGCAACCCTTCTCGGGCTCGGATGCCTTATACCAGTCGCTCGAGTCTGCGCAGGTCGACGAGCAGAAGGTGGCCGTTTGGCCGCACGAATAGCAATTTTCTTCGCTCAGGCTACAATATCCGGTCGTGTCGCCGTCGCCGGGCTCGCAGTCGTTGCAAGCGTCGCCCGACGCCGAATAAAAACAACACAAGTTCGAGGTCGCGGACGACGAGACAGGACGAGGCGTCGGCGCCGGGCTGGGGTTGCCGAGGCTCGCGACGTACTCGATCTCGGGGTAGCCGTCGTCGTCGTCGGGCGTCGTGCCGCTGATGGCAACCAGCTCGGACGGGCATTTGACACGACGAAACCGCACGTAAGGGTTGTCTGACTTGCCGTTGTCGGTCTTCCACCCATACACGCTCGTGTCGAATCGCCACTCGCAGCCGGCTCGGAGGTCGTCTGGGAGATCGGCGCAGCCCGAAATATCGTTACAACCGCCGTAGTTGTTGCCGCAGTCGAAGTCTTCGCTCTCGTAGTCGGGAAACTGGATCTCGCACCCGGTATCGAACAGACCCTGGCCCGCGCTCGGGATCTGGAGGTCGAACGAGTGGGAGCCCGTGACGTCGAACCCGATGTTCGTAACTTGGACGACGTGCCGCTTCCCCACGATGTTGGGGTGCGCGCCGCCACCGTAGTCAAACTCCTCGTCGGTCCACACGAGCTCGTAACACATTCCACAATTCTCGTCGCCGGCGAGCCCGCTAGAACCGCCAACGGCAGCGGCAGCGAACCCCATCGTCAGCTCGTCGTTGATCGTGAAGGGTTGGTTGTCGGCGCAGCTCGCCGACGTACCTCCATCGCAGACGCTCGCGACGTTCGGGTCGCTCAGCACGTTTCCCGTCTCCGCCTCGCAGCTTCGCACGGGCGTATCGACGTCCCCCTTGCCACTCCAAGCACACGACGGCTTGCAACAATCCCAGTATCCTGAAGAGAAAGAAGCACATGGTCACGCGCCTTGCAAGGAGGATAATTTGGCGTCGTTGTACCCGTGGTATAAGTGCCCGTGATCCACTCGTCGGCCAACGCGCGACCGGCCAGCACGAGCGCGAGCCACATCGAGAACAAGCCTCCGCGCTGTGTACCTGTTGTGAGAAATCACGCCACGCACACGTTCTTCATCATTCCTACTAGCAAAAAATTGTTCTCAACCCCCAACTTTTGTGGCAAATAAATGTTTATCAGCATGTTATTATTGCCACGTCATGCTGACACTTGTCTACTTGCGTACCGTACAGAGTCTGAGTTTGGCGGGCAAAGGACGCTCCACGGCGAGAGGTGGCTTGTTCTGGTGGCCGAGGAGCCCAGCGCTTGCGCGCTCTGATCCATCCTCTTGAGTTGAGCTTGGTTCCTTCCTTGTAGTCGAGTCGCACGAGGTATGCGTGCAGGCCGCTGCTCCGCACCCCGTAACGAGGTATGTTCGCGCTTGAGGTCGCCAAAATCGTACGATCTATTATCCTCGACGCGACCTTGCGAGGCGTGGTGGCCTCGCCCTTGGGCCACTCATTCCGCCTTGTCAATGCGCTCCTTGAACATCTGGATGAAGCTCGGGGAGCGCTAGGATTGATTCTGTTTTCCCAAATCATTGTTGGTCTAATAAAATTTTCGAGTCCAGGAGCAACTTGAAGGAGCGGCTTGTCCGCCGCTAGAAGACAAGCTCAAGCTCAAGATCACAACGTTTTCGAAAGGCCACTGCTATAAAGGAGAGGCGGGAGACAAGACGCCAGGAAAACAGCGTGCTAAGGGTGTCTGGCAAGGTGTGAGGCGAGTTAAGAAGAATGGGTTGTGTGGCGGCCATTCACGTTTTTCGCGACAGGGAAAGAAAGAAGGAGAGAGAGATGGGGACCAAGGGGCCCAAGGACTCCGGTCCCACGGTAGTCGCTGTGGGCTTGAGACTTGGACCAGACCCGGGCGGGAACGTCGCGATTCATGCGTAGGAGGACAAACAGGTCGTTCAGCAAGGTGTTGCCTTTGGTCATGACGAGTTTGTGCCGGAAGCAGAGATGATACGCTCCTTATAAGAAGCTCCTCCGAAGCCCAGTCTGTTGGTTTTTTTCACCAAAAAACGGAGGTTTTTTTTTCCGAGTCACTTCATTTAGTAAGTAAAATTTATGGGGTGTTGAGAGCTGCTTTATACTCATCCTGACATCGCAGCAGCAGCAGCAGCAGCAGCAGGTTCCCTCGAGGTCGCCACGAAGGCTGACATTTTATCACCAGACTTAAGGAACCTCCTTGAGCGTGGTAGAACGAGGTATGTGGGAGGCTGGATAGGCTCACCGCGCCGGCGATGTGGTTTAGCACGCTTCGCACGTTACGGGGCACGCTGCGACGGATAGTACGGAGGTGAAAAAACTGCAACATCAAGCAAAACGCACATTGGAAAGCCCACGTATCGTCGTGACCCTTGACGGCGCAGCGCGCAGGCACCTGCTCCCCTACCCAACGACCTAAGCACGCGTGGGTTGAAAGATGACGAGGATCGCGCGGACTCACAGTCCTTGTCGACTTCGTCCACCTTGTGCCAGTCAGTACTGTCGCTGCAGTTACCGTAGATTGTCTGGGCACAGGCCTGGCAAGAATTTCGGCTGCGGGGGGAGTCACTCAGTCAGTCAGTCACAAATGGTCGGAAGTTGGCTGCACCAGGCATCAAACGCGTACTCGCCGTCGGCGCCCTTCCTGACGCATCTATTTTGGCGGTATTCGCCGGCCCAGTTGCAGTTCTTTGTCGTATCGTCGAGCATGTGCTAGGGCAGAGATGATGAAAGGAAAAATGCCGTGGCGTACCCATTGGTCCTCGTCGGTGCAGTCGCTGAAAGTGCAGAGGCCGCACGCGTGCTTGCACCGCGCGAACGCGTAACCCGTCGAGCCCGACTTTCTGCAACGAATTTTCCTGGCTTTGGCGACCCAGGAACAATCCTTGCTCGGGGTGTTGACGAAGAATGAAGTGTCGTCGCCCAAGCAATCGTTCCAGTCGCAGGTGTCACAGCTCCCGGGACACGCTTCGTAAGCGTAAACGTCGTCTTCGCCTGCGACACGTTCGAGGCGACGACAAGCGAAACTTGCCCTTGACGAGGCAGCGCGACGGCGCACGCCCAGAGACCCACGCGCAGTCCTTGTCCTTTTCGTCTTTCTTGTACCAGCTTTCGTCGTTCGGGCAAGTCAAGATCGTCGCCGTCTCCGACACCGGCTTGCAGTACGCTGCCGAGGGGCTGCAATAGACGCAGTTCGCCTCGCTGTCCGTGCAAAACCCTCCCCTGTTGCCGTTGTCCTCCAAACAGTCGACACACGGATCTTCGCGGTCCTCCTATGTGAGCGTTATCGAGATTAATTAATCCAGTGACGGATCTTCCGTTACCCAGTAAAAGCAGCAGAGCCGGTCGTCACGAGTGGGTTTCGGCGTCGGTTCATACACGGGTTGCGCCGTCGGTTCGTGATGCCTTCGAAGATTTACCGTCACCACATCGTCCGCCACGACGCCCAGCAAAAGCAGCCACCTCATCGTCACCTCCTACCTAGACGACTTTTTCTCGGAACAGGACTGATGACCCGGTGATAATAAATCAATGCCCTTGTGGCATTCATTTATTCCTTCTTTCTTTTTTGCGCAAAGAAAGATGAAGAAGAAGAAGAGTGTCAAACTCTTCTACCTTTAACGATAGTTCGTCCTCCTTGCGTTTGTGGCAAACGGCATGAAAGTGAAGATGGTGTGCTAGTAGGGGTTCGAGACGCCTATTTTTCTCCCTGAATGAACCGTTAACAATCAATTCCCTTGTGTCGCATTCATTCACAAAATATTATCTATTCACTCGCAACAACAACAACAACAACAAGAAGAAGAAGAAGAGTAGTGTCAAGTCTACCGACGATAGTCCTTCTTACAACATTTGTGGCTAACGACACGAAGGTCCCTTCGACGATGGCAATAATACCTAGCCCCTTCCGATTGCGTGAAAATGCGCTAGGACGAGCGAGCTCCCGCGCTCTTCCGTCATTCGAACGTCGTCGTCGTCGGCGAAATGCGCAGTGTCTGTCGCGCATTGAAATTAAGTAGAAGGAAGCCTATTCCACCCCCCGCACTTTTTTTACAAGAAGTCGTTCGTGGTTAAGAAAACGAAACGTGCACCAAAAGAAGCACCACCACATCGTGGAGAGAGGATTATGAGCACGTGCTGCAGGAAACGGGGCACGCTACGCGGGAGAAAAAAAGTGGTTATCGCACAGAAAGACGAGACGAACCTTCGAAGGCCCACCTATCGTCTTCGCCTCTGACGGCACAACGCGAGGGCGCGAAACCTCCGACCCAGTCGCCTGAAAAAAAAATTTTCTCTTTTTGCCTTGTACGCATCTCACAGCCTTTTTCAGGTTCGTCTCTCTTGTACCACGAAGTGCTGTCGCTGCATGCTTTTGTGATGATTCGCGTACACGAGTGGCACGAGTGGCGGCTGCGGGGTAAATTTATTTCTTTGATTCGTCGAAAGAAAACAGAACGCACCAACTCTCGAAAGCGAAAGAACCGTCGTCGCCCACTTTAACGCATCTGTTCTGGCGGAAGTCGCCAACCCAGTCGCAGTCTTTGGAGGGTTCGCCGGGCATTTGCTGCGGTGGTGGTGAGCGATCGCGTCTTCAAAAAATAACACGTACCCAATCCTCGTCGTCGTCGCAGTTCTCGTAGTTGCAGAGGCCGCAGGCGTATTTGCACCGCGAATATGCAAATCCCGAGGAGCCTTCCTTCTTACAGCGGACCGTGCTAGCTCTGCCGACCCAATCGCAGTCCTTGCTCGGATCGCCGACGTAGAAGTCCGCGTCGTCCCCCTCGCACCCTTTGTCGCACGTCTGACAGCTCCCGCGACACCCTTCGTACGCGAACCTCCCGTCCGCGCCCTTGACGCTGCAGCGTTTTGTGGACAGTACGGACACCCACGAGCAGTTTTTTGTTTGATCGCCCTCCTTGTACCACTCGGCTTCGTCCGGGCAATCGTCCAAGTCGGTCGGCGCGCAATACGTCGCGGTCGCGCTGCAAAACAAACAGTTCTCCTCGCTCTCCATGCAGAACCCGCCTCGTATGCCGTTCTCGGGCGAACAGTCTTCGCACGCGTCGCCGCCTTCGATGTAGAAACAGCAGACACCGTTGGTCGTCGGCTGCGGCGACGGGTTGTAACCGAGCGTCGGCGCGGGCGTAAAAGTGACGTACTCGATCTCGGGGTAATCGTCGTCGTCGTTGGGTGTCGTGCCAGTAATGGCAACAAGCTCGGATGGGCACTTGACGCGGCGGAACCGCACGTAAGGGTTGTCCGACTTGCCGTTTTCTGTTTTCCACCCATAAACGCTACCGTCGAAGCGCCACTCGCAGCCGGCTCGGAGGTCGTCCGGGAGATCTTCGCACCCCGAAATATCGTCGCAGCCGCCGTAGTTGTTGCCGCAGTCGAAATGTTTGCTTTTATAGTCGGGAAACTGGATCTCGCACCCGGTGTCGAACAGGCCCTGGCCCGCGCTCGGGATCTGGAGGTCGAACGAGTGGCTGCCCGTCACGTCGAACCCGATGTTCGTAACTTGGACGACGTGCCGCTTCCCCACGATGTCGGGGTGCGCGCCGCCGCCGTAGTCAAACTCCTCGTCGGTCCACACGAGCTCGTAACACATGCCGCAATTCTCGTCGCCGGAGAGCCCGCTAGAACCGCCGACCGCGGCCGCCGCGAACCCCATCGTCAGCTCGTCGTTGATCGTGAAGGGCTGGTTGTCGACGCAGCTCGCCGACGTACCTCCATCGCAGACGCTCGCGACGTCGGGGTCGCTCAGCACGTTTCCCGTCTCCGCCTCGCAGCTTCGCACGGGCGCATCGACGTCCCCCTTGCCGCTCCAAGCACACGACGGCTTGCAACAATCCCAGTATCCTGAAGAGAAAGAAGCACATGGTCACGCGCCTTGCAAGGATGACAATTTGGCGTCGTTGTACCCGTGGTATAAGTGCCCGTGATCCACTCGTCGGCCAACGCGCGACCGGCCATCGCGAGCGCAATCCGCCACGACACCATTCTCGTTCTCGTAGACTGCTTCTTCTCTGAGGAAAGAAACGCGAGGTGGATGTTCCCCGCAGTTTCCTCGCTTCCTTCCTCAAGTCATCATCATCATCATCATATCATCAGACTACTTATTATTAGTCTCGACCCTCGGGCCTTGATTCGTATTAACGGTCGATGGAAAATCTTGGTGCGGTCGTGTTGACGTTACGTCGGATAACGACGCGGGGCCTTTCTTTTTCCTCTTTCGATGGTCTAAAACGGTGCCTTGGTGGAAGCTGCGCCGTGTGAGAGGGCATCCGTCCTCCTGGCGTAGGTTGGCACTCTTAGCCTCCCGGGCGGGCCGGTTGGAAGCCGGGAAGTTTCGCAGTGGGACGGGTGATAGCCGTGGGGCGCAGGAGCAAACGTTCCAACGAGGAGATGATTGTCAGGCACAAATCGCGGTCTCCGCATGGCGACAGGCGTCAAAATTTAATCTCCCCCAACGCCCCTTTGTTCTGCGCCCCCCGTCTCTTTCCCTGTGATTCTGATCCTGCGCATTGTGATTAGCCTACGCAAAATGCGCTTGTTCGATGATACATCTTCATACCTGAATGCCAAACGAACCATGCGGCGAACAACAACGCGTTTTTGTTGTCCTGCGGCCCGTGTCAAGACGGCTTGTGCCCTCGGCTTTGTCCATGCTCGTCAGTTCGGGTGACCTCTGCGCCTCTCATGTTTCCATCTAGTTGTATTTTTATTTTTTTTTGTTAGCAACTCCGTCTGAACGCCCGTGACTCTTATCCCGCGCGCCACGGCGCTGGATTATTCGCCTACGCCCCATGTGCGTTGGGCTGGGGTCTCTTAGTGTATTACTTAATAAGCAACTCCCAGGCCCAAGAAGGAGTTTATGGAGGAAGTGAAAGAAAAGAGAATGAGAGGACCGTGCAGAGAAATCAAGAATGCGCAAAGAGAGCACTCGAGAGCAAAAAAAAATTTGATAATGGAGAAAAATGAGAGAGAAGCGGTGCCAGGAGAGCTAGGACGGAAGTAAGAAAAATTAAAGAGAAATATAGAGGACAATTTTACTGAACAGGCAGGAGAAGAAGGGCGAAGAAAGAAGCAGAAGCAGGAACAAAATGACGGAGGAGGAGAGAAGAAGAAATGAAGCAGAGAGAGAGAAAACCGTGAAGTAAAACGAGAAGATGACGCTAGGAGATGGTCGCAGCAGGAGAATGCCATACGTCCTAAACAGGCCGCCGCAAATTATTCCGGGCGAGCATGTCGCGAGAACAACACAGAGTGTCGTATTTTCATTTTGGCACGCAACTCCGGGCTCATCGAGCCAGAATGGAGGATCGAATGTCTTCTTGCGATGGACCATTGGTTCTTGGTTTAGCCTCTGAAGACTCGTAGAGAGGCTGCGGGCCCTCTCGAGAACCAACGTATTTGTCCAGTTTCTCGTTGGGAAACTCTTTTTCACACTGCAATTTTGACTCGCCTATCTCGGGCTCGCACAACCGAAGGAACTGACATCAAGATCATGTAGCGGCCCAGCGTGCTTTACCCTCACGCAAACGCGGCTGTCACTTCCCACAAACGATAATTTTGCTAACCTCACGAATCATTGATCGATAGAAAAGAGGATTGAGGGCGAGATGATATCTGTCTTCTGTTGACACGGTCTTGAACGAGGGAGTGCCGCCTCTTCGTTCGTACGTAGAATTTGCGGAGTGCCATGCTGAGACCCCGCCAGTATGTGAACTGTGGGGACCCGCGGAGGCGTTTGTTGAGGCGCACCAGGAGGAGAGCATTTTCCGAGGGAGGCGGTTCCAGGGTATGCGGGCCACATGGCCTGCCCAGCGGAGTGGTCGGCGAAAGATGTAGGTATTGATACTCACCAGGCCAAGGCGCTGAAGGAGTCTTGAAAACTTGATTTGATGTTTCCAGGTCTGGCGACGTGTAACGCGGCACATCGCGCGTGCGCACTGTGCGTGAAAAGCATCGTAGGCGATTGTGTTGACAACCTTGGTAAGGCACTATGATTGGGAGATGCAATATGAAGTATCTGATAAAGTTGCATGCATATCCGATTTTTGATTCTCTCTCAGGAGTTCCGCATTTGAAAATCTCGTTCGTCCTGCGAGCGACGAGTCTGAATACTGCACGCGCGCTCGGTGACGTCGTAGAACTATTTGAATGTGCTCCGCGACATTAGGATGCGATGCCGTCCACAGCTCATGGTCGATGCCAGGTCAAAAAGATGGCGTACCAACTGTGTGCTATCATGATCGCACCAACAGCCTCCGGAAGTGCCGGTTTGGCAGTGCACGATGTGCGTGACCGCGGGGCGCATAATCTATTGCTGCTGCAGTACCGGACGGTGGACCACACGCCATATGGTGAGTCTCGAAGGAGAATATCCGTATTGTCAGTTTAAAAGTCCGAGCACATGATGTGACCAAGTGACGACGCTACCTTCCACGAAGAGAGAAAGTCAATCCGTGGTCCATTTCCCCATCCTGGCGGCGGCGCAACTTGTCCGTACATAGTGGTAGGCTCAAGCAAAAAGCCGTGGGAATGTGCCTGTCCCAGGAGAGAGAGTGGACCCGGGGCTTGATATAGCCCGGTGTCGAGGCCGGTCTGCGAATATTCGATCGAGCCCGAGTCCATTGTGCCGCGCAAACCACCCCTCTCCAGGCAGTCTCGACCGGTGTTTGTCACACGTGGTCGGTCTTTAATGCAAGGACCCTCCCACCCTGACCCTTTCTCCCCGGAGCGTGAGCTCAAAGAGGACGCAACTCGCTCAAGACAGACAGATCCCCTACCCATGTGTGTTTGTTTTAGACCAACTCAAACCAGCACCGCCAGCTTACCAAGGTAATAAGTCCCCCATATTGATGACACCCTCGTCGATTTTTCAAGGCGCCAAACAGCTATGTCACTCACAAGAAGAAGTGAACCTTACCATCAGAGGAAGGGTGCGACTTCAGCACACGTCGCAAGTAAAGGGGCAAGCTGTACGGCACGAAGATGAGCGCGCATCTTTATTTGAGGGGACAACGAACCTTCAAAAGCCCAGGTATCGTCTTCGCCCTTCACGACGCAGCGCGTAGGAAGCAAATTCCCAACCCAGTCGCCTGCGTGCGGACGGTCGGCAATGCTGACTCGGGACATTGGCATACAGTCCTTCGCGGGGTCACCCTTTTTGTACCACGAGGCGTCGTCGCTGCACGACCCCGCGAGCGTTTGCGCGCAGGACTTGCAGGAGTGGCGGCTGAGGCGAAAGAAAGTCACGCACAAAGTCGGAGTCTTCGACTCACCAGCTTTCGTAGGCATACGTTCCGTCCGCGCCAACCTTTACGCATCTGTTCTGGCGGAAGTCGCCAACCCAGTCGCAGTCCCTGGAGGGGTCGCCCGGCATTTGCTGCGGCGCGCAACGTGATGATGGCGACGAGTGAATTTTAAGGCCCACCCAGTCGTCGTCGTCGTCGGTGCAATCCGCGTAGTAGCAGAGACCGCACGCGTGCTTGCACTGGGCGTAGGCATAGCCCGTCGTGCCGGTCTTCTTGCAGCGAACTGTTCTGGCGTGGCCGACCCAGGTACAATCTTTGCTCGGATCAGTGACGTAAAAGTTGGCGTCGTCGCCCTCGCACTCGGTCTCGCAGGTTGAACAGCTCGCGGGGCAGCTACTGTATGCGAAGCTCTGGTCCTCGCCCTTGACGACGCAGCGCGCCTCGGAAAACGAGGAAACCCACGCGCAATCCTTCTGAGGTTCGGATGCCTTGTACCAGTCGCTCGAGTCTGCGCAAGTCGTCGTCGGGGATTTTGCTTGACTGCTCGAAGTTGGTCGAGGACTCGGGGGTGTTGTCGTCGACGACGAGGTCGGTGTCCCGCAGAAAGCAGCGGTCGGGCTGCAAACGAGGCAGTTCTCCTCGCTCTCGGCGCCTGTGCCAAAAACAAAGCGCGCGTCAAGGCGAAATGACTGATCGGGACGCGGCGTGGCGCAAAAGCCGTTCCTGGCGCTGCTGCTGGGATCGCAGTCGAAGCACGGGTTGGTCGATTCTTCCCAGTAGAAGCAACAAACGTTCGCGGTGGTGGGCGCGTGCGTCGGAAATGGCGTGGGATGCGTCGTCGGCGATGGCGTTGGAAACCGCGTCGGCGGATGCGTGGGACGCGGCGTCGGCGCCGGCGTCGGGTGCGGGGTCGGTGATGGTGTTGGGTTCGGCGTTGGAGACGGCGTGGGATAGGGCGTCGGGCGTTGCGTCGGGCGATGCGTTGGCGTGCAGAACGTGCCTTCCGGGGCGCAAGTGAGACAGTTCTCCTCGCTCTGCGAACCTGCGCCGAAATCGTAAACAAGGTACCGTCCCAGGACGCGTCGTGTTTCAACACTGCTCCGCGCAGTACCCGGTCGTGTCGCTGTTGCTGGCCTGGCAATCGGCGCACGGGTCCGAAGACTCCCAATAGAAACAGCACAGGTTCGTGTCGGTTGTCAAGGCGCGCTGCGTGCCGTACTCGATCTCTGGGTAGTCGTCGTCGTCGCTGGGCGTCGCACCGGTGATGGCAACCAGCTCGGACGGGCATTTGACACGACGAAAGCGCACGTTCGCGGACTCGTCGGTCGTCCGCCCGAACGCGTCGAATCGCCACGCGCAGCCCGGAAAGAGCTCGGCGGGCAGGCCGGCGCAGCTCGAGATGTCGTCACACCCACCGCCGGATTTATTGCAATCGAAGTCCTCGATCTCGTAGTCGGGATACTGGATCTCGCACCCGAGGCCCCGGCCCGCTCCCGGGATAAAGAGGTCGAACGAGCCGGCGACGGCTTCGGAGACGTCCGTTACTTGGATAACGTGTCGCGCACTCAAATTCTCCTCGTCGCTCCACACGAGCTCGTAACACATGCCGCAATTCTCGTCGCCGGAAAGTCCGTCGACATCGCCAACCGAGGCAGCGGACGCGAAACCCATCGACAGCTCCTCGCTTACCTTGAAGGGCTGGTTGTCGGCACATTTCGCCGATGTGCCGCCGTCGCAGACACTCGGGACATTTGGATCGGTCAGGACGTCCCCCGTATCCGCCTCGCAGCTTCGCACGGGCGTGTCCACGCTCCCTCTGCCGCTCCAAGCACAAGACGGCTTGCAACAATTCCAGTGCCCTACAGTATGTGGTGGTGTCTGTCAAGCGCGGTCTGATGTGAATAGGGAGTACCCGTAGTGTAGGTACCCGTGATCCACTCCTCCGCCGCCAAGGCGCCGCCGGCGACCGCGACCACCAGCTGCGACAATAGCATCATCTGTTCCTTCCAAACGGTCTGTCTGTCTCCGAAAAAAAATTCTTCTTCTTCTTCTTCTTCTCATGTTTTTTGCGGCAAAGAGACACATTTTATGCGGGGGGGGGCAAAACGTTAAACTACTATTCGTTTTTTTGTGTGTGAGGGCAGACGGCGAGTAGTGAGGGTGTTTATCCCGACTACGTGCGCGGTAGGCCTATACTATGTAGGAGTCCCGGACTGCGCGTATCACATACTGTGAAAGCGCCCTCTGCTAAGAAAGAACTCTCGAGTTCTGTCAATCCGTGCCGACCAGCTAGCACGCGTCGCAAGTGAAGGGGCACGCTGCGTGCGTAGAAGGGGGGTGACCAAATCTCATCATAGGACACAACGCAGTACCTTCGAAAGCCCAACTATCGTCGTCACCTTTGACGACGCAGCGTGTAGGCAGCATACCTCCGACCCAGTCGCCTATAGGCAGATACGTCTGTCAACTTTCAACAACAAAGCATCGTCGGCGTGGCGACGACGCACAGTCTTTCGCGGGGTCGCCTTTCTTGTACCACGAGGTCCTGTCGCTGCACGAGCCCGTGAGCGTTTCGGCGCAAGACTTGCAGGAGTGGCGACTAAGCCTCTTATCGATTTTCGTGAAACGGAGCGGCGCGCTTACCAGCTTTCGTAGGCATACGTGCCGTCTTCGCCCTGATTCACGCACCTGTTCTGGCGGAAATCGCCGACCCAATCGCAGTTTTTGGCTGGGTCGCCGTTCATATGCTGCGGAGGCCACGAAAGTATTGATAAGCTGTTGTAAGGTGGAGGCGCACCCAGACATCGTCGTCGTCGTCGGTGCAATCTGCGTAGGTGCAGAGACCACACGCGTGCTTGCACCGCGCGTACGCGTAGCCAGTAGTTCCCTCCTTTTTGCAGCGGACTGTTCTGGCTTGACCAACCCAGGTACAGCCCTTGCTCGGATCGGCGACATAAAATTCGGGGTCGTCGCCCTCGCATTCGGTTTCGCACGTCGAGCAACTCGAGGGGCAAGACTGATACGCAAAAGTCTCGTCCTCGCCCTTGACGACGCAGCGCGCCTCGGTAAACGAGGAGACCCACGAGCAGTCCTTCTCAGGCTCGGAGGCCTTATACCAGTCACTCGAGTCCGCGCAGGTCGTCGACGACGCGCAAAAAGTGGCCGCGGGGTTGCAGGCCAGACAATTTTCTTCGCTCTGGCTGCAATATCCTCCGCTCCTGTCGCCACTGCCACAGTCGTTGCAAGCGTCACCCGACGCTGAATAGAAACAACACAGGTTCGATGCGCCGGCGGGCGTCGACGCCGGGCGCGGCGTCGGGGACGTTTGTCTCGGCGGCTGCGACCCAATAGGTTTTGGCGTTGGTGGTGACACAGCGCGCGGCGTTGGCGCCGGGGCAGATGATGCCGTAGACCCAAGCCCGCAGAAAATAGCTGCCGAACTACATCCGAGACAATTTTCTTCGCTCTCCGCGCCTGCCCCGACTCGGTTCAAGCACTCGCGATCTGGGACGATTCAACGCTGCTCTGCGCAATAGCCGCTCCTGTCGGCGTTTGGCCCGCAGTCGGTGCACGGATCGCCGCCCGACCTGCGGTCGAACTTTCGCGCGAGCAATTGCACTTTGAAACAAGAAGAAAGCTCGGAATCGCGATGCTACGAACGCCAAGTAAAAGCAACATACGTTCGAAGTGGCTGGCGTCGAGACGGGCCGCGGCGTCGGCGAGGACGCAGGCCGCGGCGTCGGCGAGGACGCAGGCCGCGGCGTCGGCGAGGACGAGGAACCGGCGTCCGTGCTCGTGACGTACGCGATCACGGGGTAGTCGTCGTCGTCGTTGGGCGTCGTGCCGGTGATGGCAACCAGCTCGGACGGGCATTTTACGCGGCGAAAACGCACGAAAGGGTTGTCTGACTTGCCGTTGTCAGTCTTCCACCCGTACACGCTACTGTCGAAGCGCCACTCGCAGCCGGCTCGGAGATCGACGGGGAGGTCAGCGCAGCCCGAAACATCGCTACAACCGCCGTAGTTGTTGCCGCAGTCGAAGTCTTCGCTCTCCAAGTCGGGAAACTGGATCTCGCACCCGGTGTCGAAGATGCCCTGGCCCGCACCTGGGATCTGGAGGTCGAAGGAATGACTGCCAGAAACGTCGTAGCCAATGTTGGTCACTTGGATGACGTGGCGCTTCCCCACGATGTTGGGGTGCGCGCCTCCACCGTAGGCAAACTCCTCGTCTGTCCAAACGAGCTCGTAGCACATGCCGCAATTCTCATCGCCATTAAGCCCACTAACCCCTCCCACCGCGGCGGCGGCGAACCCCATCGACAACTCGTCGTTGATCGTGAAAGGCTGGTTATCGGCGCAGCTCGCCGAGGTGCCGCCGTCGCAGACGCTCGCGACATTCGGGTTGCTCAGCACGTTCCCCGTCTCCGCCTCGCAGCTTCGCACGGGCGTATCGACGTTCCCCTTGCCGCTCCAAGCGCACGACGGCTTGCAACAATCCCAGTATCCTGGTGTCAGAACTCACCGTCGGTCTGACAACTTAGAGCACTTTGAAAGTGAGAGTACCTGTCGTGTATGTGCCCGTGATCCAGTCGTCGGCCATGGCGTGACCGGTGAGCGCAACCCACAATGTCATCATCATCATCTTCTCAGATGTCCTGGAACGATTCTGGCTTCATCGCGTCAGCATGAAATCGAAATTTTTTTGTCGTGGCAAAATCGAATATCATGTATAATATCTTGCTATCTTGCCTCCGTCCCTAGGCCCAGAGACGCGAGCTCTTCTGCGGCGCAGGACGTCGTCGTGTCGAAATCACTACCACTGGTCACCACAGCCCGAGACGACGACGTCTGACACGTTGCCGCACCGCCTCTAATAATAATACAGTCCGTGCTTATTTTCAGCACACGTCGCAAGTAAAGGGGCACGCTGTGTCATAACGAGTTCAGCACGGTGCCACATCAGAGAACACAACGAACCTTCGAAGGCCCAAGTATCATCGTCGCCCTTGACGGCGCAGCGTGTAGGCAGCAAATTCCCAACCCAGTCGCCTACTCGCACGCACGATCAACAAACGCGGCGCTTTGGGTATAGTTGGTTCCACGCACAGTCCTTCGAAGGGTCGTCCTTCTTGAACCACGAGGTGCTGTCGCTGCACGAGCCCGTCAGCGTTTCGGCGCAAGACTTGCAGGAGTGGCGGCTGCGGGGAGTCTCGTTCAACGAAGGAGGAGGGAGTGTCCTCACCAGCTTTCGTAGGCGTACGTTCCGTCCGCGCCCACCTTGACGCATCTATTCTGGCGAAAGTCACCGACCCAGTCGCAGTCTTTGGAGGGATCGCCGGGCATTTGCTGCGGGCGCGCAAGCAATGATGATGAGGTGTGAGGTGGAGGCGCACCCAGGCATCGTCGTCGTCGGTGCACTCTTCGTAGGCGCAGAGACCACACGCGTGCTTGCACTGCGCGTACGCGTAGCCAGTAGTTCCCTCCTTCTTGCAGCGGACTGTCCTGGCTTGACCAACCCAGGTGCAGTCCTTGCTCGGATCGGTGACATAAAATTCTGGGTCGTCGCCCTCGCATTCGGTTTCGCAGGTCGAGCAACTCGAGGGGCAAGACTGATACGCAAAAGTCTCGTCCTCGCCCTTGACAACGCAGCGCGCCTCGGTAAACGAGGAGACCCACGAGCAGTCCTTCTCAGGCTCGGATGCCTTGTACCAGTCACTCGAGTCCGCGCAGGTCGTCGTCGTCGTCGTCGTCGTCGTTTTCGCGGTAGGCCGGCGAGTTGGTGGCATCGTTAGCATTGGCGTCGGCGGCGCTGCGCAGAAGGCGGCTGTCGGGCTGCAAATCAGGCAATTTTCCTCGCTCAGCACGCAGAATCCGCTCTTGGCGCTGTTCAAGGGCTCGCAGTCGCACGGGTCGGAGGACTCCCAGTAGAAGCAACAAAGGCTCGTCGTGGTTGGAGTTATCGTCGGATACGGCGAAACCGTCGGAAACTGCGTGGGCCGCAGCGTCGGTGATCGAGTGGGTCGCGGGGTCGGTTGCGGCGTCGTGGGTGATAGGGTTGTCGGTGATAGCGAAGGGCGCAGCGTTGGCGATGGCGTGGGGTGCGGCGTCGGGACGCAATAGGCGGCCGTCGGGCTGCACGCGAGGCAATTTTCCTCGCTCATCACACAAAATCCGGTCCTGGCGCTATTGCCTGGCTCGCAGTCGCAAGGATCAGACGTGTCCGAGTAAAAACAGCACACGTTTCCGCTGGTCGGGATTTTAGTCGGAGACGGCGATGGTTGTCGCGTCGGAAACGGCGTCGGGCGCGGCGTCGGCGGTCGACTCGGTCGCGGCGTCGGCGGCAGCGTCGTCGGTGATGGCGTCGTCGGCGACGACGAGGGCCGCGGCGTCGGCGATGCCGTGGGGCGGGGCGTCGGCACGCAGAAGGTTGCCGCCGCGCTACAATCGAGGCAATTCTCCTCGCTCTCCGCGCCTGCGCCGCCTCAGTTCGCCTTAATCAATTCGATTTCAACGCTGCTTCACACAGTAGCCGCTTCTGTGGAGGTTCTCCTCCGCGCAGTCGGTGCAGGGGTCACCCGACCTGAGAAAGTAGTAGTTTTCGAACCAAGACAAACAAATTAAGCTCTGGCGTCGACTCCGCGTAGAAACAACAGATGGCCGCCGTGGTGGGCAGCCTCGTCGGTGCGTACGAGACGGGCTGCGGTGTCGGCGTGTACACCTCCGCCAAGGCGGTGCCGGCGACCAACACGATCCGCCATGCCATCTTTTTTGTTGTGGCTCTTGAACTCTTTTCTCCGAAACACGACTCTTGTGGCAGAATCTTTCTTTGTTGCCCTCACATCAAGTTTTTAGAGCACTTCTTCTCGACGCGAGGCAGAACGTCCGTTGCTTGATCATGGCACCACCACCGAGGTGAACTCTTGAAACGGTTCCACCTTCTACTAGTTCGAAACTAGTATCCACCACGGGCACAAAAAAAACATAGTCGCCAGGCGTGCGCTGCTCGACGGTGGCCGACGCAGACCGGGTTTTCCAATGACGGCACCGATGATGATGATGATGATGATGATGATGATGGTGATGAGCACTGCTGCCGATATGTAGAGAGCCATCCTGATCCTACCGTGCGTCGTCTGCTCCTGTGAAAACGCGCTGCTGCGTTGTCTGCTGTCGCGAGGTCGTGTATCGAGCAGCAGCAGCGAAGAGGCTTCCTCGTCATCGCTCCTTCTTGAACCGCACGTGGATTTTTTTGTACTTTGGCGGTCGCGTTCGTCGTAGTACTACTTTCCTTGTTAAAAACGCTGCGCGGGAGTCGAAGTGTCATTTTTATGAGGTCTCTAGATCCCTCTTTTAAGAACTTCCATCAAGCGACACCCTCCGAAGCAGCAATCAGAGCACGCCGACAAGGAAGACGAAGGAGCTAGTCGGTCTTGTCGTCTTTCTTGTCGTCTTTTTTGTCGTCCTTTGGGGGCGGATCGTGGGGTATGAAGGCGCCGATGAGGATAAGGGCAACCGAGATGGCGCAGAGGCCCATGCAAAGAGCGCGGTAGTCGACGACGTCGAAGAAGTTGCCGAGGGCCTCGTGGAGGGGTTTGAGAGGTCCGTTCTTTCGCGGGACCTTGACGCCCTCCTTATCGGTGATGTTGAGAAACTCGAGCATAGCGTCAGCAGTCTCCGGGCCAACGTAGTCGTACATTTTTCCGCCGCTAAAGAGTGCTATCCGCGTATCATTAATGACTCGAAATCGCGTCGCGAGCGCGAGGTGGAGGTCGGCGTCGACCGTCGCGACGTGGAACTCCTCCGAGTCGAGGCTATTCGCGACGGCCTCGAGGGCTTCGTCGGGACATCCCTCCACACAGAACGCGACGAACCAATCGCCAGTGGTCGCACCGATCGACGCTTGCGTTCGCCGCTCGAACGTGTCGTCCCCGAGCTCAACCACTTTGCTCTCGGGCGGGGGAGGCGGCTCCTCCTCCGCCTCGTCGATAACCTCTTCGCCGAGGCTTCTCGCAAGGAGCAAGACCACCACCCACCACCTCATCCCTCTCTCTAGGGTAAGCAACAGGCGCGTTCGTGTGTCCGAAATTGAAGATGCTTCTACAAGTCGTTGCGAGCGCGGTGGCTTGGCAGCAGGTCCCCCAGCCACCGAAGCGCGTCTCCGTGGTGCGACGCGTGATGAGTACCGAGGCGACCTGGGCGACCTTGGGGACGTGCGCCGCGGGCGGTCTGTGGGCCGAGCGGTACACGAAGGTGGGCGCGGCCGTGTCGTCGAACGTGGTGACGATGGTGGCAACGCTCGCCTTGGTGAACCTCGGCATCCTGCCCGCAAAGTCGCCCGTTTACTCGCTCGTCACCGCCAAGCTCGTCCCGCTAGCCATTCCGTTGCTACTGATGGACGCTGACCTCGCGAGAGTGCGACGAGACGGGCGGAAGCTACTGCTGCCGTTTGTCGTCGCGAGCGCCGGCACCGTCGTCGGCACGCTCGTCGCGTGGCCTCTCGCCCCCTTAAAAAGCGCCATACCGGACGTCGAGGTGCGCGCGACCATCGCCGCGGCCTTGGCGGCGCGACACGTCGGCGGCGCGGTCAACTACGTCGCCGTCGCCGACGCCGGCGCCGCCCCCGCCTCCATTGTCGCCGCCGGCATCGCTGCCGACAACGCGGTCGTCGCGCCCTACTTCGCGCTCCTGTTTGCGACAACTAAGGCGGGCGAGAAGGACGCGGGCGAGGCAGTGGGGAATAAGACGACGGACGTAGCGACTGCCGTCGACGCGTCGGCCGCCCTCGCCGTCGGCTTGGCGTGCGTCGCGGTCGCCTCCCTCGCCCCCCGGCCCTTCTTGCTGCCCTTGTGCACGCTGTACGCGGTGGCCATCGCCTCCGCCGCACCCGGCTTCTGCAGGCGAGTCGCTCCCTCGGGCCGCGTCCTCGGCACCTGCGCGATGCAGCTCTTCGTCGCCGCCATCGGCGCCGCCGGCGACCTTCGCGCCGTCGCCGCCGCCGGTCGAGCCCTCTTTGTCTTTTCGTTGCTCCAGATTGGTGTCCACTACGCCATCATCCTCGCCGCGAGGCGGGTCTTTCCGCGCACGTTGGAGCTCCGGGCGCTCGCGGCGAGCTCCAACGCTGCCGTCGGCGGCCCGACCACCGCCGCCGCCATGTGCGTCGCCAAGCGCTGGGACGACCTCGTCCTCCCCGCGTTGCTCGTCGGCATCCTTGGCTACGCTTCGGGGACTTTCATTGCCCTAGCGCTCCAGCAAGCCCTCCTCTGGTGGAACTGATAACAGTTAGTTAGTTACCCTAAGTGTTTGAACCGGCGAGCGACCGGAGCTGGGCAGTTTTGAGCTGACGACGATATGAGTCCGGAGATGAAAACGACGACGTATCCGCGCATGATGGAGGGCGTCCAGGGCACGGAGGATGAGGATGAGGAGCTGCCGTTGCCGTCGCTGCTGCGGCCAGACGGTATCACGAAGGAGGGCCTCGAGGAGCGAAGTCGCAAGTTCGACAGCGCCTTCGCGCCGTTGGCTGACCTGAGCGCCGAGGACGTGGTGGTCGGGTGTGCCTCCCACGGCAACGAGCTCGTGGCGCAGTCCAAGGACCATTTTTCAAAATTCGCGGATCACATTCGCGCCGTCGATACTAACCACGGCGCCAAGGGTATTATCTCGTCGCTCGAGGCGGGACAGCTCGTCCAGCTCCCCGTCGCGGCGACCAAGGTCGCGCTCGGCACGGGTTTGTATGGTGTCGCCGCGGGGGCGCGATTCGGGCCCAAGGTGCTCGGCTTCTGTAAAGTGAAATGCGAAGAGTGGCATCTTCGAGAGAAAACCGAGATTGCCGCGACGTACATCAGTGCCAAGGCCAGAGTCAGCATGAAGCACACGGCGCGAGGGGTCGCGGTGGGCTTGGAACACACGACGCGAGGCGTCTCGGTAGCCTGGAATTGGCTCAAGGCAAAAGTCGTGGCTTTTTACACCCCGAACGCGGACCCCAACCCCGAAGACGACGAGGTCGACGTTTAGAGCTGACGTCGATGCCCACCCAGCTCCCTTCGCGCCAATGGTCGTTATCTTTTTTTCCTCCCATCTTGGTCTCCTGTTTCTTGCTGCTTGTGGGAGACACACTCGGCGCCACTCGACGCCGGTGTTTATGTATTTCTAAAGTGTCGGAGCCGCGCGGCTAGTAGTTTGTGATTTTTTTTCCCTCCACCAAGCTATATACTAAACAGGATGCCACCTCGAGTCTCACACTGGCAGACAGACAGACAGACAGAAAGAAAGAAAACAAGGGGCGGGGCAGTCGAACCGCAGTAGGATGCGCCCCGGGCCCCACTTTAAGGACGAAGAAACGATGTGAGAAAGGAACATGGCAAAAAAGAATCATCATCATCATCATCATGAAAGGGGAAAAGGACCCGTCTGGCCGGCCACGGGTCAAAATGCACCTCGACGAGATGCAACAAGGTCTCACTCTCATAAATCAAACTCTCGCCAAAAAAAAAAAATAGATCCCGATGTGAAGAGCGTTTCATCGCTGCTGCTGGTGCTGCTCAGGGGAGGAGAAAGAAACAAAGACAGGCAGCGGAATCATGGGAGCTCGCGCGACGCCTCGCGCGACGACCGACAAAGAGCAACGACAATCAAAATTCGCGCGATACCTCGCGCGGGCCACCTGCGTCGATGAGAAGACGCAGGGAGTCGAAAGAGTGGGAATGCAGCATGCACGCGATGTTGTGGAGAAAGATGTCTACAGCGGCCCAGCGCGCGACCCGGTGACAATCGCGTTTCGTCGTCGCGCGCGGGCTGGTTGCGGTGGCGTTCCCCAAGGGGGAAAGCATCGGGATCGAGATGGACGTGGGGAAGTAGGTGCGGTCGCCCCTCAGACGAAGGGCGAGAAGGGGCTGACTACAGCAGGCGTAACGACGTTGGGGGGCGGCGACGGCACGCGGATCGTGGGACGGGGGGGCGGCGCGCCAGGATTGATCGCCCAGCGTGGTCCGACGGCGAAGTGCACCGAAAAGGCTTCCTCTCTTTCGCGCTGAAGCATGGCGAGTTTCGAGGCCTCAGCAGCTACGGCGGCTTGTTCGAGGGCCTGGGCCTCGCGCTCGAGCTGCTCCATGCGCTGCTGCTCGAAGGCCTTGGCCTCTCGCTCGATCGCCTCGGCCTCGCGCTCCAATTCGGCAATCTTACGCATCTCCTCCGCCATCGCTTCCTCTTCCTCCTCGTCGCGCAGCTTCTGCTCCTTTTTGAGCTTTGCGGCGTGCGCCGCCATCGCCGCCTCCAATGCGTCCTCGGGCTCCTCCTCATCATCCTCGGTCGCATCGTCATCCTCCTCCTCCTCCTCCTCCTCCTCAGTCTCCTCTACGGGAGCACTCTCTTCGAGCGGCGGCGTGTCAGTCTTCAGGACCAAGGCAGCGATATCTTGCTTCTTCTCCTTTTGGGCCGCCTTAATGAGCGCCGCCTCGAGCGCCGCTTCCTTTTCGGCCTCCTCGCGCTCCAACTCCGCCCGAAGCCGCTTGAGCTCGGCCTCCTCGTCTCGTTTGAGCTCTTCGTCCTCTAGCTCGCGCGCGCGCTTCATTACCTTCTCCTTCCCGGAAGGCGCTCTCAAAAATTCGCCAAATACGCCAAATACAAATGAACAGAAATCGGCCCTCTTCCAATCCCAACTCGATGACGCGCGCCAATTACAGAAGCCTTTCGAAACTCTTCAACCTCTAGTTACTTACCGCACCAAATAGATGTTTCGTTTTTGAAATCCGTTTGAACGGCCTCATCCCGCGAAATTTTCAACTCGACACGTCATCACGCGGGTTCGCCTCATTTTCGATGACGTGGCAAGGTGGTAATCACTCCTCGCAATTCGTGGCAATTACGGAAAAGGGGGAAACGGACGAGAGCACGAGTTGTCATCCCAACTACTAGTTCGTGTGTTCAACCAAGACTGCTGCTATTGAGCCTAACTACGGACGACCGCTGCCACCACCGCCAAAGTGGGGGGGGTGGTCCTTCCCCTCTCGAAGCTAATGCTCCCGAAGCCGCCGCCGCCGCCGCCGCCGCGAGGTCATCATGGCGTCGGGCGAGGCGACGACGTCGCTCGCATTGCGCATGTGGCCGTCCGTAGAGGAGGAGCCTTGGAAAGTTTATTATTATCACCTACTACGACTCAATTTTATTTACTGCGCCTCTCACCCAAAGCCCTGGTATTTTTCGTCAATTGTTGTGGATTCGTATGTGTAGCGACGCTCATAAGGTCTCGACGTGCGTCATGGAGCAGGCGATTCCACCCGGAACCGGTGCAAAAAAAAGAGCGGTGGAAATGGACAGGGGGTCCCGATCGAGGCACAAAGCCGCACTAAAAAAGGCTCAACAGACACCGACCCGGGGGCCACTCTCGCGAAGGGTCAAACCTCCCTGTTCAAAGCGACACCGATTATTGAACGAAAACTCGGAATTCGACGAGCCATACCCGCCATCGTATCCGTTGACGACGAGCCAGAGCCACTGGGCTCCCGCGCGAACCGCACTGAGAGGTGCTGCTGTCCCTGGATTCCGAAAGGCGATTCTATGCCTCTTCGTCGCGACAGCACTGAGGCTCTCGATTTGAAGGGGCCTTGGCAATATAATTCCTTCATCATCCTGGAGAGAGAAGCGCGAGAAACTACGATGGGCGCAAATACCGGGCAGGTAGGAGAGAGTTGATGACTTGTAGTTACCAAGCTCTCCTCACCCCCCTGGGATATGCGGTGCTCCGCCGCAGAACTCACCGCACCTTTTTTTAGAACGGGGCACTCGATGTTTCAGAGTCCTCTCGAGTCGCAATGTCATGTCACTCAAGTGTGCGATGATGAAGCAGCTGTTGCGATCCTCGGCAGCTGCGGCGTTTGCCATTGACGATCTCTAAGCAGCGCCAGAGGAGCCCGTTGGATTGTTGGTTGCGGGAGATGGCGACAAAGAAACTACATCCAGTGCATCTTCTTCTGAGTGGTATTTGATGCAAATCAAATCATCGTTGCCTCCACCAGTCGACGCGCGTGGTCCGCCTGGTGCCACTCTTGACCCCACAACCCACCCTTTTTGCTGCCAGCCTCCCGGTTGCAAACGCTGCTTGCTGCTCGGCCGTATCCTGATGCTGGCCATTCACATTAGTCTAGCGTCGTGCTCCTGTTCTCTTCCTGGGTGCAGCATCGGGGAGCTCGCTGATTGGCCTAGCTCTTTGTCTATATATCCTCCGTGCCACACTTCGCTTATCGCCGGTGCGTCTCTGTCGTCTCGCTTCTCCCCTTCTAATCATGCATCGGGCTCCTGTTTTGTTTGTCAAAGGCAGGGCCTTGATTGATTGATTGCAAAAGTGGGGGCGACGGTGCTGTCCCAACGATGACGCTGCGATGCGTGTTGTTCAGTGTCTCTCTCTGAGGGCTGAGGGCATGCACCCTCTCCAAATCACCGTGCCTTGCTTCCGCCAGGACGCAGGCACGGTCGACCTTCGAGTTTTGTATTGCTACCATTTTATTTTGGCCTGAAACCTTGCGGCGGGTCAACATCTCAGATTCGCCACGACTCCAATGTTATCAGGGCACAGAAGACAAACGTTGCTCCTTCTTCGGTGGGATGGAAGTCGCCGAGGTTCTATTCTAAGCTCATCAGCGGGGCGCGGTGCTACGAGCCACTTGTACTGTGTGCGAACGGCGTCGCATTGGCCGACGCCACGCGGAGCAATGGGGTGACGACGTGTCGGCCTCGCCGCACCAATCTTCTCGGAGATCTCTGGGCATGAGATGACCTCTCTTTCTCTTAGCGAGGGGAATGTCGATCCGCCCCGCTTAGGAGGCAAAAGCGCCCGCACCGACGGCGGTGTTGTATTTCTTCCTTCCTTTCATTTCCTTCCTTCTTGCTAAATGTTGTTAGTTTCTAGAGGGCCATAATCGCTTTTCGACCCGGTACTCACAGGACGAAAGCCCCGAGTGGCGCGATGCAGAGATATCCCAGATCCCGGAAGAAGAAGAAGAAGAAGAGAAAGGATCTGGCATCGTCTCACTTATTAGATGATTAGAAGAAGATTTGGGTGGGAGGTCCCATGGTGGACTTGATGTAGAGGACTTTGATGTTTTGCCAGTTTTTCTTGAGGAGCGAGGCGAGGAAGTTGGCCGAGAGGGAGATGTTCTGGCAGATTGCCTCCTTGGTCATGCCGACGTTGGCGACGGCGACGTTGAGGCACATGACCTTTTTCATCTGGAACTTGATGGTGGCCTTGACGGCGTCGATGCGCTCGGTGAGGTCGGCGCCGGATTCGATGAGGGTCGGGAACTTGCCCGCCTTAGTCAAGCCCGGACCCAAAAGCCTCGGAATCTGCTTGATGAGGTTGTCGGAAGAGAGGAAGGCGTCGTACTTCTTGGCAAATTTTTTGATAATTTTCTTGTTCTTGTTAAACTTCTTGAGGTCGTCCACGGACATCTTGTCGACGCCGACGCGCTCGGCCTCTTCGCAGTGGACGGCGTTGCCGATGACGCAGACTTTCATGTTGGGGCGAGGTACCTCGGGGAGCTTGAAAGTTCCGGAAAAGCGCTTGTCGCGCTGCGGGTCATAGTTCTTGAGCGCTATCTGAAGGTCGATCGATTCAACGAACTTGCGTTTCTTGCCCTGCTTGGGCTTGCCGTCGTGGGTCACCTCATCGCCCGCGGCGAACGCGAGGATCTTGTCCACAGCCTGGCTGATGATCTCCTGGTTAAGCTTGGACATCCTACTAGCAGTCGCCAAGGACTCGGCGACGACACCAGTAGAGAGAGGGTTAGGGCGCGGTTACGTCAGGTTTCTTCGAGTAAACTCAAGAAGGACAGATCAGATTATTCTTCTTGGGGGTCGGAAGGAAGGTCGAGGGGAGGAGACCTGGGCGAGAGAGGGCTAAGAAGAAGTGCGGTCTCCAACACTACTCACAAGCGGCTTCCGTGATCGCCAGGACGCCTACAGCAACGCCGACGGCCCCTACGCCCGTCCGTCTGTCTGTCTGTCTGTCTGCCTAGGGGCTTGCTCGCGCTCTGCCGTTCTCTGCGAGCGAGCGGCGGCTCTCTTTTCCCGACACAAAACGCTCCTCGCGGTCTGCCGTCCGTCCGTCCGTCTTCTGCAAGCGGCATGCGTCTTTGCTGTGATACCGCCTCCCTTGAGCACCCCAGGATCTATGCCGCTCTGATCAGTCTGGCCCCCGAAGACTCTCTCTTCGAAGAGGTCGAGGCTGCGGCAGCCGTAGAAGCGCGTTAGGAGGTGGTGGGTTTTCGGAGGCGGAGGGCAATTTCCCGGGCCCGTGCGATGGCCTCGGCCGTCCCATCACTCCCCGCGGTCGGGGCGGCAGGAAACGAAGGGGGGTAGGAGGGGGGCGGGGCTACTTCGGCCCCGAAGCCGCGGTCGGACGAATCGTCGGTCGCGACGTACTTGAGGTCGGCAAACTGCAGGAGGTCCATCGAAGGCCGGTTTGTATTGTTGGCACCACCGGCGGTCATGAGGAGCTTCTTGACGAGGAGCCTTGCGAAGGGCTTGTCCTTTGGGGCGAGGAGGGTGTAGGCAACGCCGTCCTCGCTTCGCCTGCCGGCGCGGCCGACCCGGTGGACGTAGTCCTCGATGGACTTGGGCACGTCCAAGTTGACCACAGCGGTCACGTGGAGATCGAGCCCCCTCGCCGCAAGATCCGTCGCCACCAACATGGCCCTTACCCCTCGGCGCTTGAAGGCGGCCAATATCTCGCCGCGCTCGCGCGCGTCCTTGTCACCGTGGAGACCGAGACAGCCAAAGCGCGAGACAAAGTCGTCGACTCGCGCCTTTTGAGACACGAAAACGAGAGGCTTACCCCCAAGACTCGGCAAGTATCTCTGGAGCCACACGGTTTTCTCGTCGTCCGAGCCCAGCACCACCGCTCGCTGCGAGACGCGATCCGAGATTTGGTTTTCGCGCGCAGCGAGCCTACACGTCCACCTGCCGCGCATCGAACCTCGCGCGAGGAACTCCAAATCGTGGCGCATCGTCGCCGAACACACTACGAGCTGGCGCTCCTTGGGCCGCACGGCCTTTATGATCGACGCGAGCTGGTCGTGGAAACCGAGCTCCCACATGCGATCGGCCTCGTCTACGGCGACGACGCAGCACCGCGATCGCAGCAGATTTGGGATCTCCGCGGCCAGTTCCAACAGCCGACCCGGGGTCGCGACGGCGATGTCGCCGCCGCGCCGCAACGCGCGGCCCATCTCCCACTTGCCCGCGCCGCCAAAGACGGCGACGACGTCTACGTTTTCTGGCGCGAACTTTCTCAGCGATCGAGAGACCTGATCGCTTAGTTCTCGCGTCGGGCACACCACTAGCCCGATTGGCCCCTCGTCCTGCTGGCTACGCGGCTGCGCGGCGACGTATGCGAGCATCGGCCAGCCGTAGGCGAGAGTTTTCCCCGACCCGGTTTGCGCTGTTGCCAGCACGTCGAACCCGCACAACGCGGCCGGCACCGCGACCGCCTGGACGTCCGTAGGTTTCGAGAGTCCGCGGCGCTCGATGGCCCGCCGCAGCCACGCGATCGGCAGGTCCCCGAAATCGCGCATCGGCCGCACGGCGGCTTCCGCGCACCGCGGCCAGTCTTCGGCCTCGAGCGCGTCGCCGTTCCACGCCCGAGCCGTCGTCGTCGGTACGAACGCCGGATACTCGCGACCTTCGTGGGTCACCTTAAAAGCGGCGATCTTCCTTTTCTTCGTTTCGCGGTCGACGACGAGCCGACCGTCCACGAACCTTGCCTCCTCCTCCTCCTCCTCCTCATTCTTCTTCTCGCGTTTCGCGTGGTCATCCTCGATTTCGCGCTCCGCGAACGCCGCCTCGTCTACCGCGTCGCGCGCCGCCAGGTCCAGCCGCTCGGGCCGCGGGCTCTTTTTTTCCGTCTTCTTCTTCAGGCTCGCGTTCACCCCCGCCATGAAAGCGTCGAGCGGGTCTTCCTCGTCTTCGAAGCCGTTGTTTTTCGTGACTTCTTCAAAGTCTTCTGTCTCCTTCGTTTTTTTCGAGACTTCCTCGTCGTCGTCGTCGCTCTCCTCGTCAAAGTATGACTTGGGTCTCGCGTCGTGCTTCGCGCGCGAGCTCGCGACGTACGCCTCCTCCCCCGGCCTCGCCACGGTTTTCGACTGCGGCGGATTGTAGGTTCCGCCACCGGCTCGCCGCCGCCACATTTCGTGTCTGCAAGCTACACAAGTATATTACGCTGGCAGTGGCACGCAGCTTGAACCAAATGCGTTGTGGCGTGTTGGTTCGGCGGTTTTTGTGCACGCCGCGGCCGCACCAGGCCGCCGCCATCGAGGCCGTCGTTTCGCACGCGAGAGGAGGCGCCACTCGCGCCACGGTGGTGCTGCCCGGGGGCGCGGGCAAGACGCTCGTGGGCGCCCGCGTGGTCGCATCGCTCGCCAAGTCAATCGGCGTGGTCGTCGTCCCTACGCTCGCGCTCGTTGACCAGACGCTGCGCGAGTACCGGCGATGGTCGCCCGAGCTGCTCGATACAACTCTAGTGGTCGCGAGCCGCGCGGCGGGGGACGTGCTTCGGACGACGAGCGTCGACGCGCTGCGCGAGGCGTTGTCGTCGTCGGGAGAAGAGAAGAGGTTACTACTGATCGTGTCGACGTATCGGTCGCTGCCCAAGCTCGTCGAGGCCCTCGCGCGCTCGAGGCGCACGGTCGACATTGCGGTGCTGGACGAGGCGCACGTGACGACGTACGTGACTCGGAAGCATAAACCGAGCGGGTACGGAGCGGCGGTCTCGGACGAATTCCGCGCGCGGTTCCGGCTGTTTATGACGGCGACGCCGCGCATCGCGACGCGCGTCCCCATGGCCGACCGGTCGCGGCACTCGATGGACGACAAAACCTCGTACGGAGAGGTTGTGTTCGAGATGTCGCGCGAGGCTGCCGCGGCGAGCGGCGTAACGGTGCCCCTCCAGGTCGTCGTCGTCGACTCGCCGCGCGTCGCCGACAAGCAGGCCGACGACGTCGAGATTGCGCTGGTGCTGAAGCGGATATACGACGACTACGGCGTGAGCCGCGCTTTGTGCTTCCTCAACCGCACGGTCCGCGTCAAGGCGTTCACGGCCGCGGCCGGCGTCGTCTTCAAGGTCGTCGACCGGCCCGAGGTAAAGACGACGTACGTCGAAGGCGGGATGTCGCCCGAGGAGCGCGAGGGTATCCTGAGGGTCGTGCGCGAGAGCAATTCGGCCGTTGAAAAGCACCTCCTAACGAACGCGCGGTTGCTCGCTACGGGCGTCGACGTGCCGTCGATCGACGCCGTCGTCGTCGCCGAACCGAGGAGATCTCACCTCGACATCGCGCAGATGGCCGCGCGCGCGGCGCGAGCGGCCCCCGGCAAAACCAGGGGACTCGTGGTCGTGCCGGTCCGCGCGACCAGAAGAAGAAGAAGAAGAAGAACACACAACCCGGACGACGACGACGAGGAGGAGGAGGAGGACGAGGAAATCACGATGGACGACGTGGACGAGAGCGACTTCGGGACGGTGTTGGCCGTCCTCCGGGCGGTCGGCGACGCGGAGGACTGGCGCGCCGTAATCAGGGATGACGGGCTGGTGCTGCCGGGTGTTTCTTCGGACGACCAGAATGAACCAAAGAAGGAACCGCGCATCATCGTGGATGCCAAGGTCCCGGGCATGGCCAAGGCGCTCGACGACCTCGTGAGGGCGGCCGTGCTGCGGCTGACGTCGAAATGGGACGAAAGGTACGAAGGACTCGTGCGCTTCCACGCGCAGTACGGCCACTGCATGGTGCCGTTCGCGTATATGGAGGAAAACCGCCTGGGCTCCTGGGTGTCGCGGCAGCGAGTCGATTTCAAGCAGGGCAAGCTGATGCCCGACCAGGTGGCGAAACTGGACGCGCTCGGGATGGTCTGGGACACGAAAGCGGCTCAATGGCAGTTAAACTTGGAGGATTGGCAGGCCTATACCGAGGCAAAGCGCAAAAATCCGCGCGTGGCACGCTCGACCCGCCTCGGGTCCTGGGTCCGCAACCAGAACCGTCGCTTCGCCGACGGCATGATCTTGCCCGAGCGGTTGAAGGAGCTCAGGCGCGTCGGCTTCGAGACAAAAAAGCCCAAGTCGAGGCCCAAGGCGCCCAGGTTTTATGACATCTTCGACGCGGGTCTCGCCGCGTACGAAAATCACAAAAGAGCCCATGGCCACGTGCCCACGAGGTGCAAGGTGCCGATCGTTTACGACGACGACGACGACGACGACGACCGAAAGGCGCGCCCGGTCGTCGTCGATCTCGGGAAGTGGGTACGTCGGGTGCGCATTGACTACAAAGCGGGCCGCCTCGATGCCGAGAAATTGCGGAGCCTCGAGGCGGTGGGTTTTGTTTTTGACGAGCGCGCGAGAGTCTTCGACCAGCGGATTGCGGAACTCTGCGATTTCCGTCGCGCGGCCGACGGGTGTCGAACCTACCCTCTGCGGCACTCCAAGCTCGGGGAATGGCTCCATTGCATCGAGAGAGGCGGGACTGCGATGACGCCCGACCGGATACGCAAGCTCCACGTGGAGTGCGGAGTTGAGGTCGTCCACGACCCCGCCCTTAAATCCGCCACTTTTTCTAGACGAGACTCGTGGTTCGTCATCCGCTCTCCCGCCGTACCCCCCGGGGTTGTTGCTACTGCTGCGACGAGTGCTACTACGGATGATGAGGTGGTGTCGTCGTCGTCGTAAGGTGGGTGGTGGTGGTTTTGTAGTCATCGCGGAGCCTCCGGTAGCCGGGGGTGGTGGTGGCGAGGATCGGTTATGAGATGGCAATTTTGAGCGCAAGGAGGGTCGTCGACGTAGACGCGGTGGGCTTTGTAGAGGTTCGAGTAGGAGTGGATCGCCCCGTTGCGGAGCGTGTTGTGGAGCTTCTGGTCCATCCAGAGAAGGGTGCCCGTGCCGGGGGGCCGACCCCCGAAGACGGTGCGAAGCTCGTTGCCGTGGTTTCCCCAGCGACACGGAAGCTTGACCCTCTTGTGCCAGTCGGGGTCGGTCTGGATCGCCCTCGCCATCGCGTTGGGACCCGTGATGTAGAGCATCCTGAGAACCCCTTCATCCTCGAAATATCTTCGCTGGAGCACGTTGTCGATCGCACTCCTCAGCACCTTGATCAAGTCGGGATGTCTCGGCTCGGAGACGATGAAACCCTGCCAGATTGCCGTGATGTTGTGGAAGCGGTCCTTCGCGGTCGCCGTGAGATCGCGGCAACTAATGAGGAGTGGGCCCTCCTGGGTGCTCTTTTCCCAGCCGCTTCTCTCCAGGAAACCGTCCATATTTTGTCGTAACTTCATTTTCGAGTCGACGTAAAAGCCGCCGCAAGCCCACAGAATTGCGTAGCGCCAGAGGTCGGACTTGAAGGCCCAGGGTCGGAGCGCGGTGAAGGCCTCGTAGAGCCCCGTGACGTTGTTCCTTTCGAGGATGGCCGAGAGATTCCGCGCCGAGGCCTCGAGTTGCTCGTTGTCGAAGAAGTGGAACCGGTAGCCAACGGGCCACAGCGTCGAGTTCCAAAGGAAGGAGTCAAAGAGGCCCGTGTAGAAGACGTCGCGCGGAAACAGGTGGGCGTCCCGCATCCGCGTGGGACACACGTCGCGCTCCTCGATCATGGCCGTCGCGCCAACGAGAAACAACCCAACAACAACAAAGATCATCTTTGCCGAGGCTATTTTTTTGCCACAACCCCTCTGCTGCGGTAGCGACCTTGTCGTCCGTCCGTTTTGGGAGTCAGTCGCCTCCCACCACCACCTACGCGGCGCGCGCGCAGCATTTCCCGATCGTCCCGCCGGTCTTGCTGCTGACACTCGCCGACAACAAAGATATTGCGAAAGAGACTACGACGAATGTTAGACGGGGCTGCAGAGGTCGGCGATGGCGAGGACCGCGCTCGGGCAGATGAACTGGCGCGAGATGGCGAAGAAGAGCTCGGCGGAGAAGAGAGGGACGAAGAAGAGGAGGCCGGCGATGGTGACGGGCTTGTTCCACTCGACGGAGATCATGTCGGTTTTTGGGCGCGGCGTCCTTTTGGCGGTCGGAAACTCGGGGGCTCTGGCCCAGTCGAAGACCGTGCTGCTCTTTTTTTTTTTCCCCCCCGCCCCCGCCGCCGCCGGCGGCGGCGGGAGAGTATTGGCATCGTCTAGGAGGCGGAGGAGGTCGTCGGCGAGGGCAGCTGGCTTCTCCAGGTGTGGGGTGTGGCCGCAGGCGTCGTAGGTGGTGACGTCGGCCGTCGGAAAGATAAGTTCCAAGCGCGGGACGCTGTCTTGGGGCGGGAGGATCTGGTCCTGGCGGCCCCAGAAAATGGCGGGGGGCTCCTCGAGGTGCTGGAGGCGGCCCGAGAGCGCGTACCCCTCCCCGAGGAGCCAGTCGACCTGGTCGTCGGCCCAGCCCGCGCGGTCGAGGTGGAGGCCTCCGATTTCGATAGCCTCGGAGGTCGCCAAGGCCTTGTCGTGGTACGCGAGGCGCGTCGCCGCGGCGCGAAGCGGGCGGCTCTTGAGCACGCGGACGCCGAGTCTCGCGAGTACGGCCGGGACGTCGGGCGTGCCGTCGACCAAGCACTGCGGCGCGACGAGCGCGAGCCGCGTCGTCGGCTTTGTCGCGAGCGCGAAGTCGATCGCGACGGCGCCTCCGAGCGAGGCCCCCGCGAGCGCGAACTCCGAGAGGTTTAGGAATTCGACGAATTCGCGGAGTTGCGTCCGCTTGGCGTCGGTAGACGCGTCGCCGCCTTCCGAGAATCCCCAACCCCTGACGTCGAGGGCATAGGCCTCGACGCTTCGGGCCTCGAGGGCCTCCAGGAGCCGCCGGAACTCGAGCGCGTTCGAGTCGAACCCGTGGACCAGGACAAGCGGGAGCCCGCGGCGCTTCGTTGCGGGCCGCGTTCGCACGAATGCGGTCGACGACGACGGCAGCACCGCGACCTCGTACCGCCCCAGCCACTCGAGCGCGGCTTTCTCGGTGATGCCGCGCGCCCGTGCCTCGGCCACGCTCGGGACCATCACGACCGCGCCGCACGACCACACCAACAACAACAACAACAACAAAAGCTGCTGCATAGGTGGGTAGGTATGCAAAGGGTAGTCGTGACCGGCGACGACCTCGGCGAGAGGCGGGCTTTTGGCGGCGGCGTCTACGAAGCGCGCGGCAGGCTGTGGGCCTCGGTGAGTGGCGACCTCGTCGAGACGCCGGTCCCGAGCGTGCGCCCGCGACGACCGGTGCCGGCGGTCGACAAGGGGAGCGTCGTGCTCGGGCGCGTCACGCGCCTCGACATCACCAAGGCATTCCTCGACGTCCTCGCCGTCGACGGCGTCGTCACCGACGCCCCGCTCCGCGCCGCGCTGCGCCGCGAGGACGTCTTCCGGGAGAGCGTTGATCCCGCGACGGTCGACCTCCGAACCGTTTTCAAAGGCGGCGACATCATCGCCGCGCGCGTCATCAACACCGCCGACGACAACCTCCGCTACACCGTCTCCACCGCCGACCACGCCATGGGAAAGTTGACTCTATCGCTAACTCCGGGCGGCGAGAGCACGCCGTAGACCACCGGTCGCGGGACTAGCCCCGTGTTGGCGAGCCCGCGGTGCAAGACGCGGTAGTCGAAGACGAGGGCGTCGCCCGCCGCGAGGAGGGGGGCGGCGAGGCGGACGTTCTCCTCGTATTCGAGGGTCGGCGCTCGCGAGATGGCGTGGGGGTCGCGGTGCGTCCCCAACGCGAACTCGGTAGGCCCCAGCGCGCGCGTCACGTCGCGCAGCGCCACGAACACGTTGTAGAACCCCTCGGCGTTCCCGTCGGCGTGGAGATGCTGGGCCTCGGCCCCGGGATACGCGACGACGCACCCCACGCTCGACAGCTCACCCAAACCCCCAAACACCTCTTCGATTCTCGTCGCCACTTCGCGAACGCGCGCCTCCTCGGCCACCAGCTTGAGGTCGACCCGCCCGGCGCCGCGTCGACACACTCTCTTTGTCCGGAACTCGCCCGACGTGTCGTCGACCTCCGCGACCGCCTCCAGCGCGGCCGCCGCGGCCCACTCGGGGCTCGGCGGCTGGCCAACCAGGCCCCGCACGCCGGCGACCCCGTCTCGCCGCAGCGCCCGCAGCGCGGACTCGTCGAAACAACCGCCCAACGACGTCACAACAACGAGGAACAACATCATCAACAATTACTTATTACCCGCGCGCTTCGTGCACGGCTTAAAATTCGAAGCGTCCTTCACAGTGTACTCATGCGCCGGTTGTTGGCGTGGAGGGAGGACACACGCCTGAAAACAACAGCGTCACGGCGTCCAAATATTGGGGGGGGGTGGGAACGCCAGCGTCGGCAAGTCCGCGTTGATATGGATGACTGACATGTATGCGGCCCACACGCCGGATGTACACCTTTCTCGCTACACGGGAACCGGCACCTTCTTCGCGAAACCAAACCATGGCTGGTGCATCCTCGTTCGATCTTGCCCCACCAACTCCAAGCTGTCGCAAGTTTTTGCTTAAGATTTTGGATGTGCGCGTCTGAAACCAGCATGGTTCACTGCCGCTTCAGAGACGCTTTCACCTCTGATTCAAGCGCGCAATTCGGCTTTCGCAGCGTTCACGGCAGCATTCTCGCCCGACACGCACATCGCTTGCTCCTTTGCTGTTTGCTCGTTGTGCTGTTTCCACGCCTGAGATAGAAGCAATGGATCTGCTCGATGTGTGATGACAGGTTGCGATTCGTTTGGTGGAACGTGACGGTATTGGAAGAGCGTCGGCCGTCTCAAGCGTGGTTTGTCCAGGAACTGGTCGTCGCGTCAGACGCTCATGTACGTGGTTCGTGTACAACTATAGGGTCGTCAACCTTGCTTTGAGGTGCCCAGAAATCATCGAGAAAACTGCGCTAGGACCAATTATTCGTGCTGAACTCGGCGTTGTATCGTCGGACGATGAGATCCGTAGTGCTTTCCGACATCCCAGCCTTCGAGCAGCTCGAGTATCGGGTGAACTACCTCCGTTGCCTTCTTATTGAAAAAAAAAACAATCCTTGTTTTCTAGCGCAAAGCATGTTAGAACCTTGCAGTTTGTTGAAAGAAACGGGGGTAGTACTTGCGGAGGTATGGCGGACGCTTGCTGGTCATCAATCAGCTAACGATTGGATCCTCCGAACAGTCGTGCATGATTTCTAGTCGTCCGAGAACAAAAAAAAACAACCGGGGGAATGGGACATCGGCCTTCTTGGTATTTTAAAACCTAAAGGCGGCTTCAATTCGCTGCCAGGAAAACATCGTGGCATAATCATGCTCGCGGTAACGGAAAAAAGTGCTTCCAGCATCATGCGCGCGCGCCATGGTATTCCAATTTCCGCCGAGCTCGACCACGAATCGCAGTGCGGCGGCACTCGACCGGAATGCGGAAGTTCCGACGCAGCCTGCAGTTTGAAGCAATAAGCACCGAAAAAGCGCCGCGAGCACAGCCTGGAAACGTTGGCCCTGTTTATTGACTTCGTCCGCGCTTTCGACAGGGTCCTTCGGGAACTATCATGGCAAGTGCTATCGAAGTACACAGAAACTCGTGCGCCTCGTCCAAGCCCAGGTGCAGGTTCTCAGTTTTCGGTGCTACCACTTGGATCGACTTCCTCATCTGCGTGAAACAGGGGGATGTTCTCGGTACGGTTGTTTTCGTTTTGTAAAAGGCGCAAGCTTCGACTACATCACGGCGACGATGAGAAGGTCGGCCGTGCGTTCTCAAGACGATGCGGGATGATGTACGCTCGGGATTTTAGTGCAATACAAAACGCGATGTAGAGGAATACTTTTGCGTTTGAAGAAGCAAGCAAGGTATGTAGATAATGTGGCGCTCCCGCCGCATTGCGGGTGAGGAGACGCTTCATCTCATCACGCACTGCGAGGTGGGGCATCGAAGTCTGTCCACACAGGCGACCGAAAACAAGCCGGGAAAGACTCGAAATCCAAGATACCTTTCGTTTTAGCAAGCCAGTCATGCTCTACAATGAAATACTGCGCCATGCGATGATGCCGACCTTCCCGATATCGACGTAGGTGACTGTCGTCATTCCAGTAGTGAAGACGACGTTCAAATATTCGGGCTCTATACGACGTTCTCACGACATTAAGTGGCGCTGTAGACGTCGACTCTCGTCTGAAGAAGTCAGCATCGGCTTTCGGTGCGATTCGTCAACACATTTTCGCTTCGAAGTATGTCTTTGGAAGATCCAAAAGAACTGTCTACGTCGGTCTCATCCTGCCATCCTACTCTTCCACGTTGCGGAATCATGGTGCCTAACTGCACAGTTGTTGTCTTCAGTCGTCTCTGCTGCTTTCGCGTCGGCTGACGTGTCGCATTTTTGCGTTCGCGGACGTACCGCATCACACGACACCAAACACATGCTTAAGCTTCCACCTTTGTGCAGCGTCGTGGTGGTCTTGAAAGTGTGGATACCTACATCTCTCGCCGCCAGCTCCGCTGGGAGAACATGCCGGCAGGGAATCGTCTCCCTCGGAAGATACTCTCCTCCCGGAACGCCGCCTCCAAGCGCGCCCGCAGTTGGGTCGCTGCCGGGGTCTTTAGCAAGACACATTCAAAAAACTGCAAGCAAAATCATGATCCACCCTCAGACAAGACCATTTCACCACACAAGGCAGGGTTCTGGGGTAAGGAAGCATCGAGCCCATGCGCGGCGCCTTGAAGAGCATCGGCCCCGAGCTGCGGCACGGGCTCGAGAGACAGGGGTACTTCGTGCGCGAGGGGCTGCTCCGGGATTCGACATGGCGCGAGATGCGCGCCGAGGCGATGCGACTGCGTGCGAGTGGCAGATTCGGACCGTCACTGAGCGTGGGAACAGACGGCCTCGCCTTCGAGAAACCAGGGGTCGAGAGCTGTGAGCTCGAGGCCGGCGATTTCCACGCAGCCCCGAGTCTCCTCGCCTACACGGTCGACCTTCTCGCGACGCTGCCCGCGCAACTCGACGACGTTTCGACGAACGTCTACGGTACCAAGCTCGCCGTCACCATGCCGGGGGCTGCCTATCCCAAGCACGTCGACAACGCCTGCACCTGCGACGCCACGGGCCTCCCGCACGATCTCCGGTGGATCACGTGCATCTACTACCTCAACGAGAGCCCCAAGGGGGGCGACCTCAGGCTATGGCTCGACGATCCGACGACTTCCCCGCGTGGACGCCCGCTCGACGTTGCGCCCGCCGCCGACACCTTCGTCGCTTTTTATGCGGACCGCCTCGTCCACGAGGTCCTGCCCACCGCGGCCGACGACGATCACCGTTTCGCCCTCACGCTCTGGCTCGTCTCCGATTTTAGAGCTGGCTATTCGACACACTCCTCGACGCGCCTCTGCGCGACCGACAGACCCGGCGCGCGAACTCGTCGAGCGCACTTTGCCGCCACCACCACCACCCCGAGCCCCCCCCCCGCATAATATTTTTTTACGCCGTGATGTGTAAGCGGGCGGAGTCGCTAGCTTGCTGGCTCGTACGACGGAAAGGAACGGGCGACCCCCGAACTCGAACAGCAAACGGCACGGCTAGGAGGTGGTGGTGGTTTTGTTGTCGCGGGACACGAGGGCACCGGTGACGTGGCCGTACGATTTTCCGAACTGGTCTCGGGCACCACCGACAAAGCCCGCGTACCCTGGGCGGCGGCCCTCGACTGGAAGTTTCTTGCGCGCGAGGATGTGTTCGCTCTCGGCCATCTCTGGCCCTTGGCGAAAGCGGTAGCCCGTCGCGTCGGCCGCGCGCGCGTGCTGGGCAAAGGTGTTTCCGACGAAGTGCATGCCGGAGCGCACAAAGCCCTGGGACCGAATGAATGACACTCGTTAAATGAAAATCCGTACCGAATACCCGGGAATATCTTTCTGGAGGTGCGTCGGCTTTTCGATTTTTACGCCGCTGTGGAGGTCTTTGACGGTGTTTCCGAATGTCGCGGCGAACTGGAATCTCTCGCCCCCCAAATGGCCGGCGTATCCGGGGACTTGGGTGCGCGGTGACCTGGGGCCTCGCCGTGACGCCGGCCCCGCCGTAGACGCTCGCGGCGACAAGGCAAGGGCCGTCAGTTCTGGGTATGGCTTGCCAAAGTAGTTCGCTGCCTTGGGTACCTGCGCGCGCGCCATACCCTCGATGGGACGCCAACATGATGCAACCTCACAAAGCCCCCGTAGCCGCTCACGTGACCCATTTCCGGCGGCACGGACCGCGCCTTGTCGAACGCCGTCCACGGTCTCGTCGGCGTCGTCATGATAAGATATGGATAGGATATCGTCTTGTGACGGTTATGAGGGATGACGTGGAATGCAACATATTAGGGTTTTCGTGGCTCGTGATATTATGCGCGACTGGTTGACGGGCGTGCGCAAACGCGCCATGGACGACGGATGCTGCCTTGACGTGCGACGAGTCCGAGGAGTCATGTCGCGTGAACATGGACAACAACGTGGCGTCGTACGAGAGCTGAGACGGGTATTGCACCACTCAGGTGTAGAGCTGTGTAAAGTGCACTGCCGCCGGTAGACTCGACCAATTCGTCGTTGCTGCGACGACGACCAGCTCGTTGCGCCCTGGCACATCGACGGCTGCTCAAACGGCCAACAGCGCTTGGAGTAAGTGTGTCGCCAAGTTCATCATCACGCGCGAGAAGATAAAGATCTTCGTCGGACGTGCGGCGAACACGATGGGAGTCCGGAGACACTCGAGAATCCAGTGCGCCATGCCGAACGACGAGTGGAGGATTCAGATCGCCTACACATGCTGTGACGTGTGCTAAAGCGCGTGTTCGGGAGGCATCGATGTCGCTTGCGGCGCGAGAGTGAACGGAACGGTCTTGTGCGAGTGCAGTTCGACAACCCCAAGCCCGACTTTTCCGCCCGTTTTAACTTTTCGAAATGAGGTGGCCGACACCGCGGCCGACAGCATCGCCAAACGCCACACACGCAGGCGAGCAAATGATCAATGAAACGATCTGAAGGCCGTGCGCGACGGGGAGGTTCAGGTCCGAGACATCGCACGCTCCTGAGACGCGCAGGACGTGCCTGCGGACGGCGACTGTTTCGCCCATGTCGACGACGCGACGCTAGCGGAGCTCGGCCTGGCGGACTTGCACGACTATCTTTATGTTATGAATCAAGCTGCTACGATGGCACCGCTCGTCGGATTGAGCCGGCGCGGCCGGGGCGGTCTGCTTGTGACTGGGCGGCCACCTAGCCGCCATCTACTTTCGCCATGAGCACTCGTTATTGGCAACGAATTTTAACCTACCTATTGCTTGCCGGCGGCTGGTATTGGATAGAGTTAAGCAGCGAGCTGGGAAAGCAAAATTATGCATTGGACTGGACCAACAACAACATTATAATGAAACTTTCCTTCAGGCACATCCTTCATACCCCCACACACCGCACCGAAACCTTCAAGCACCCACAAGCACCCCCACCGCCCTCCCGGCGTAGGTTGGCACCTATTCGCCTCCCGGGCGGGCCGGTTGGCAGCCGGAACGTTCGCAGTGGGACGGGGTATGGCGGGGGGGCGAAGACGGAAGGTTATCGACGAGATGGTTGTCGGTCACATCGCGGTCTCCTCGTCGCAAGGCTACAAGCTTGATGGTCACTCTCCGCCGACCGACCTTTCGGCGCTCCTTGTCTACAGGCCCGTGATTCCGGACTGGCTCCTGCCGGTCCGGCCTGGCTCCCATGCTCGGGCGAGGTCTGAAGTTAGTTAGTTAGTTCACCATTTACCCCCCCTTTTCATCAACATGCTTTCTGTCGTCGTGAATCGTGCATCGCATATGATAACTTTTCTGTCGGCAAAACGCAGGAGTCTTAGCCTTCGCTTTCGAGAGATAGAAACTCCTTCCGTCCACGTAGCTCCTCCTCTGTCTTTGCTGGGTCATTCTCTTTGCTTCCTGCTATGCTTCGTTGCCATATTACCACAATGCCCTCCCTGTCGGGCCATTGCCCCGTGCTCCTCAGGTGGTGACCACACTCGGCGGGGCTCCGCCGACGTTTGGGGTCGAGGGTCGTCATCCGCAAGGCCCTCGGCCATCAGGGTCGGCGTGGCCTTCAGAGCGCAGTGAGACCGCTCTGGAAACGAAAGGAACGGTAGAAGAGCTCAGAGGGCTAGAATCACACGGAGTGAGATCCGGGGCGCGGCGAGCCTTATTCAGACCATATGCGGGCCTTGCCGCCCGCTTCTTCGCGTCGACCCTGTCGATTGTGTCGCAAATCCTCGCAGAGGGAAATGCCAAGGCACAGACTAATAATGTCGTCGACCAGCAAACGGGCATGCGGTGCGCGGACTTTCGTGGCGTCGACGAACTCCAGGATATCCTTAATGGACATATTCGAGGTCTCGCTCAAGTTGCCGAGCGTCGAAGCCGTCGACGCCGCCCGCAACCGCCTTTCTGCGACGTGGCCTCCTCCAAGCTGTAGACGCGCTCTTCATCGTACGTCCGCGGTGTCTATTTGAGCGCTTGCTTTCACGCGCGATCAAAGCCTCCTCCCGTTGTGTGACCTATCCGTCCCGGACTCGGCTTCGTGTGCCACGAATTCTAACTTTTGTTGGGCGAAGCGTCAACCTTGAATCACGTTTGCTAGGGAATTTTGGCGTCGTCAACCTTGTCGTCGTGAAGAACTCAATAATGGTGTCAGACGACGACGCACAAGGCTTATTATATTGGACTGGTCAGTCGGAAGATTTGGGAGTTGCGCTCAGTGTTCTTTTGTTCGCGAACGAAACAAAATACTGTTGAAGGACAGTTACGGATACTTCGTCATCATCAATCCCTTATGTGTCCGAACATATCCCCGCACAAAAACTAAAAACTGTATCAATGGTGCACTGCAAATTTAATTACGGGAGGTCCCTCGAAACACGTCATTAATTGTTGAAGAGTCATTGGTCGCCGCGTGACGATGTGTCCCGTGTGCTTGGCGCTCATGGTGCTCTCTTCGGCAGGCATGGTTGCCGGGCAAGTTTTGGTGGTGACTCGATTGCCCAAAAGTGATGAGACGGACGACCTCGCGCCCGAATTACCCCTATATGCCGATACGAGCTCGATAAGAGGTGTCAATTATTTCGGCCATGGACAGGGAAACATGGAAGTGGACTCCAATCGAGGAGGGCGGCACCAAAAAACGGCCAGTAGGAAGAGCCGTCAGCCATGCCGATCGACCTCGTTGGATTAGGTGGAAGCACGCACTACGGCAACACAACCGATCGTGAGAATCGTAAAATCTACTTTGCGGGGGGCCTAGCGATGACAACTGATGAGACAGATCCGACGCGATCCGTGTGGGGTTTTGAGAACGCTTACTCGATGACAATCGTTCTCAGTACGACGTTCCCGCCGACAGCTACCTGACTTGCCCTGGGGCTGGCGGATCGGCCTTTTTAGATGGAACTCTGTTGTACGTCATTAGCGCCACTCTACCGAAAAAGTTTTCAATACTACGGACATAGCCGATAACGACGGACGTTCTTTGTAACCAAATGGTCACCGGGAAATCAATGAGCTGCGAGGACGTCGCGAGCTCCGCCCGTTCATCTCGGGGAACGACCTCGCTGTCGCCCCGTTCGACAGCAAAATCTCCGCTGTTGGCGGCCAGCTGCTCACGTATGAAACAAGTAGTGCGAATATGGCTGTTGTCGAGGAGTACGATCCATTGCTCGATGAGTGGAGGTTGAGCGAGCACCCGAAGGGCAGGGACATATATATCTGTGGTAATCGTTGAATCATGTTTTCCTTCAGTGACATGCCTGGAGAAGGAAAATTCTCGGCAAGGGGACTTGAAGGCGAAGTTGCCAATAATTTCTCAAGTGCCCGCGTGGTCAAAAGTGCCTGCTTGTTTTGGATGATTAGGCTCGATTTTTTGTCGTCAGGAGCCTGTCCTCTGCGCTTGCGCATGACTCGCTCTTTGCGTTGGCTTTCGCCGGGAGCCGGTTGCCTACCAGGCTTTCCCGCGTGGTTTACGCTCATGTTTCTGCCTTTCGCCCCCTGTCGCGCGCTGTTGTTCTGCTATAGCTGTTGTTACTCTAGACCGTCGAAATGTGTGTGGGGCCTGGTGGAGTGATTACGAGGTCTCTGCAGTGGGTCCTCGGGCGGAGATCGCCTTCAATGGTGCCTCATTGGAATATCACCGGAGGCCTTTTTTAACCCCTCTCCGAGGCAGCCGGATCCACCATGGGAGGAACGTGCCAAGTATCTCACTCTACCCATTTAGCCCCACCTCGTCTGCCTGCAACTTCAGGTTCTAATATGCTCTCTGCGTGGTGGGTGACATCATACGCGCGGTGCAGCTCGCCTGCTAATAAGAGCCCCCAGAGGGACGCGGCTTCGCCCGAGAACAACGTACGAACGAACATGCTGCAAACTAGGGTGGTGGGTCCTTGGCGCTTGCGCATGGCTCGTTCGGTGCTTCGCGGTTTACTTTCAGGTAGTTGCGGTTTACGTGCCCTGTTGTCCTGCAAGCTAGTTGCCTTGTGCTGCTAACCGTCAACTTCTGCGCCCGAGTGATGAGTAACAGCACCCTGAAAAAAAAAAAAAACCGACGGAGAGTTTGTCGTCGACGACATGACACTGAGAAAACGAAATACGGTTGCAGTTATGCATTTCAATTTGGTAGTAGTAGACGAGTAGTAGTATACCAGTTTCCTTGAATCGTGAGCATTCTTCCGTCTATTAACGGGAAGAAAGCAGCCGTAGTCACGATGATGATAAGCTACTCGGCGAGACTAATAACTAAATAATGAGGGATGATGGTACATGTAGCATTGTTCTCTGATGAGCCTTGATGGATATAATAACGATATCGACATGTGAATGCGTCAGAATCCAGCAAGTAATTCACAGCAAAACAATATCTGCAACGCTGAAAAATCTCAGAAATGTCACAAAAAATCAGGGCTTTCAGAAACATCACAGAGAATGCTTATTATTATTATTATTACACTCTAACAAGGATCGGTTGGGTGGCGGAGAGCATTTTGGGTGGGTGGTGGTGTTTTGGAAAGCGGGCATCGCGAAGAGCATGAAGTATCCGAGTGGCGGCTTGGCGGTCGCGTTGCTGACGACGTCGGGCCTCGTTGGTGGGCAGCTGGTTCAGGTGACTCAGTTTCCGGCAGGGGACGGGACAGCTCACAATGTTACGCCCGAAGTTCGAGAGGCGCAGGGTATGTGGCACGACGGGTCGCTGTACGTGTTTGGTGGCTTCGTCCCTGATTGCCGGTTCGAACCTGAGATGCCGTGCGAGGACTTTGCAGCGATGGACAAGTGGACGTGGAAATGGACTCCAATCGAAGCGGGCGGCACGGACGGCGAATGGGAGGAACTTTCGGCCATGCCGATCGACGCGGTGGATTTAGGAGGGAACACGCATTGCGGAAACACAATCGATAGCGAGAACAACAAAATGTATATCACTGGGGGCCTAGCGATGCCACTCGATGAGACAGATGCGACGCGCACCGTGTGGGGTTTCGAGAACGCGTACTCGGCGACGATAGTTCTGGAGTACGACGTTCCCACGGACACGTGGGTTCAGTTGCCTGATTTGCCCGGGCCGGTCGGCGCCGGCGGAGCGGCATACGTTAACGGAACCCTGCACGTTATCAGCGGCGCTCTCAGCGATCCTACCTTGGACGTCTTCGATACTACGACCGAGCCGATCAAGACGGACGTGCGGAATCACTTCGCGATCGAATGGTCCCCCGAATACAAAGCTACCAACTGGTCTTGGCTCCCCCCGCCGTTATACACGCGAAACCACCTCGCCGTCACCGCGCTCGGTGGGAAAATCTACGCTGTCGGTGGCCAGCTGCTCACGTACGAAGCGTGCACGAACATGGCCGTCGTCGAGGTGTACGACCCGGCGATCGGCGAGTGGTCGCTGTCCGAGTTCCCAATGCCCGAGGGACGGGGACACATCTCGGCCTCCGCGCTCGCGATCGACGACTCGTTTTTGTTGCTTGTCGGCGGCGTGAAGGACAAGCCGAACCAGTGCAGACCGGCGGGCACGCACGTCGAACAATCCATGATCCTCGACCCGACGCGCGGCTGGTCGCTGATCGACGAAGAGCTGCCGGAAGGTCCGACGATGGTGTGTGGCGTGGAAGGCACGGGCGACGAGCGCGATCTGTACTGTAACACGCCGGATGGGATTGTCCACTCGAAATTTATCTTGTACCCCGAAGGATCCGTCGACGCGGTCGCGCTGCAGAAGTATCCGGGCGAAGACGAAGCTGTCGCTGCCCTCGAGGTGGCGTTGGCTACCCAGTACGCGGAGAACTTCGCGGGGAAAGGCGGCGAGATGGTCGATATCGGAGGCTTTTGCGACGCCCTCGCCACGGCCAGAGGATCCCTTCCGTTAACTCTTATCTTCGACGCGATCTACTCTTATTCGGCGCGCGACAACGCGACGGACGTCGACTTCGCGGAGGACTACGCGTTTGGGTGGTGGAGCGCGTTCTGGTTCGGATGGTGCTCGGCGAACCTCGATAACGACGACATTTCGACGCCCTCGCTTTTGAGCGCGCGTAGGGATTACGACGCGCTGACGAGTACCGCGGAAACTGACTACGACGCGAGCGTCGCGGCGATGAACGAGCTGCGATGGGGTTCCTCCGAACTGTGCGCCTTTTCTCTACGCGAACTCTACGCCCAATTCGTCCATGGTTTCGTTGCTCAGCGTCTGGCGAACGATATGAGCGACGACGACGGCGACTTGACGCTCGCCGAGGGCGGCGACTTCCTATGTCAAAGTAGTCCTAGCTTGGAAGATCTCGCCCAAGACTGCGAGCAAGGCGTCGGCTACGCGGCGTTTCTCCTGGCGGCTGAAATCACTGGATTCTACACGTTTGCCGCGGGCCAAACAACCACTCCTGTCCAGGGCGGCTTCTACAACAACGTCACCGACGACGTCAAGGCGCAGATCCTGGACCTGGCTAACGACATCGTTTCCGGCGGCGACGTCTACAGAACCATGGGTGTTCAACACGCCTACGACCAACTCGTCGTGTACGCGCCGGGCCGACCGTGGATGGCCGATCAGATGTGGATGGACGCCTTCGTTCCGGGATTGACCGTGCCCTGGCCCGAGGACGCCGAGCCGGTCCTGAGCCCCTGCTCCGACGCGGCGGCCGATACATGATGACCTCCTACTTTTATCGTTCGCGGTGGAGCTTTGGCCGATCGATCCAACGGAACCCATTCTTCTTTTTTGCGGTCTCGCGCGACGACGTCCGCTCGGTTATTTATTTGTACGCGCTTTCTCCTTTCGTGCCTGGCCTTGCCTGAAAATAGTGCCGTCTGCTGATTGATTGATTGATTGATTGATTGATTGATTAGGGTGCATGATTTTCACCAAGCAGGAGGAGACACTTCATCACCACCGCCGGCGCGACTCGAAAGAACACGCCCCTCCCGTGCTCACTATGTTGCTGTCCGGGCCACCGACGTTTATTAACTTCGCGACGCGAGAGGGAGAAGGGCCCTTCTCCCTTCTTTTTATTCGTTAATCAAAGGCGCACATCGATGCCGCATTCTTCTCGATAATATTAATTTATTCGGCAGTTGCTCGGCGACGAGATCATCGCGGAGACTCTCCATATGTCGCCATCGGGGGGGCGTCACCATGCCAAAAAAACGCTCCCCTCTCGAGAGAGAGAGAGAGAAAGAGAAAAAAAGGTGGGGCCTGATGATCCCAGCACCGCCGCCTACGCCCCATATGTTCTGGCCTATAGTTTGCCGTCAATTCTAAAGCGTGGCAGCCAGTGTGTCGCTCGAATACATAACACTCGGCAGCATGCATCATGTCCGGAGTCAGACGAGCGATTGTGTGGTGTTTCGGGGCGGGGAGAACGAGGCGCGGGGCGGTTCGCTGCAGACGGATGAGGGTGTCCTCGAAGCAAAGGAAGGCGGTCGGTCCAGGGTCGGAGAGCACGGAGGACGGAGCGAAGGGCGCTGCGGCGTTTCGATGACGTCATCCTGGATGTCGGGGGGCGCCGTCGCGACGCAGCAGCAGAAAAGGCGGTGGCGGCGTGGCCTTTTCTTTTGCTGTCGCGAGGCGTTTTGATGTTGGTGCTCGCGGTGATGCTGGACCTGGAGGCTAGGATTGTCGATGACGTCGCCGAGATCCGCGCAGCCGAGGAACTTCAAGAAGCGGATGTCCTCGCAGGCTGTAGTTGCCAGGGACGCGAGAAAGGCGTCGATGGCGGCGCGGCGTTTTTCGACGAGCTCGTCGCGGCGTTTCAGGCCGTACCGCGTCGACGCCGACAGCTCGAGACCGGGCATGGCGAGGGCGTCCCGGAGTGCTACTACTTCCCGAAAGCGCCTCTCGACGATCCACTCGAGCTTCTTGTGCTTGCCGCCGACGGTCAGCCACGCTCGAACGGCAATCTCGAAGAAAACGACGCCGCCCGCCGTCTTCGTCGACGGGACCGCCGTCTGAAAGAAGCGCAGCTGGCGAGAATCTTCTGTGGCGTGCTCCTTGAGCGCGTGCTGGACATAGCTCTGGAGCGAGATCTTCCCCGAGCTCCAGAATTGGCCCCGTTCGTCGTGGAGAGGGACGAGGCAGTTACACACGAGGCACTGGACCTCGAGGACGTGGTCCCCGTCGAATCCGGAACGCAAGAACGGCTTGCGCCGCAGCTCGAAATCGCACTCGAGGCGCGCCTTGCGCAGCGCCTCGCGCACCCGAGTCTCTTCGGTCCGCCATACGGCCGGAATCTCAGTTGTGGCCATTTCAACGGACTTTTAGTTTTGGTAGGGAAAATGTAACGGTCCAGAAATCGGTGGTGGTGGTGGTGGTGGTAATCCTTCGTGTAATAAATTATTATTAGGTGACGAATTATGCTACAAGTATTGTTCTTCGCGAGCGTCGTCCTGGCGGCGGCGCAAGACAACGAGACCAACGATGAGAAGGCGGCGGTCTTCCGTGACAATATCGCCAACGTCGTGCAGGCGCGGGACGACCTTACCACGCTCTACGACGCGCTCGAGAGCGCGGGATTTGTGTCGATGCTCGAGGACCAAAATGTTAATTACACGCTCTTCGCGCCCACGAACGCGGCCTTCAGTGCGCTCGGCCCGGTGCTCGAAGAACTACTGTCGGTGGAGCGCGCGACGCTCGCTCACATTTTGGACTACCACGTGGCGCCGAACAAGAAGATTGTCCGAGCCGAGATCCAGGACGACGGAATCATCGCAACGCTCGCAGGCCGCAACCTCACTTCGCGGCTCGATCCGGTTCGCGTCGTCGACGACCTTGGCGACGTGGCTAACCTCATCGAGGCTGACGTGCTCGCGGCGAACGGAGTAGTCCACGTCGTCGACGCGGTCCTCGTGCCGAAAGGCGACAACCTCAGCGCAACGGCGATGGAGGACGATCACCTTCCGAGCGGCGGTGACCACGAAAATGACGACGAAAATTTCAGGTTGCCGTACGTGGCTCTTGCTCTCGTCGTCATCATCCTCCTCCCCGCGTGCGGTGGATGCATCTTCTGCGCGTACAGGAACGTCGTGGCCCCCCGGTTCAAGGAGCCGGCCTACGGCGAACTCAAAAACGCCGAGAACATCACGGAGGAGGAGGAGGATGAGGAGGAGTCCAAGGCCCTGGCGGATGAATTATGATGATTCCCGTTTCGCACGCAACGTAAGAAGAAGCTGAGTAATAAAACCCGTACCTCATCCGCTCGTTTCCCGTCTTCTCCGGGTTCGGAAGTCGGCGATGGGCGTGGTTGATGGTGTCTCCCGCCTCGCGGGCCGCCGGACGGTTTGTGTTGTCATCTCGAGCCGCGTGGCAGTCCCCGCCGGCGCGAGCGATGGCGCGGTCTGTCGCGAAAAAAAAAAAAAACGGAAGACGTCCGAAAGGACTACCTTGGATTGGTCACCAGCCTCCTGTAATAGGGAAGTAGAACTCGATGGAAAGAGGGGTGGTGGCAGGGTTACCGCCACATGTACCGCGAGGTCCTCGGGTAGCCGCCCTCTCTCCCGCAGCAGAGCCGTCGAGCGCAGAGCTCAGCAGGCCGGAGCACCGGCTCATGCGTATTGCAGAGAGAACGAAGAAGAGGTGGAGCACTTTTAGAAGGACGAGTGTTTGCGAGGGACGAGGCCCAAGTTATAGCGCAGAACGAAACGGGGCTGTAAGTATTTTATTTTATTTTATTTTATTTTGTTTGTTTATTTATTTTCATCCCCGCGCTTGCCGCTACTCTCTATTCTTCTTTCCCCTCGCCCTCTTTGAGCTCCTTGCGTTGTTACTCCTTTCTGCCTAGCTCCCTTCTTCCTACCTTCGCCTCTGATGAGAATTTGCGTTCTTGCTCCATCCGTGCTATAACAGCCACGAATCGAATCCAGTTGAGGATTATGGAACGGAGTTCCATTAACAGCTACGAATCGAATTAGTGGACGACGGGGCGCGGCAGGGCCTTTGGTTGAACGTATGTAAGAAACTATACAACACCGCCTTCAAGTCAGAAAAAAACTGTATGACGCAGCAGCGTTCAAGTCAGCGTTCAAGTCAGAAGCGCTTCGAGGTCAAGGTTCGCCTGCGCGGGCGATGGCAGCGCCTTCGGCGTGGCGGAGCGCAAGCGGGACGGAGATGCGCGGGTTCGGGTCGGCGATGGGCGGCGACCTCGCCGACAGACGGAAAGGGCCCGAACCGACGGAAAGGCCCGAAGAAATGATGGCGACGCCTCAGGAGCGACGGCGTCTCCCGCGTAAAGAGCGGCGCGATCGCGAGAGACACGATCTGTCGGCCCGCGCGGCGCCGACCAAGCGAAGCTGAGAAGCAGCAGAAGCACCGCGACCTCGACGCCGACCAAAAACGCCAGCGTCGTGCTCGCGCGATGCCCGACGACAAGGAGAAGGAGCACGAGCGGGCGCAATAACGGACGCAAAACCGTCGCAGACAGGTCGGAGCGACACCAAGAGTTTCGAGATGACCTCGAGCGTCTTTACGACTGCCGAGCGTCTTTACGACTGCCGTGCGAGTGCGAGCGTCTCTACGACTGCCATGCGAGTGCCGCTCTTCGGGAAGTCCCGCGACTTAAGCGCCTCGAGGCTCGATAAGGCTAACCACCACAAAGCAGGCTGCGCGCGCGACGCTCGGGTCGTCCAGGAGAATCGCGCCGTCGAACGCGGCGAGGCCGACGAACGCGAAAAGACGTACTTTTTGCAGCAGCAATTTGTTGACGCCTCTGTTCGAGATCGACCATTTTGTGTCGACGCGGACGACGACGTCGTCAAAACTCGACGCCTTGAAGACCGCGCGCGAGCAATTCGCCCGAAAAAATCATCGCGTCGTCTGCTGATCTTTGTTTCGTTCGCGATCCCACCACCACCGAATCAATCCACGTCGCTCGCGATGTTCCCTTGGCTTACTCGAAAAACTCCTCGAAGGTCGCACGAACTCGCGCACGTCGATGCGGCCGCCGCCTCGTACAACTCCGGCGCCAAAAAAACGACGACCAAGGCCGATAGTATCGTCGTCAGTTATGGGAGCCCAATGAAGGTCTCGCGTTCTGACCAAGGTTTAAATGCTCGAGTTGAGCAAGTTCGAGAGGGTGCTGGACGGGATGCTGGAGGTGTCGGTGTCGGCGAAGCGTGCCGCGGCGAAGAACGGGTGCGTCGCATCGCGGGCTCGCACCCTGATTCGAATGGCTGTCGCCGGACGGCGCGAGGTGCGTCGGTCGGTCGAGGCGGCCTTGCTCGGCTGCGACGACGATACAGAGGTGTCGCGGTACGAGCAGTTGCTCGTCGGGCTGACGCGGCGGACGCGGGCATTGTTGGAGGAGCTGGGGTCGGAGGAGTTGTGGTTCAGCGCGGCGGAGGCGCGGCTCGAGATCGCGTCGCGCGACGCCCGGTGCGTCGCGTGGCTTTCGAGGCAGTTCGCGCAGAGCCGGACCGGCAAGTTTCGGTCGGCGCGGGTCGCGGGCCTCGGCGAGGCGCTGTTGGCGCTCCGGAGGATCGAAAAGTCGCCGACATTTCAGCGAGCGTTGCTCCTCGATCAGCTGAGGCTCGCGCCGCAGGGGCGGGCGAGAGACGCGCTCGCCTACGGGACCACCCCCTTCGCGAGTTTTGCGACCGTCCTCGCCCACGAGAGCTGCGCGGCGATGCGGCGACGCTGCTACGCCGACCGCCATGTTTTGGTCGTTGGCTCGAGCACCGGATCTTTGTGTCTCTTCGCGACCGCGCTCGGCTTGCGGTCGGTCGGCGTCGAAGTCGTGCCTACGCTCGTCGCCGTCGCCAAGAAGCTCGCCGCCTCGCACCCGCAGATCGGCGCGCACCCGAGGGACTTCGTGTGCGCTGACGCGAGGGACCACGCGGCCCTCCGGCCTCTGGTGCGTCGAGCCGCGGTCGTCGTCCTCACCTCGTCGTGCTGGAGCCCCGACGTCGTCGCCTCGGTCGTCCAGTTGCTCGAGGGACCCGATCTCGCGCCGGCCGCGATTGTCGTGGACTACGCCCCGAATTTGCATCACCAGGACGCCCACTTCGATTTTTTGACAGAGATCCGCGTCCCCGTCTCCTGGTGCCTCGATTCGACCCTCCCCCTCCACGTCTACGCCAAAAAACTCGCCCCGCACGCCACCAATCTCCACGCCTCCTTGGCCGCCATTCGACCGCACGAGGTCCGCCGCCGACTCCGACTCCGACTCCGACTCCTCCCCGCGTGAGGGGACTCGATTGGATTGATGCTATGTTCCTTCCTTCCTTCCTTCCTTCCTTCCTTAATCAGGGAGCTGGGCTCCCAGGTACGTCTCGAAGGGGGTCTCGGGGGTCGAGGTGGCGCGCGACTCCAGGTCCCCCATGCGCCCCGAGAGGTACGGCGCCATTCCTCCATCCTCCGTTGTTTGTTGTTGTTTTTGGAATTCGCACGCGATCTTCCACAACCTCGAGACGGGGATATTTTTGACGCGCGAACCGAGGCGCGTCAATCGTCCGTAGAGGCTCGGATTTCCGTAGCACGAGTACTCGAGTCGCTCGACGCCCCCAAGCGACGCGGCGATCCACTGCTGAACCCATTTGAGAATGGGATCGCCGCCAAAAGCACCGGTTCCCCATCCGCCGGTCGAGACGCTCGTCGCGCCCGAGACCCCGACGTAGGCCTTGCGGAGGTCGCGGACTAGCGCCTCTTGCGAGAACTGCGCAGCATACTCGTCGACGACGACGGCATCGATCGCGACGATGGCCGGCGGCTCGTCCTCGCGATGATGATTTTGATAAGACCCGGCGTAGCGAAACGTCCGGAGGTAGCCGCGGTAGTCGTTGTAGCGCGCCGCCCCGCGCACCACGATCGCTTCGTCCTCGGCCATCGGCTCGCACCCGATCATCGCGCCAAAAAGGTCGGGCCTTATCGAAAACAACACCTCCTCCTGCGTGGCGGACGCGATCACGCGCCCGACGTGGAGCCGGCGATTCGCGAAGTCGACGTGGTGCGACGCGCGCGACGATTCGATCTTCGCCTCGGTCATGACCACCTCGCACAGCTCCCCCTCGACCTCCGGCAGCTCGCCTCTCCGGCGCTCCACCACCAACTCGCCCTCCGCGACCGGCTGCCGGATGTAGTTGAGGAGGCAAGCGATTCGCGCGACCGACACCTCGTCGGACGTAGCGTACAGCGACGCGTGCGAAATCGCTCGATTCATGCGCTCGGGGAGGGCGCACACCGTCGCGAGCGCCATCAGAGCCCGCACCTGCTTGAGCGACATGCGGGCGCCCACAACAGGCGCATCGCCTTCCACCTCAACCGAAAGCGCGTGCTGCCTGATGGCCTCGAACTCGCCGAATTCCGCCACCTCGCACGCCCGCCGCAATCCGCAGAGCTCGGACGATGCTCCGATGGCCGTCTCGAGGTCCCCGACGCTCCGGAATGGCCGCGCGAGCACGCCCCGCACACCCTCCAACGACCACTTCATTATGACCTCAGAAGACAACTGCAGTGCAGTGCAGTGCAGTGCAGGCCACTAATAAGTTCACCTCTCTCTAACCCCAGTAAGTTTTTTTCACTTGGTGGTCTCAGTAAGTTCACCTAGTCCCAATCTCTAGCTAGCCCCAGCAAGTTCGGCGCCGGAAGGAAACTAACAAACAAACAAACAAACAAACCCTTTGACTCGTCGCTCTCACCCCCGCCAAAAATCAAAGCTGCTTTGATGATCCGCCAACACGCCAGCGCTCGTGGCCCAGCGCGGACCACCTGGCGCACGACGGCCTACTCGAGTGCGTCCTCTGCATCGTCTAAGAGGCCGGCATCCCCGCCCTGTACAACCGAGGTTTTCGGCATCTTTGCTGACGTCGTCGCCCCTACCGTTCGCGCGCGTCTCTACGGCCGGTACGGACGCAATCTCGCCCGACGCCAAGTCGTCCGACACATCCTCACCACGCTCGACACCAAGGAGCAACTCTACTACGACCTCAAAACCCGAGTCACATGCATTCGTTATACACCGCCCTCCACCCCTCCCGCCCGTCACGCCTGTCGATCGGCGCGCAGCGCGAGTCCACTCCGAATACCTCGCTCACGCCCGCGGCATCGACGCCAGCATCCCCCAGCCGAGTACAGCACCACCGCCTGGCTTCTTGGGCCCTGTCGAACAGCGGCTACGTAGCTACGGCACCGTCGCCGGCCTCGTCTTTGGTACCTTCGGTGAGGCGAGCGCGGCGTGCCACGCCCTCGCCCAAACATGCGGAGAGCGCTGCGCTGCGCGAACCTGGGTGGCAAGCGGCTGCGCCAACTTTGAACACAGTGGGAAAGGCGGCCAAAACTCGCCGCATCTACCGTGAGTGGGGGATCCCCAACGCATTGGGCCGGGCTCGCTGTGCCCTCGCCGTTCTCACCCATGTCGCCGCCGAGAGGTCGGGCAGCCCCACCACCCAGGCCGCCCGATCCCAGCAGGACGCCACCCTTCGTCGCACATACGTCCAGCGGCAGCATGCGTACGACCTCCGGGCGGGGCCCGTCCTCTCTTCGCCTGCCCCACGACTCGGCGATGACCCCGACTGGGTTCCGCATGCCTATCTACGCCCGTCAGGCACATCCTTCTTGCCCCACAAAACCACACACATCCTTCATTCACCACCCCCCCCCTCTTAGCACTCGGGGTCGACCTTTTAAAGACAGAGAGAAAGACAGACACTACTGCCAATTAGTAGTAAGGATAAGAGATGAGCGACGAGGAGTACACGTACGTGGAGATACCCATCGATGGTGCGATGGTCGAGCGGAGGCACAAAAAGAACACGAGCCTCGACGACGACGATTTAAGGGAGACGCTGAAGAAGAGCATGACGGGGCTGTCGGGGGCGGCGCTGGAGAAGTACGTTGAGACTCACGGAGCCGCTCTCCGGGGCGTCGGTGCGATGCCGTCCATTGAGACGATCGCGCTCACGATTCCGTCGCGCGAAAAGCCGTGGGCCGTGTCGCTGTACGCGGACGAAAAAGCGAACGAAAAAGGTTTGCGAGCGAACGAGCGCGCTTCCGCGATCGCTCGAGCCTGCGGGTTAGAGTCAGTTATTCACGGAGACGCTTTTCTTTCTCGCTACTTCGATGACGACGACCGTTGGGTGCGAACGGACTTTCGGATCCAGGATTGTTCGAGCGATGCGGAATGGATTCGCGACATACCCCCGAAGAGAAAGAAAAAATGGGGAATCGACCTCGATAATCCGGTCAGAATCGACGCGCAAAGTCTGGCGGCTGCCGACATCTCGAAGACCCGCCGCGACGGCGCGGTCGACTGGACCCAAACTCCGTCGGACCTGGAGCTTCGTGTTCCGGTGACTTCGGTTCCGAAATCCGAAATTCGCGTCGTCGCGCGCAGGACCTCCCTTTCTATACACCCAAAAATTCTCGACATACCAAAATTATTCGCCGCCATCGAAACTGACACCTGCTGGACCCTGGAGGACGACACCCTCGTCCTCACGCTAGACAAGGCCGCCAACCAGCTCTGGACGGCCCTCCGGGCGCCCTGATCCCTTGTTTACGACGACGACGACGACGACAAGGACGAGGACGAACGAGATAGAACAACCAACCAGCTTTTTTGCGCAGCTTTTTGCGGTTTTTAAAGGTTGACTGCGAAGAGGGGGGGGTGGGGGGTGCGTTTGGGTGTCTTTAAATGTCGACTGCTAAGAGGGGGGTGTGTGGGGAGCATGAAGGATGTGGGTGGGTTTGTGGGGTAGGAGGGATGTGCGTTTGGGTGGGTGCTTGAACGTTTTGGTTGTTGCTTACTTCATGTCGAGCGTCTTCACTTCTCCCCGCTGGTCGTTGTTTGTGGAGTTCGGATCTGCCACGTTTCGTCTGCAGCTGAGACCCTCGACGTGCCGGTCGTCTCCTTGTCCCCATGCGCCTTCGTCAACGGTACGCGCTTCGACACCTGCGTCCTCTATTCGTGCCCTCTCACCGTCGTTGTCCTGTCGTTCATCATGTCCCGCCCTTCCCCGCGCTCCAGGTCCTTTGCGTCTAGTCGCAAGCGGCCGCCTTCGCACGTACTGAACTGGAGGCAGCGCGGTGCGCGCGGTGTTGCGCGTTTGCTCGTCGCTCGTTGGCGTCTCCTTCGTGCTCGGCGCGCCCGCCTCCATGCTCACACTACGTTGCGCAAGTTCGCCGCTCGCCGGCGTTTTCACCGGGCGCAGCACGCCCGCAGGTCTGCTCTGTCTACATTGCGCGTGTTCGTCTGCCGTTTGGGTTTCCTCCTCGCTCGACGTACCCGCGTCCGCGTTCTGGCTACGTTGAATCCGGTATCGTTTTCTGAGAGCTCGGCATGCCCGTCTTTCTGCTCACGTCGACGCTCCCCCGAAGTCTTCCTCCACTCCCGACGGGGATCTGGCTCCCTCTTGCCGCGACCTCCTCGCTTTGCCGTCATCTGCCCCATCTCCGGTATTGCGCCTTTCTCTTGGCGCCGCCCCCTACTCCAACCCTTCGGCACGGTCGCCGGATGCTCAGGCTCGACGTCCGCCTCCTCGGCCCCGCTTGCCGCCGCCACCCCTCTCCCCCGTCTTTCCAAGTTCTTGCGGACTCGCATCTCGCTGTCACAACTCCCGCGCGTTACTTCCGATCCGCCGCTCACCGCTACCCCTCGCCCCGGGAGTTTGATTTGTCTCCTTGGACCTGCCGTGCGTTGTGTCTCGCACTTTGGAACTAACTTCAGACCTCTCCAGAGCATGGGAGCCAGGCTCGACCGGCAGGAGCCGGTCCAGAATCACAGAGGAAAATCACACAGTAGTTGGGGTTGAGGCGAGGGACAAAAAAAAGAACTTCAAAAAAGAATAGATGGCGGACCGCCACAGCGCGCGGTCTCGTGCTAGGTCGTGCCATGAGTTGAAGGGGATGTCGCATTTCCGGAGCGCCTTGGCTAGCATCCTCCCGTATGTCATCTGCGGAGCCCCCTGTCGTGGAAATAGTCTGCGAGGTCGCCGTAGACGGCTTGAAGGATCTATGTCTGTCTTAAAATGTCGACTGGTAAGAGGGGGGTGTGTGTGGGGAGCATGAAGGATGTGGGTGGATGTATGTCCGGCTCGCGCGCCTAATAATTGTCATTTGGGATTTTACAGCATTGTAGGCTGAACGTCAATTAGCCAAACGCGGCATATATAGTTAGATTTAGGCGGAGGTTTGGGGGGAGTGTTAGGGGAAACTGAGCCCTACCCTGATTCTTTGAGCTCACGCAAGTCCCGCCACCTTGGCTTCGGGCAGTCGGGGACTGCTTCCGCCGTCTCCTGCTCTTTCCACCATCTTCGCCATTTTTCTCATTGTCAGCTCGCCATCAGCCCCCGCGAGTCATCCATTCCGTGTTTGACCCCCGCTTTCGGTGCAGGTCTCCTGCGGCGTCAAGCGGCTCGATGTCTTTCTTCCCCACCGACGTCGATTACTTTTGGTCCCAGCGTCTCATGTTCCCCATAGGCTTTACTGTGCTTATGTTAGTGCGGCTCTTGACTCTCCTCCTGGTTAACTATCTCGCAAGCTGCTGCTGCCGGCTCATCTTTAGCCACCGCCTGCACCTCTTTGCCTTGCGCACCCTCCAAGGCCGCTTGCGTTGGATCTCTTACCGCCCTCTGCAACTTGGTAAGCACGCTCGTGCGGATCTCACTCGCGCGTGCTCGTCACCGCCTCGCCCACCGCAATCATCGTTGCCACCGCCATTGCTGCTCCTCGCGGGCGGCCCAGCTGCGTCTCCTGCGCGGCTTTTCGTGGCTCCGCCGTGCGGTTCAGCGTGATCCTTTCCATCGATCCGCCCGGTGCCTTGCTGCCGTTTATGGCTGCCTTATTCTCGCGCACGCCGAGGCACGCAGAGTCTACGGTCATGTCCCGCGCCCTTTTGCCGCCTTCTTCGAGCGCGTCGCTTTTGTTTCGCGCCATGCCACTTCCGTGGCCCTTGGCCTTGCTCATGACGTGTTTCTCCCTTACGAGCAACATCGCGATCCCCGTGGAGCAGCCTCGGAGTCCCCCCCTCGTGCGGAGTCTCCTGCAACCTCGGAGCCACCCCCAGCCACACCCGCTCCTCGGCCTCGCCATCGACGGCGACAGGAGTCCGCCCCCTCGTGCGGAATCACCTGCAACCTCGGATGCGTCCTCAGGTCCGCATGCTCCGCGTCCTCGCCATCGCCGCCAACAGGAGTCCGCCCCTCGTGCGGAGTCTCCTGCAACCTCGGATGCGTCCTCAGGTCCGCATGCTCCGCGTCCTCGCCGTCAGCGCCGACAGGAGCTCACCACTCCACCCTCCACGGACATGGGGCCGGATTCCCCTCCTCCCGCACCAGGACCAGACCGACACCACTCCCGTCGCCGCAGGTCTTCCCCCACGGCCGCTGACACCACACCTCCTGGGCCTGTGGCTATGGACCTGGAGTCATCGGAGGCAGGGTCCGCTACCTCCCCCCCTCGCCGTCGGGAACCCACCAATGCGACTCCCCTCCGCCCGCTGCGACACCGGCACCGCGCCGCCATGGCCCCCGCCGCCGCGCGCCACCATCCGGGTCTGTTGCTACGGACATCGCGCCTCCACCGAACGCGGGGAACACCAATACCACCGCGCCCTTCCCAGTACCCACCACGGCGCCAGCCACCCACTCCCCCGGCCCCTCTGCCGACAACTCTCCTGCATCGCGTCGCCTCCGCCCACACCGCCAGCGGTCCTCCGCCACAGTTCAGGACCCCATACCACTCGAGCCTGCGCCTATGGACTTCGAAGCGTCCTTCGTGTCCACCCACATTGCCGCCGAGAACCTCCCCTCGTCTGGCACACACCCTCTTCCCACCGACACGGACATGGACCTTGAGGTCATCCATCATTCGTCGCCGGGTCCCACGCACAGCGCTGCCCCTGGCATCTGTCCGCCATCTCCCGCACCCACGCCGGCGCCTTCGCCCTCTGTCGAGGCTCCTGGCTCGTCGCACGCCCCCCTACCGCGTCACCACGCCTTGCCTACCGGTCGTGCTCGAGCCCGCACACATCCCACTTTGCCAGCGGACACCCGCGCTGCGCGCACCCAACATCTACACGCTCAGGCGCGTGCAGCCCGGCTGAACCTCGTCGCAGCTCGGCGCTAAGATCATGGTCAGTCTCGCCACCACGCTGCAACTCTTCTCCAGCGCCAGTTTCGCGCACGGACTCAACCCCAGGCACCTCTCGCTACCGACAGCCTTCCGTCGTCTGCTGCGGCCACACCGGCTCACTCGCCACCCGCGTCCGCGACCCAGAGCTCGTCAACTCCCCCTCAGCCACCACAGCCGGCTCTGGCTTCGACCCCTGCTCAGCACTCTACTCTCTTGTCCACCGCTCGTGCTGCCCGAAGTCGCGCGCAGTATACTCTGGCACGTGCTGCCCGACAGGACCTCGTTGCGGCCCTGCGCCGCGCTCCTGGTCAGCCACGTCACACCGCCGCGATCCGTCTTCAGCGCTTCGTTCGCGCTCGGCAGCACCACCGTGCCCGTCGTTCACCTGCTACGCCTACACAGTCCGTCGCACCCACTGCTACCAATACTTCCCCGCCGTCTGCCACACCGAGGCCAACTTCCTCGCCACCCTCGGGCCCATCACCTACCCCTCAGCCACCGCTATCTGCCTCGCCTTCACGCGCACGCGCAAACTCTGCACATCCGGATGTCGCCCGCGTTATACGCACCCGCGCTCAATACGCTCAAGCACGTGAAGCCCGGCAGAACCGCGTCGCGGCCTTGCGCCAGACTCCTGGCCCGCCACTCCACTACGCAGCGGTCCTTCTTCAGCGCCAATTTCGAGCCTGGAAGCGATTACGTGCTCGTCGGTCCCTGGCAATAATCCGCCGCTTCCTGCGCCACACGGCTGGCCGCTATGTCAGCTACCTACGGGACCGCGCTTGTCCTATATGCTCCAGCCCTTGCTTTACCCGTTGCCAAGTCCGCTGCTGTCGCGTGGTCCTGCACCACGCCTGCGTTGGTCAGTGGGCGCTAAGCAACCTCGCCGGCGACCAAGGCGACCCTGACGTGGCGCCCGCCAACCGCGCGCGCCTTCCGCCGTGCCCCGACTGCCGCAGTCCTATACGCGTGGTCCGCCCTCATCAACGCTGGGTGTCTGTGCACTCTCTCCCCCATGTCCGCGATGCCGCACCTCATCGCATTTTCCCACTTGCTGCAGAGCCCTTGCCGCCGCCACCGCCCGATATCGCATTCCAGCGCGCGTATGCGCGGCGCTTCCCTTGCCGCTCGAGCCGCTGCTGCTGCGGAACGCCATCTCGCCGCTATGCGCGCTGCTACTGCCGCTGCTGCGGCACTCCAACTCGACGCGGGACGGGCCGCCGCCGCTGCTGCCAGCGCCGACGCTTACCTCGCCTATCGAGCTGGCGCCCACGCTGCCCAAGCTACCCGTGGCGGCCGCCTCTCCCACATTGGCGCCCGCACGCGATCCACTGGCACCCGCAACACCCCTACCACCCCTCCCGCTGGCAACCGCCGCACCACTGCGTCTGGCAACCGCACTGCGCATGCAACAGGCAACCGCAACACCCCTGCCGCTGGCACCCGCAACACCCCCACTACTAGCACCCCCTCCACCCCCGCCGCTGCCGCCGGCAACCGCCGCGCCCCTGCCCCTGCCAGCAGCCACCGCAACGCCCCTGTCACGGCCGCAGCCTCCATGAGCGTTTCGCCTGGCACTTCTCCCATTAGGCCACGGTCACATTCGGCGCCACCGTTTATCGCCCCCGTCCACCCTACGCGATCCGGGCCACCCCCCTCCCTCCCGACACGCCGTCCACGTGACCTGGGCGATTTGCGCTCTGCGATCGACGAGGTCTCCATCAAAGACCTCATTATGTCGCCGTGCTCGTGCATTCGCAACATTCCCGCCCAATTCTGCGAGGCATGGGCGTGCGCAATGGCCGAGGTGTGTTCGTGGTTTGAAGTCGCCACTTCCGATGACGCTCGTGACTGTGCCCTCCTTTGGTACATGAGCCTTCACAGCCTACTTCTTCGGCGAGCACCACGAGGCGGCGCCCCTCGGCCCGACGTGCTCACTGACCGCTTTGCAGCCTTCGCCGCGCGGGGCGTTACGACTTCCTTATTGACGGGTACCTCCACGACGTGACTCGCGTGCGCTCCCATGTACGCTGGCACGATGGCGGGCTGATGGGGAAGGCGCGCTGAGAGGCCCGCCACCTCCGGTGACGCGGGAAACGGCCTAAAAACGCCGCTTTGAGCGGCGTTTAATAATATTTTCTAGAGCCCGGGTATTAAATCAGCGCCGCGGCAGACGATAGAGGTACAAGGGTGGCACGACACCCGACTTCTTCGAACCAATGCGGTGGTAGAAAGAAGGAAGGACTCATCAGTTCCACCAAGGCGTATTCCAGTCCTTTTCAAATCGATCTAGACGCAGGAGCAGATCGTAAACATTGAGAAGGAGACTGGGCGTCTCGGCGACGACGCTCGCGGGGACGTCGGAGTATCCGAACGTGAGCTCTTCAGCACGTATGGGAATCGCGAAGTGCTGCTGGAGCTCAGGCGTGTCGGCGATGGCGATTTTATTCGAAGGGAGAGGCAAGGGGCGCGCGAGCCCGGGCGGAACCACTTCGATGCGAAAGTCGTCGAGGTCCAAGTTCGGACTGGCGGGGTTGAGGGTCATGTTGTGCGCGTTGACTTCGGCTCGAAGCCAGTCGACGAGCTGGCGGGTCGCATTAGCCTGCTTCCCGTCGTGGTTCCGCGTCCCCATATCGAAGACGCGATCTAGCTGCGGGCGGTCGTCCGCATCGCGGCGAAGGACGCAAGCAACGCCGACCCACGTGCCGTCGCCGCGCTGGTCGAAAAGGTTAAAGACGACACCCACGCGGGTTTCGGGCCACCCACGCATGAGATCGTAGACGCGCTTGATGCCGTTGAGGAGGTTGTTGTTCTTCACCTCGATTTCCAAGATGACGCGCCAACCGTCAGGAAAACTACCTAGCTTAATGCCCGCGTCCACGCACGGTTTTTTCACCTTGCCGAGGACTCGGACTTCGGGGCCGTCGTTGCTTGCGACAATAACTTCAGGCAAGGCGGCGGGAAGACTGTCCACGAATCGCTCCACCTGCCGAGCAACCCGCGGCAGCAGTGTTCCGTGCGCCCCCGTGATCATCTTTGTAACGTACACCGTCCACGTGCCGTCGTCATCCTCCAGGGCCCATTCCACGGGATAATCGCCGAAGAAGTTCGCGGGGTCGTACTCCGGGAGACCCTCCATGACACGCACGCCGTGGACGTCGTCGCGCTCGCCACGCTCGAGCTTCCGGCAGGCCGCGTCGTAGGCTTCGTCCAGATCGACCGTTTGGCGCGTGACGCGTGATTCTTCCGAGACCTGGCGGTTCGACGGGGAAGACGCGCCCAACCAAGGTGCCCTTTGATCACGAACCACTGGACGCACGAAGTCGTTCGTTGTCATGTTCGTCAGTCCAGAAGAGCCTTGCGCACCCGCGAAGGTCGCGCGCTCGTGCTCCTTCGCGTGCAGGGGGTCAGGGCCTCGGCGAACATCGAGTCCGGGAAGTAGTACGAAGCCGCTGGTCGCTACCAGCCCTGCGAACAACGCCTTCATCACGAGAATAGGGGTAAGGATTGGGCCTCGGCTTCGCATGAATAGCGTCGAATGGTTCGAAAATGGTAAATGGGGTCGAAATCGGGGCCTTTGGTTGAAACTATACTTGTAGTCTAATCCTTACTACTAATCGACAGATGTTTGTCTGTCTGTCTGTTTGTCTTTACAGGTCGACTGCTAAGAGGGGGGTGTGTGTGGGGGGCATGAAGGATGTGGGTGGTTTTGTGGGGTAGGAGGGATGTGCCTGACGGGCGGAGATAAGTATGCGGGACCTAGTCGGGGTCATTGCCGAGTCGTGGGGCAGGCGAAGAGAGGACGGGCCCCGCCCGTAGGTCGTACGCATGCTGCCGCCGGACGTATGTGCAACGAAGGGTGACGTCCTGTTTGTCTTTAAATGTCGACTGCTAGACGTCCTGTTTGTCTTTAAATGTCGACTGCCAAGAGGGGTGTGTGTGTGGGGGGCATGAAGGATGTGGGTGGTTTTGTGGGGTAGGAGGGATGTGCCTGACGGGCGGAGATAAGTACGCGGGACCTAGTCGGGGTCCTGTTTGTCTTTAAATGTCGACTGCTAAGAGGGGGGTGTGTGGGGGGGGGCATTGTGGCGTAAGGGGGATTTTAGGGGCTACCTGGCGTGCCTTCGAATCCTGGCTCGCCGCTCGCGTCCGTGCCCTTGATGGAGTCACTGGACGAGGATGGCCGTTCTCCCGCCACACAACCACAAACAACTTCCGTGCCTGGTCCTCACAACTTGAGGATCGGCTGTTGCTTTATGATTAAGATATTATCGAAACACAGAAATCAGGGTGACACATGTCACGGAAAGGAAGATGATGTCATAAAGAAAACTGACATCATCAGAACGGAGTAGGGTGCCCCTGATAAGGGGGGGCCCTAGAAGAGGGGTAAGCCTTAGGAGGCGGGAGTTGCCGCCACAGGACTCCCCTGGTAAGAATTCGAGCTGCCCCAGCGAGGTGCTAGCGCGAGGAGCGCGGCTTCGCCTTACGAGCATCTCGTGAACGAATCTTCTGGTAAACGCGGGTGATGACCGGTTCAGGAACTCGGCCACTGCGCAAAGTAAACTTGGGGATCAACACATCAATCTCGTGCGGAGCGAAATCCGTGACACAAGGAGTTGTGTTGGAGGAAATTCTGGACTTGTCGGTGAAACTTCGACCTTCAACGTCCTTGAACTCGGGCTTGAGCTTGCGGTGCGAAAGGTGAGAGGTCGGCTTGAAATAAGCCACATCATCGTTCGGACCCAAATCGGAATAGAAATGTAGAGCAACACGATCATTTTGGTAATCGTAAGGCTCATAAACTTCAGCAACATAAATCTTCTTGCGCCAATCAGAGCGCTTCCGGTCAGGAATCCGGAAAACAACAAACTTGCCGTGCTGATAATCATCACGGAAGGTTTCTTCGGGTTTGCGGATGGCTTGATCAACGATCGGAGGTACCATCACAGGCGTGATCTGACTAACATGAACACGTCGTTCTTCGGGCGGAGAGTCGAGAGACTCAATCCTATAGGTGACCGGGGAAAGGCGTTCCTTGATAATAAACGGTCCTCGCCATTCCGGTCGAAGTTTGTTCTGAAGGAAAGGAATGTAGAGCAAAACGTGCGATCCTTCCTTGTATTCAACATCAACATGATCAGCATTGTAAGCCAATCGTTGTTTCTTCAAAGCCTTATCACGAGCCTCGCGGACGATCTTCGTATAATACTTCAATCGTTCACGAGTTTCGGCGACTGCATCAGAGCGAGTCTTCGGCAATAATCGCGTATCAAAGTCCATAAGCGTGTAGTCGGTCGGCAGCATCGGCTGACGGTTCAGGCGCAGCATAAAGGGAGAAATCTGCGTGCCTGGAATAAACTTGCGGTTGTAGCAAAACGCAATATAATGAGCAAAGTCAGGCCAATCCGTGATGTTCCGGCCCTGAAGGCAAGCACGGAGGAAGGCCTTGATAAATCGGTTTACACGCTCAGCCGGGTTCGACTGGGCATGATAAGGAATCGTAGTTTGGTATCGTGTGTTGAAGAGATGGCAAAACTCGCGCATCAACTTGTTCACGAACTCTTTACCGTTGTCGGTGCGAATCATCTGGGGCAAGTAGCCCTCGAGGAGAATGTTAATGACAAAAGACTCGAGGACAGACTCAGCAGTCTTATCGTTCAAAACATCCAGAATCAAGAAATGCGAGAACGGATCAAAAAATACTAGAAGATACGTCTCGGGACCAGCGCTGGGCAAGGGTCCAAATAAATCCATGCAGAGAACAGCATCATCACCATCGTAGACGGGCTGCTGCAAGAGTCCAGCTCGTTTCGGCTCAGGCGTACGAGCTTTCTGGCAAACTAAACATTCAGCAATGAAGACTCCAACTTCGTTCGACATGTGAGGCCACCAAAATCGTTCTTGGATAGCCTGGACGGTACTGTGACGTCCCATATGACCACCGTTAACCGGAGTGTCATGGTAGAGTCGAATAATGCGCTTGCGCAACGTAGCAGGTGCAACAATCATCGGGTGCAAATCAGCAGAAATGCGGCAAAGAACGTCTTTAACGACTTCGAATCGTTCGTTCGCTCGGGAACGTCGCGGCGTCTGACCTTGGGCCATTCGGTAGCGAATATCCTCGCAAGTAGCATCAGATTCTTGCTCACGTGCGATCTCAGCGAGCGTCATATTATCGGGTATCTTATCGATATAATCTTTGTAAGCGGCTGCGTCCTTGAAGATCTGTGGCTCATCGCGCGCACGGTTCTTCCGACGTTGTCTCGTAGCGTGAGACGTAGCCAATTTTATCGGATCCTTTTCAGGATCTTCTTCCTCGTCTTCCGGCAGTTCGGTCGTAATAAACGACATTATGAAGTGGCAGCCGGAAGCGGGAACTCCTCGGTCATCAACAGGTCGGGGGAGCTCTTGGAACACCAAATAAGCGTGGTTCAAAGGTTCTCCAAACTCGTCAGTCTCGATGACATGATCTATCGGGTTGCGGGAGAGACAGTCAGGGATACTCATTCCCGGTGACTTTCCCGGCTTGTAACCAAGTTCAGGGTCAAAATTGGCGAGGCGCATCGCCCAACGAGCAAGCTGCCCAGACGAGTGCGTCGCCTTACGTAAAAACGTCAAATTTCGGTGATCGGTCTCCAAAACAGTCCGGTGCCCTTCGATGTAGGCTCGAAAGTGCTCTAGAGAAAGTATAACTGCCAGCAGCTCTAGCCGACGGGGCTCATAATTGCGCATCTCCTTCGGCACAGCTCGGCTCCAATATTCAATCACTCGTTCTTCTCGAGTCACTCTTCCGGCATCGTCCTTGACTTCGACAATCTGGAAGAGATATGCTCCAAGTCCATCCTTGGAAGCATCGGATCGGATCTGAAAAGGCAGATCATAATCGGGGTGGTAGACTCCACGGGAATCAACCAAAGCTTCAATAATCGTATCCCAAGCTTTCTGACACTCGGGCGTCCACTCGAACTTTACACCTTCGAGGCATAATCGTCTCAGCGGTTCCACGATCTTCGAGTAGCCCTTCACATATCGCCGGCAGTAATTACTCATGCCGATGAAAGAGCGTATCTGGGTCTTCGGGGAAGTATTCGGTAAAGTACCTGGAATCGGCATCTTCTGCAGTGCTTCCAGCGTCTTCGGATTCGGCTTCAAGCCTTCTGGGGTAGAAATGTGTCCCAGAAATTCTATATCATCCTTGAGAAGGTGGAACTTCGCGGTTCGACCGCTGTACCCTCTCTGTGCCAAATGACACATCACTTCGATCAAAACTTGTAAATGTCGATGAAGATCGTCGGATCCCATCATAATATCGTCAACAAACGCAACCAAGTCTTGATACATCCATTTCGAAAGGTCGCTCGCCATTTGCTTGCAGAAAAGAGCTCCGGCCGTCTTCACACCTAGAGGTAATCGCAAGAAACTATGAGCGCCAAGTGGGCTAACCATCGTGACAGCGTCTTGCGCTGCCGGATCCAGACGAAGGTTGTGGTATCCCCATCTAATATCAATGCATGTCCGCCATCGTCGCATGGCGAGAAAAGCTAAAGCATCATCTTGTCGAATGTTCGGCCAACTGTCATTGACCAATTGATCGTTGAGCTGACGTAAGTCAACTGCAGCACGGAACGCGTTTGACGTTCCAATCTCAGCTCCTTTCTTCGGAAGCATCAACACAGGAAAGCCCCAAGGTGAGTTGGCCGGACGAATGACTCCATCCCGGCACCACTCGCTGATCTGCTTGCGGAGACAATCGAGCTTCGCAGGCGTCAATCGGTAGGGCGTCATCTTAATCGGTCGCGGATTCGCGTCTTTGAATCGTAGAGACACAGGAGGCGAGTCCACAGGTCTCATAATCGGGTCGAAAAAGGCCCAAGAATATTGCACACAGTGACGGAGCATCAGTTTCGCCTCGTCATCTAAGTGCGGATTGTCAGGAATTCCCAGCTCCTGAACAACCTTGTCAACTTCTTCCTTCGTAGGAATTTGAACTTTCATAGCTTCGTTATCCTTGACATGCTCGGGAGTTTGCGGCAGCGGTGCACCCTCAGCATCGCGCGGCGCATCTTTCCATGGCACATCGAACTTTTCTCATATTTTAGTCTCACTTCCGGGTGGCTTTTGTTGATCCTCTCGCCTTTGACACGAACACTCGGCTCGCTCTTAATCTTCGGTTCCCGATCTCGCTCAGGATCTGGCGGAACGTCCAAATTTGGTTGTCGGGGGGGGGCAGCAGAAGAAGCATGAGACGTCCCCGGCTCATCTGTTGCAGGCGGAATCAACGGTACCTCTGGAGGTTTCCATTTGGTGCGATCTTGGAGATCATCAGTCGACACCCATCTTACGACACGTGTGCGCGTGTTTAACAGCGGAACTTGTACGTGACGAAGGGTGGTTTCATCAATTTGCAAATAATAATCAAACGGTCGGTCTGCAGGACTCAACGCTGACGGCAAAGCTTCGCCGCTCAGGTGAAAATCCTTGGTCACAGAGTTGTGCAGATCGAGTACTAATAAGGTCATCGTGTCTGGTGGCACGACGGACGCCAAGTGTTTCAACGAGGTCGTCCTGGAGAAGCCGGCCCAATCAAAATCAAGGGGCATCGTCAGCAACTCCGAAGTCATTTTCAGATTCAGAGATCTGTAATCGGAACGGTGCGGTCCTACGCGAAGCGGGACACGCGTAACGGTATAAGCTGCGTCTGTCGCGGCTCGTGATGATCCTAAATTGTTCATCTGAAGTAAATGTCGTTCGTCGGCGTAGCCAAGTGCTGCGGCGAACTCTTGCTGCATATTCTTGCAAGTCTTTGGAACTGCGCGCAAATGGAGCGGATGGCTGGAAACCAACAATCGCACGCGACAGCTCATCAAACTGGGCGTTATGTCGTAAAAATTGACGACGTACACGTAAGGGTGCAAACGTGCAACGTAAGAAATAATCGAGGCCTCCTGCTCTATCAACCACATGAAGAAACCAGCCATCTTGCATAATTTCATCGTCCAGTGGGTAGCGGTGACTCCTTTCCCAACATCTCTGGAGGTCAAGTTGCACAGAGCGGAGTGTACGCAGGGTGGCGACGCGACACACATCGACGACGACCATTCCGCGTAGGGTAAATAAGATTCGATCAACCGTAAGGTTGTAACATAGCGACCACACAGTGTGTGCTGCACCACAGGAATATTCGGAAAATTCTTATGGTGGATCTGGTTGGCGGTGTCCGACGCATCGAGTGCTAGCACGACTCGAAACGACGTCCCACACGTTTCGTTGGCTCGTTGGAGACCTAAAGTACTGCCTCCGGCTCCACTGAACAGCATCACCACCTTGCGATAAGTGATTGGAAGCCATTGAACCTTTTCGTATCGGCGGCGGATCTCCGCTTCGGTGATCTCGCGGCATTTCTTTTCATCTTCTTCCGACCTTCGAGCGAAATCGTCGCTGCCTTCGGGTCGTTTGAGGGTGGACTTGTCCGCCATAGCGGTCGTAGCGTCCTTCTGCACCGTGCTCAGCAGCATCGGCGGGGGAGATTCGTCGCATCGCGTCAAGTGACTAGCGACAGAAACGGTGAAAGAAAGGTTCCCCTTGTCGTATCCTTCTTCACATTCTTTCGTAAGTTCGTTGATCGTAGAGACGTTCAACTCATCTTCGTACCTAACGATATCGCCAATCGCAAGGACTTCGCCTTGAGTGACGACCGTCGGCACTTCTTCCGTGGCAGTAACCGCCACCCGAGCAGCGGACCGGTCGTGCTCTTCGCAAGAAGAACACATTCCTTCGACAACTCCCAACTGCTCGTTCTCAGCAAACGTAGCGACGAAAACCTGTCCCATTTCCATAGGTTTCGACAAAATAACCGGTAGATTGTAAGTTCGACCGGGCTCGATTTGAAGCGTGCGCGCAGCGTAAGCCACTACTTCTCGCGCGTCTTCTCCCGGAGCTGGGGAGAATTTGGTCGTAGCATGTCCCCGCGTAGCCAAGGCTACCGTACGTTCCGGCGGCGGGCTTCGGAGATCTTTAATCGTGCTCAAACGAGCGTAAACTCGAGTCTTGACCAGGTCGAGACTCTTCCGAAAGGCATCGTGTTGATGATTGTAAATCGGTACGGTTATCGGATCTCGATCGTAAATAGATCGAAAGGTCACGATGGGTGCATCGACTCGTTCATCCTTAACTTTAATCTTCTTGCGCCCGTAGACGACTTGGGTTCGATAAAAACAGATCCGATCGTGGGGATAGTCCACGACGGCTCCTAAAACTCGTATATCGCGCCCTCCCAACAGGAACAGATAGTTCGTATCGGCTACAATAGCGACAATGGGGGCAGCGATGTCGTCGGCGAGGGCGACCCGAATGGCGATCCAACGATAGATCGTCGTCGTATTCAACCCTGATCCGTACAGCTTGCGCTTAATCGGAAGTTCGCCTTCATCGAAAATCAACTGATCTTTGGCCAACTTTGTGACCATTTCTCGGCAAATATAAGAAACATCTGCCATTCCATCGACACCGATGGTCGTCGAGAATTTCGGTCCGTCACGATTCCTGTAGATGTGACAGGCTATAAACGTAAGAGTACCCGTATCTAAACAACGGAGGGTAACCAAATCATCTTCGATCGTCTTGCCGTCTCGCGGCGTCAACGAAGTGTGAGCACATCGGGCTCTGACTCGCTCATCTCCGGGGTTGGGCATCGATACCGCGGCTTGAGCTTTCGTATCATCTGTTGTTGGCGTCATCGACATAACGCTCGCGGCAGCCTCTTTATCTGGCGGCTTCCGCTCTTCCTCCAAGACAATCTCGGAGGGAATCAGCGCTGGTAGGGGATCCTGGTCTTCGTAGTTCTTGGAAGCAAAGGACCCCTCCCATAAATCATTCATTTCGTCTTTCCAGAATGCATCTGTAAATTCATTCGTCCTCGGTTGATCATCACCATCATCGGCGATCGGTTCCGTGTCGGCTGCAGCTTCGAGTCCGTAGCTGAGCGGTTGTTCTGGTGGCTTCTTTAGCAAGAAGTTCCGAGTTCTCGTCCACCAATCCTGCAGGTTCCACGTCGGCTCGTCTTCGTCCCACTTGAGAACGCTGCTAATCTTCTTCTTAAATCTATCCTTTTCTTCCGGCGGCGTATCCGTGGCTCGATCCGTAGTAACCGAAACCGTTTCGGGGGGGTCCGCAGGAAAAGATGGCGTCGTCCCCGACGTCAACTCTATCGTAAGATCGTCGTCTGCATTACTCGCGCTGGTCATCGTCTCGTCAGTCGAATGAGCGCACAAGCTATCACTGCAGAAATCCATGTCTGGCTCACAGCCAGTTCGGTCGCCAACGGTCGTCTCTGGAGGGTCCAAAGATAAGCCGATGGCGTCGAGGGCTTCCTCGTCAAAAATAAACGGTGGGTCGTCCGTGGACGACTCGTCAAATAACGTTATCGCGGACACTGGTTCACAAGGTGTAGCTTCTTCATCTTCCGAATCTGAATCGCCTTCCCAGTATCGTGGAGCTTCGAGTTCATCGCTCGAATCTTCGAGTTCATCGCTCGACATCTGCTCATAAATCTGTGCCAAAGACCGACGATTGGTCAGCACGTCGTTGGGTGGCTCGTCCATCGGTGGGCGAGCAAGATCTTCGAATGCGGCCGCGGCAAGGGCGTCGGCTGCGTCGTCGGTGCGGGTGTCCGTGTTCGGGTACACCATCACTCCTAATGGTAACTGTTGACCGCAAGGGGTCGTAAACGCGAACGTTGCAGACGAATGTCCCGAGTCTTCCCGGTAACGACCATCGTCCGAATTTCGATCGCGAGATCTTCGTCGCCGGCGGCGGCGTGAATGTCTGCTAGAGCTCCTGCTATCTTTCCGTCGGCGCTGGCGCGAGCTGCTACGGCTCTTGTCGCGGCGTCGGGGGCTCCGGCTATCTCGACGGCCCGGTCGTGTCGAAGACGATCGGCCGTGTCCATCTGTTAAGTGCTTCACGGAATCCATAACCGTGGTCAGCTGCGTGCCCATATCATGGAGTCTGCTCTGAATATCTTGAGCAGCGCTCGAACCGAGGGTGGCATTAGAACTGCCGTCGTCACGCGAATGATTATCTTTCCTTTGTCGGCTCTCCCATCGTCCTCGCGAAATGGGCTTTCTGCCGTCTTCGATGTATTTGCACATCGCTACATAATAGTCGTCGGGCTCGCGGTTGCAAATGACTCGGTTCCCGTGTTCATCCTTGTCGTGGGTCGTTAAGAAAAACCCACAATCCTTACATGTCCTCTCGAACCACTTTTTCGGATTCTCTTCGAGGCACAATGCTTCATATTTCGTCGTTTTATCTTTCGTTCCCGAGGCGAGAGCCCGTCCTCCGCGTCCAGACGGTGGCTTCTGCGGCTTCCCGCTCGATGGGTTCGTTGAGTTTCGGCTGTTCTTCTCCGCCATGGCTGTTGCGAAGTCGTTCTCGAGCCGTGTAATCAGCGACAACGTAGACGTAAACGTCTTATACGTCGTCGGGTGTCCGCTGCGCATCGTTCGCACGCGGGATTTCAATTCGCTGGACTCCAGTCCGCGTATCAAGTAAGAGATGATCTCCACATCGTTGAGATCTCGGTTGGCCACGGAACAGTACGCCATGGCCTCTTGCTGAAATTTAATGCAATACGTATGCACGTGGCGTTCCCCAGAGCGTTTCGGAACGGTCGCTTGGGTCGTGCATTGTAACTTTCGTAACGATTCCTCTGCCGTCACCGGCAGCGGACAACTCTCTCGGAAATATTTCAAAATCTTGAGGCAATACTTCTCGTTCAATCGTCGTATCCGTCGTACCACGGAACCGTACTCCTCATCGTCGATATCCCGACGTAAATAAAAAGACGCTGGGTGATCGAGGTCTTTACACAGGTCTTCATACTTCTCTAAGTGTTCTCGAAAAATCGGTGCGACTGTGTCGCGCAGGGTCGCGGGAAGCAGATATCGTAGTTTCTCCAAGCTGAAATGGTCTTCGGCTAACGTACTCATCACCGCGCCCGCATCTAAATCGAACTGGTCCTGATCGCGTCCATCGAGAACCAGTTTAAAAGTTTCGGTTTTTAATCCAGAGGTTGATCGCCGCTCCTTGTTGCGATCGTGTTTAGCTAACGCGCTGGCGAGTCGATCTGTAACCCCCATCAAGAACTCTTGGGTGTCGATCCTTCCGTCGCCGCGCGTCTCCTCCTTTTCTTCTTCATCATCGTCTTCATAGCGCGGCTTCCTAGCTTTCGCGCGTGATCGTGTAGTTGGCGGCTCCTCCTCAGCTCGGGACCCCGTGCTGCTCGCTCGCCTTGATCGACTCGGCGTACGCAACTCGTCTCTTTCACGTGTCAACGAGCTTACTTGATCTTGGAAGGCGTCTGCTCGAGCGTTGGCCCTCTCTCCGTGGGCTTGCCGTCGTTGTAGTCTAGCTCTTTTCCTCGTCGTCAACTTCTGTGTCGCGCTCTTCTTCATCGTCGTCATTATCATCATCGTCATTCCGCTCGTTCGTCTCATCCTGACGGCGGCGGTTCTTCATATCGTAGCTGCTCGACGGCAGCATCATCGTCTTCCATATCGGCTCTGGCTCGTTCTAGTCGGCCGAGATCAGAGCGGGTCCAAAATGGTTGAGTCGTCGTCGTTCTCGTGCTCCTTCGACTCTGGAACTTCTAATCGTCGACACGCGTAATATCGTCGTTGCGTGCGTCTTCCACCGACAATCTATCAGTCCGGTGGGCGGCAGAACTCGTCTCTGCCCGGCAATCAATGCCTTATCCGTGAGTTGCGATCCTAACTCCGCTCGCCTGCGGCAGCGGTACCCAGGTTGCGCGTCAGCTGGCGCGAATCGCGCGTCGTCACTTCCGACAGCTAACGTATCCGGCCGGGAACTTTCCCGGCT
>JAQMWT010000021.1:0-216468 GCA_029834535.1 Chrysophaeum taylorii | reverse complement strand
GCTAATCCATGTTGGAAAAGAGCTTCAGATTGGGTTCTTCATAATCGCGAGATAAAAGGCGGAAAGGAAGGGCGGAAGGGTAAGGAAGGAGAAGAGAGGGAAAGCAGTACCTTCTATTACGGATTACGGAGAAAACCTCGTGTAGAGATGGTGTGAAATGTTCCAGTGTCGCACACATATAGTGCGCTCTCTGGACCCCCTCAACGTGTGGAAACGGTTTATGCATTTCAGACGTTCTTGAGCCGGAACTTGTGTAATATACATGAGAACATTGAACAACGGAACAAACAACAACAGAACAGGACAAATTAATTGTGATGTCGAGCGTGTTGTGATGTTACGCAAAGAAGCTGTATCGGTATCCACAACATCAGATGTGTGGTCCAATTCATCTTCGCTATTATCGTCCAGTTCCTTTAACTCTGGAGAAGACGAATTATGATCATCAGAGGATAGGTCGTTAGCAGTGTTGGTATTGTGCGTAGTCATTGCATCACTCAAGGTGACCAAGGGTGATATGACAGACGAAAGGAAAGACATAGCAGCATCTGGTGTAAGAGCGTGTAGATCCAATGCAGGAATAACACGATCATGTGCATCAGACATAGCTGTGTGGAGGTGATGAGCTGCTGCGTCGATTTGAACTCGCTGTGCCTCATTATACGTATCTGGAGGGAGCTGTCCAATAGACGAGATAAGCGACCGAGAAATGATATGGACAAATACAGCAGAGGACGGGATTATGATGTCCTGATGCATCTGAAGACTTGACAAGATGTTGTCTAACAGAGACACATGCTTGATGTTCTCGGTCACTTGAGTGTTTAAATTTTCGTAAGTCTCTTGCATCTGTGTGAGAGACGTTAGTGCAAGCGATAGTTGTTGATCTCGCGCCATCAATTGCTGTTCGGTATTAGTGAGACGTAAGGATAAAGACCGAACCTCTTCTTTTAATTGGTGTAAAGATTCAGCCATATTGTCGTTAGCTTTATCTGGCGTGGGCTCAGCGGGTGGATTGTCGATCGACGCTGGTGAAACATCTTCAGACGAGGTATTATCTGAAAAGACATCAATTATGTCCGAAGGGTAGCCAACCTGGATTAGCACATTTTTAAAGGCAGTTTGCTGGTCAAGTGATAGTCGACGAAAATAATTAAGCATTGGCGGTAACGTCTCGGAAGAAGTTACGTCAAATTGGTGGGAAACATCATTAACGAAGCGTTCGACAAGCACGTTAAGTAGCTCATCAGGGTTGGTCACTACACATACTTTATCTTCAACAGACTGTAACAAAGACCAAGCTGCTACAAGAATCTCAAGATTTACACTCGAAATAAAGGGCAGCTGAAGTAAGAGCATGGCGTTATCGTCAAGGTTAACAATGATGTTAGAGGCATCAACTTTAAGGGATGTTGCAGTCTGCATGATTGCCTCTTTGAGCTGCTTGTTAATAGCAATTGACTTTCCAAGGCGGAGGATTATAGCTCTTGTGTGGGCAGCTGGATCATTAAAACAAGAGAGTTGGAAGGGATGCTGACTGTTGCGAATTAAAGCTATCCCATGGTGTGACAAATTACACATCACACAAACCAACAAAAAGAAAGGACGCGGTACGTCAAAGCAGTGCGATGCATGTTGCTCAGACGCGAGATGATCCTCAATAATTTGGCGAATCCTGTCAGTTTTAAGTTCATCTTCAGTACAGATGATGAGCACGACTGGTGTGCCCGGCATCTCAGTTTTATTGTAGCACTTTGTACACGTCACATGTACTTTGACAACCCCTTTAATGGGTGGGAAGCGATGAAGGCGTATCCCCTCATTAGGAGATATAGCGGGGGCGTTCCGAATGCGCTTTGCTTTGACGCACAGCAATGAACTGAGGTATTGGACGTTATCTACAAACTCTGTCTGTTGTGCTTCCGTAAGCAGCTGCTGCAAAGACTTAAGCCAGCACTGGGGATCCTTATGTTGCGGAATGAGAAAATTGGGTGGCGAAGAACCAAGAGCAGTAACGTTCCCGGACATCATCGCCAGTACGTCAAACTTGCAGTGTTTGAGCAGGAAATACTCAGACTTCGCTGCTTGCGATTTAGACTGTTGTTGGACAGTTGCCTTGGGCGCCTTGGGCGTCACGGGCGTAGATTGATGTCCTTGAGCCACCGACAAATAGGTTTGATGTTTCCGATTAGGGGAACTAGTCGGTGCAGCGCTTGGAGTTAGAGCATTAAAAGGTGGGGATAGTGACAGTGCACCACCGCGACCACGGTTCAGGGTAGAGTGGCGTCGGCTCGCAGCATCTTTGTTTTTAGTGGGATTCATCATGAGAGGAATCTCCACATCACATCTTTTATTGCATTTCACATTTTAGCGAGCCAGTATTCCTTTACATAGCAGGGTTAGTTTAAAGTCATTTCGGACATAATGAAGGGTAATGATTAACCATCTTGTTGAGCTATGGGTTGTTGTAAGCCGAGTAACGTGCGAAATCTGCTGAAGAGTGGAGCTCCAAAGGGTTTGGTAAATCCATCGGCGATATTATGGGTACCGGAAACATGATGTAGACGTATGCGTTTTAACTGTACGTAGTCGCGTATACGGAACCAGCGTGTGCTGATAGCTTTAGCCTTAGTCGCGCTGTCGGGGTTATTAGATAGATGAATAGCAGAGGCCGAATCTCCAAGTATAGGACTGTTACGTATGAACGACATGTCCGATGGGAGGGGATTGTCGTGAGCATCATAATCTAGTAGCAGGTCTTTCCCTGAAGGTTGGCGGAGATAGAAGTGAGGATTTATAACGAATGCCATTTCCGTTAGCAATTTGCGTAACCAGACCACATCATCGGCACACATATTAAGGGCGATAAGTTCACTCTCATGCGTAGAAGTAGCTGTAATAGGTTGCAGCTTAGACTTCCAAGTGATGAGAGAACCAAACAAAAAGATAGCGTAACCGGTTGTAGATTTGCGGTCTTGTTCATAAGAGGGTGCATTATCGGCATCAACGAATGCGACCAGTGGATCAAAATTACCTGAATTAACTTGTTCTTTAGTGTAGTCCAACATGGTGGCCATGTCAGTACGATTACCGATAAGAAGTCGAAGATGGTCCATTAGAGCGGAAGAACCAGAGTAGTACCAGAGGCGAAGATTACGATTTTCGGGCTTGCGCAAGTAGCGGAGCGTTCCTGTTAGTACTTGAACATGTAGAAATGCTGGATTATGCATTCCTCGAGAGCAACGACTAAGACTTTGTGATAGATCGGGGCGACAGGCCAATTGGACAAACGTGAGCTTGCCGAGTAGAGTAGAGAAGGTATGAAGGATGAACTTGTCCATATCAGAAGATGGCTCTCCAGTTTTATACGTGGCTGATGGTGACATCGGTGTGGAAGTGGGACGTAACTGCATTAAAATGGGGTACTCTTCGAACAATGCGTCAAGTTTAGCCTGACAGTCCAGTGATATAGAGCCATCAGTTGTACGCGTTATGCGCATGCCTAGGAGAGTATGGACTTCCTCGAAGGTGTCGACTGAGTATTCCTTTTTCAGGGCTTGCTGGAACTCACGACGTAGAGTTTCCGAAGTACAAGTAATGACGACGTCGTCTACTGAGAGCGTGCAAATTAGAAATGTAGCGTCAGTTTCGACTTTAGCGTAAATACATGTGTCTGTTCGAAATCGTGTATAGCCTAATGAATCAAAGAAGCTGTTTGTGGTTTGATTCCAAAGGGCAGGGCTCTGACGCAATCCATAGAGAGATTTAAGTAGCTTTGGGAGACGGCGGCCTTGGTATTTAGTATCTTCGGGATCGAGAAGGTAAATGCCTTGTGGCAGTTTGACATAGACATGAGAATCGATGGGAGCTTGAACAAAAGCGTTAGGGACGTCGACATGGTAGACGGGAAGTCGCAGATGAGCTGCTAGCGCCAAAACACAACGGATGCCGGTAAGCTGTGCCATAGGGCTGAATGTGTTGAAGAAATCGGTGCCCAGAGAGGCTAAGAATCCTCGTAGGACCAGGCGTGCTTTATGTTTAATGTACTGACCAGCAGCGTTGGTTTTTATACGTAGGACGAGACGGGTGTCAATAGGCTTTGAGTTGACCATTGGCAGCGCTAGTTTAAAGCAGCCAAACTTAACAATGTCAAAAATCTCTTTGGAGATGGCAGCAACATAAGCTTTGCGATCAGCGTCTGAGAGACCTTTGAGGCAGTTCAACTCATATTCATCAATTTTGATATCTTTGGCTTGAATCTTGTATTCGTCCGAACCAACCGTGCTGGGGTCATGAGTCGTCGTCAGATGAGTAATTGCGTAAGAAGCGACATTATCGTGCAGATGAGCGTGATCGGGATCTTCGACGAGTTGAACAACTAGTAGAGGAGCATCACCAAGGTGGGCCTCAATGTAATGCGATTGCACGGTGATATAGTCTTCGATGGCGGAGAGATGAGGCTCGGAGGCACCATAAGAAGCGTCATTATGATCCAAAATGGAGTGGGGCGTGAACAAAGCATAAGCATATTGAGCGGGAGGAACTTGAAAGGCGTGAGCATGTTCAGAAATTAAATGAACGAGAGCTTGAGGGAGGTGAAAGTCTGCAAGGTTGGCGTCGTCGCAGAAGTGAACATGAGGAGCATCAGGCGATGGGTGGCTATGGCTCCTATGACACATAACTGAAGAGGACTGTGAAATCGCTTGGTGCACATGGTGATGAAGGGATGGTGTAAATTCCCCCTCTGGAGGTATAGCCGTCCAGTGGATGCCATGAGCAAGATGAAGGGAGTGGAGGGTGGGGTCGCAGAATGTTATGTACTGCTTGGAGAGGTCATACTTGAAGTCGGCAAGCGCACCACCGGCTTGTTTATAAGCGGCAACAGTAGGCGAAGCAATACGAGTAAGAACATCCTTGAGATTGGTTTTGCGACGAGGCTGAGGGTGATGAGGACCACGGGTGAGACGGAGGACATCCTGGGAATAGAGAGACCGATAAGATGGTAAAAGTGGCAGAGTGTTGGAAGACACTTCAGATGTAGGTGTGGTGGCGGAAGTAGCGGGTGCAGAAGCAGCTGGAGCACATGCGGGAGCGGGAGAGGGAGCATGGAGATGAGAAGAAGGAGTCCCCCTCTCATGGTCAGTGTCGGTAGGCATAGCATTCCCCCTCTGCGCCGCATCATTGGGGGTGCTGTGAACAGAGAAGGGAATGTCGGGTGAAGGTGCGGGAGGTGGATGCTGTTCATAATCAGGAGGAGATTTAGAAATAAGATGAGGAAAAGTCAGTTTAGAGGAAACACGGACTTGACCGTTTTCAGGATTAAGGACAACATCGGCTAAATGATTAACATGGGGTGTTATTAAAGGGTTTATAACGTTAGCACCACATAAGTAGATGTAGGGACGACATCGGGGTTCATATTTATGAAATTCGTTAGGTTCCAAATGCAGATAACAAACAGAACCAAAAGGTTTGAGGTAGTCTTGTTGGGGAACATTACATTGGTCTAACAAAACTTGTTGGGGGCTTAGGACTTTATTGTAAATACGTTCGAGGGAAACGTTAGGGAGGAGATTATACGATTGGATAGCATGTATAACAGCCCACGGGTAGTGTGGTGCCGGATCTGTTAGGGGGTGACCTTTATAGGATACATTAAGCATATGCCGGAGTCGTGTAGACGCGGCAGTGGCTATGTGACCAACAGCGGCTTCGACTTCATGATTAAAGACATGTAAGTAAGGGGGGACGCGGACATATTAATACCATGTTCCACACGGAAGGGGGTTGTAACATGCTGAGATAAATAGGGTTTAAAGGAATCACAATAGATTTGTTTTAGTTGTACATGAACATAAGTAGAGCAAAATTGCGGACAAACTCAAGGGCGTTACAAAATTCGCTGGAGTTAGTGCTACGACAAAAGTACACTAACAGAAATTTAGAAATGAGACACTTGAAAACAATGATATGTCGAAAGGATCCCCATTCCGAGAGCACAGATACGTAACCACCGTCACATGCCCAGGCTTCACCAGGTTGAAAATTTTTTTCGAATGATGGTTGCTTGATAAGGTGGTGTGGATGAGGAAAGCGTTTTTATGAATCGTACAATCCACACAGAACTTACGGTAGGGTACGTCAGATGGGTGGTGTCCAGGACTGGCAATAACCTGAACAGCTTTTATAGCTTGAGAATCACTAGAATGGTGAATGTTGTGAAAATTGGTAGCTCGTTGTTGCGCATCTCGAAATGCGAGGGTGCCCCTGGCATGGACTTTCTTATCGAAGGGTGCATGCTTCTCATGGAGCTGTCTTGGCGTTATAAGGGGTATTTGTTTTTCTTTAGTAGGAGATGATATATCTGCGGATGAGGTGTTAGAGAGGAAGGCATGAGCTACTGAATCAATATGAAAAGAAGGAAGTTCGTGGTTAGAAGTGATAGTATCACAACATAAGAGTTTTTTATTGGAGATGTAGAACATTGTAATGGAACTCTGGTGTAATGTTAAGGATGTATCTGTTGGGAATATATTTGTGAAGAAGGTTGACCTATAGTTTTTGGTTAGAGAAGCGTGATCCCTTACCCTGATCGCCGACTGCGGTTGCGATGGAGGACGGTGCCTCATGAATCCTGAGCCTTGCGAGGGCATCCGCCCTCCCGGCGTAGGTTGGCACCTATTCGCCTCCCGGGCGGGCCGGTTGGCAGCCGGAACGTTCGCAGTGGGACGGGGTATGGCCGGGGGGCGAAGACGGAAGGTTATCGACGAGTTGGTTGTCAGTCACATCGCGGTCTCCTCGTCGCATGGCGACAAGCTTGATGGTCACTCTCCGCCGACCGACCTTTCGGCGCTCCTCGTCTACAGGCCCGTGATTCCGGACTGGCACCTGTCGGTCCGGCCTGGCTCCCATGCTCGGGAGAGGTCTGAAGTTAGTTAGTTAGTTAGTTAGATCAGGGTCAAACGATGGTGATAGCGTTAATATACGCAAGTCATAAACAAGCTGACACAAATGTTTATAAATTGTATGATATGTTCCAGCTGGAATAGCATTTGCGATGATATCACAGCATAGGTCAGGGGACAAAGACAAAAGAAAATTGATTTGGTACGCTGTGAAGTTATTGGCGCGTGCCAATTCGCGAGTTGAGTAGTGTCGAATGCGATCGAGTCGTGGATCGTACACCAGCATATTAGCAAATCCACGAATGGTAGGAGTGGGAGTGTATATAGAATGAACTTTGGCACCCATCTTCCTATCGCTTGATGTTATAAAGCCCAAATATCTGCTTTGGGACAAATGCATGTCACTTAAAGCAAACATTTTGTCGATAAATTCGAGACGATTTTCCTGAGGGTAGAAGACAAAAGAATCGTGAAATACAGTAAGTAAGGCTTGTACTAGACGACGCGTGTCTTGATTTTCATTATGATGGTATGTTTGGCAAAGCCAAAGAAAACCGGCAACTGGTTCGAGAGAAGCAGTCTTGTCGATTCCGGTATCGTGTGTTAGGAGGGTAGGTTTCGCCAAAAGCATTTATGTGTGCCTGGTATTTAGAAGAAGAGTTAGAAACTGTTATGTCTCCGCCTGTATGTCTTCCACCGGTGATGTAAATGATGGATGAAGTAGAGGATTTATTTAAGAATAACCTGTGAGATGGTTGGTTAGATTCGATAGTTGTAATACGAAAGGACACAGGTAATGTGATGGATTTAGGGAATAATCGTCCCATAATATTATAGAGGAGCACAAAAGCTTTGAGTTCAATAGGGATCTCATGCAAGCAAGTGGTTTTCTTGAATTAGTCAAGAATCCCAGGCGAAAGTTAGAAATGCCCTCCATTTCATCTTGAATGGGATGTTCGACTGTTTTATTAGAGTGCAGACGAAGGAACAGCATAGTTAAGGTTTCAAGCTCAGTCACAGTTAAGCGCACGGATCCTGTACGACTGAAAATATTGTAGCTTTTAGGTGTGGACACGAATGGTATGTCAGGAAAGACCTGCGTCCAAGGTTCGTCGACTATTAACTTGCGACTGATGGAATTAGCGTGGTCTGCAATATCCAGAAAGGAAGTGACTCGTTTATTAGGCCATGAAAGCAGATCAAGAGGGCCGGTGTTATATTTGCGTGCGACGAGGATCCATCTTTCTCTGGCTTGATAATCTCCACATAGATAGCATGGAAATCGGTCACATATATCCACCGTATAGTGCATCGTTGAGAAGATGAGATTAGCAACTCGTATATGATCTTCATACGATGCGGAGTGTGGTGGTGTCATTTCCATGAAAAGAACAAGCGGCTTTAAAAGCTCAAGTACACTTAGAGCACTTGGAAACAAGGAATCATCCATGTCGCGCTCGAAGGTGGAAATGGATCTCCCATTGATTATGTTGCGATTTGTGCATGGTGATGTCAATTCCACTATGTCAGTGTAATATCGTGCACGTTCAACGTCCGATGCTCGATGGAGATATGTCAAAAACTTAGGTAGGGATGGGAAAACTTCGAAGGAATTACCAAAACGTCTTCGTAGCATGCGCGTGATATTGTCCTCGCTCTCAACAAGAACTTTAACGTTGATTTTGATTTGCAAGTCATAAGAAGCGCAAGCCAAGAATGCAGGAGTGGACATCCCAGAGCAAAGTAGAGTTACTGTAGGTACTCGTGGGCTAGGAGATGAAGTTACTGTATGGAGCAAACGTGTGGGAAGTGCTTGCGTATGTAAGGCAGCTGCGAATGCATTGACTCCAGGATGGTTTTAAGCCATGGGACGTAAATTACTCGTTCCATGAGGGTGGAATATAGTTTGAGCATTTCGCGTTGTTCATTAAAAGCACATAGTCTGAACTGTAGTGAGCGAAGTTCCGTTTTACGCGCTTTTGCTTGTTGTAGCGAGTAAATTGGTAGAGTTGGCAACAGGTTACTGAGCCTAAACAAAGCACTCTTGACATTATCATGAATTTTACTCTGGATGTATGATTGTCCTTTAAATTCAACTCCGTAAAGATGTATACCAAGTTTATCTTCTCCCCATTGAGTCATACTGATGATGTGCAGATCGGGATCGTTATGGTCGTTTTGCTTGGGTAGAAGAAGCGCAACGTCTAGCTTTACATATCCCACATTAGGATGCTTTGGGAGAGCGGGAATGACGGTCCTTATAATCATAGCATGTGTGATTCTCTGCGTATCCGTAGCAGTCTGGATAGCAGGTGATAAGGACTCGGGTAGCTTTACGATGTGGATAGGATCAGCATAACGTTTAAAGTTAATTACATGTTGAGAAGCACATGTGTCAGCATATCCTGGCGTAGTCATTAGCGGCAAATTGTACTCGTTGTACAGTTTAAGCATTGTTGCATAACAGGCATGTGTTGAGCTTTGACCAAACACGTACTGTGTCATGAAACTTTGCGTTTGTTCGGAAGGCACAACGACGAGTGTAAAACCAGTATTTAATTTTGGTAGCAACACAGGGGGATCTGTACCATCTTCATTATCTTCATTGGGTAGATTACTGGGGAGCTCAGAGTGCGAGGAAGTTTCCCGAGCTTGACGACGAACGATAGCATTCTGAGCTTTAGCATTTATGTGCTGCAATAGCGGCTGAGGGATGTTATCGATTTCATCATCTTTAATGGACAGAAAAGTGTGGAACATTTTCTCTGTATCAGCAGTCCCCCTCTGCTCCGCATCACTGGGGGACGCTTCAGGAGCAGATGTTTCAGTTTGATACTTTTCTTCTGAAACAAGAGATTCCTTATCGGCTTCTAAGAGGTTCGATATGGTATTGGACATAGTATCAACTCGAGATAAGTAGAGATGAACTTGGGTGGCTTCGTCAGGATCTAAGGACTGTGTCGAAGCTTGAGAAGCGGTTGTCCAGAGGGTACTCAATAAGCTTTTCATTTCCTCCTGTACCATTTTAGAGTCGGTAGAAGGGTTGGGATTCGCTTCCTGTAATTTACCAAACAGGTGGCGAAGACGATCAACTTGATAAGTAGCCCGGTCCATAAGAGACATATTAGAGCGTGCATTACGGTTAGAGGAAGATGAGTAGACAGGACGATCGAAGCTGGTACCTTTGACGTTATAATTTGAGGGTGGACGATAGTACGACGTGTCACGGGTGAAATTGTCGATGCTTTGTCTTTTGCATTACGAAGCTTACGAGCGTTGAAGCCAGACTGTCCAGCTACAGTGGCTAACAACGAGTAAGCGTTGTTTAGAGAGTCGTGGGATTGATGAATAGTATCCATCAATAATACCTTAGGTGGCTTGGTAGCGGTAGTACCAGGGATGTAAGGGATCCAGGAAGCGGGTTTATCCAAGCGTCGGTTAGAAGAAAACTTTGTCTCATTGTATATCTTTAACAAGAATTCCAATAGTGGACGAACGTCGTTAGGATCAACTAGCTTTAACAATTCGGGATCGTGACTCGAGTTGTTACCAGAGCGTGTCTCGTAGAGTTTACACCATTCCAATAAAGATTGAGAATAGCGCTCGTGATCCGAGGGATTAGCATATAGACGGTAGATCTCCTCGTGAGCTTTAAGAGTGATTATGGAGTCATTATATTGGATTGATGCTTCATCATATTTAACTGCTTTGCCTGAGATTGGAAGGCAAGGAGTTGTTCGACAAATACATGGGCATACCAATTAACATTTAGAGACATTCGATTAAACTGAGATTTAAGCTCAGTTACATCTGTACAAGACACTGTCTCATAGTAATGGTAAGCTAAAAGCACTACAGCACGTAATTTATTGGGATGTGCAGTAATTGCACAAATCTACTTTAGTTGAGGCCACATAGCGAGAGCGGGCTTTTCATGGGACTCCAAGTTAAAGAATGTGTACAAGAAACCAGCATAAGGTTCGCAGTGTTTGATCCAATCGGCATTAGAGAGACCTGTAAAGGACATGTTAGTTAAAGATGAATCATACACAATTGATTTAGGGAATCGGGTATCTAATAAAGTGAGGACACGTTTGACATCCTTATTTAATTCAGGACGAACAAGATTATACGACTCTTGGTAGTAAAGTCGTTCAAGATTATTACGGACATCAACTGTTAGTTGATGGGAAGAGTTGACGTGCCAAGTCTTTAAATGTTCGGGCAGGGCATCTTCATCAGGTAAGTTTAAACCGTTAACTTGTTCAGCTTTCCATTGAGCGAAGATGATATCAACTTCTTGTTCAAGAAGTTGATTATATTCCGGAGCATTCCGAGTGTAAGCTTCATATGAATCGAAGCAGAATAACGCGTCCACATATGGACTTGTCATATGCCTGCGAAGCACCTCAATTTGCAAGCTCACCTTGGTTGAGTTATCTTGGAAACGCAATCCTGCGTTAATCTTATCAACGAGGATTTGTTCTTGTTTGTAGATATCCGTGGTGGATATTGGTTTTTGTTTTGACATGACTGTGGCCTATTAACCCTGCGATCGCTAACCATTGGTTGCGATGGAGGACGGCGCCTAACACGCTTGCTCCCTGCGGCGGCCCCGGCCGTCCCGGAGTGAGACGGTGCCTGCTCGCCTCCCGGGCTGGCCGGTTAGCACCCGGAAAGTCCGCGCTGGGATGGGGTTCGCTCGGTTGGGCAGAACGCGACGGACAGGTCGATTGTTCGTGGACCAACACGCCCGCGGCCTGCGACGCTTTTGCACGACCTCGCACAAGACCGCGCGCAGTGACGGTCCACCATCAACAAGTCCATCCTCGTCCCTCGCCTCTGCCCCAACTGCGTGAATTTTCCTCTGTGATTCCGTACCGGCTCCTGCCGGTCTGCTTTTGCACGACCTCGCACAAGACCGCGCGCAGTGACGGTCCACCATCAACACGTCCGTCCTCGTCCCTCGCCTCTGCCCCAACTGCGTGAATTTTCCTCTGTGATTCCGTATCGGCTCCTGCCGGTCCGGCCTGGTTCCCATGCTTGGGAGAGGTCTAAAGTTAGTTAGTTAGTTAGTGGCCTATTAAGAGATAGGTTATAGGATTGATAGACATATTCAACACATATAAATGAGGGGTTTCTCAAGTGCGGGTTCTATGTACAGTACGCTATTTTAAACGTGGGCTTATTGACAAGACCAAACAAATCAACATGCTATTTTAAACAGGGTGACTTGAGACTGAAGAATGGATTAGTTCTCGAGCAGTCAGTCTTTTGTTGGGGAATGGAGGGAAAAACCCGTACAAGTTTCCGCGGCTTGTATAGGAAAATTTTTTTATTTTATTGGTTATGCGAGTGCATGTGACCAGTGACCGACCCAACTCGGTCACAAACCAAATTAACTGGTGGGCACATACCGTCACACAACAAATATGTACAGTAGACCACCGCCAAACACATTGTCGCATTGTACTCGTGATCAGGCGTAAATTGATCACTCCATTTAAACGTACAACACAGTTGGGCTGACACACCTACGCATCTGGGCCCATAACCTGGAGAGATTTGACCCTCTCCGGGTACATGGTAGAGACTGCGCGCAGTCTTAGGTGTGTACAGACCATTCCGCTTGTCACATGCTACTACACAAGGTAGGGATTTAAGCCCTAACTCCTTAAGGACATTAGGTAACATAGAAGCGTTTACACTGACAACGAGGAGCGAAGTCTCTGTTAATTAAACAGAAAACCCCATACCTGACGGTACGCACCTGGAGGCCTACTCCATGTTGGAAAAGAGCTTCAGATTGGGTTCTTCATAATCGGAAATAAAGGGGCGGAAGGGTAAGGAAGGAAGAAGAGAGGGAAAGCCGTATTACGGAGAGAAAACCCTCGTGTAGAGATAGGTGTGAAATGTTCCAGTGTCGCACACATAATAGTGTAGCTCTCTGGATACACTTAACCTTTCTCGTGTAGTTCTAGATGCCGCCTGTCGTGTTCTGAGGATATAGGGAACATACCTTTCATTCCCCGAATTAACCTTCCAGACGTTCATAATGAGACGGGATGGTTTCCCAGGTGACTTACCACTGCATGCATAATGCTCTGCATTGATTACTGTGAATCAGGTCCAAGCATATTCGACCATAAACCCCGTTTGAGTCTGCGTTTTTTTTGAGCGGGAAATCGGTCGATTTGGACTGGAGTTTCGCTCGGGCCTCCGAGGGGGTCCTCTTGGGTTGTCCGTGAAGGTACAAGTGACACCGGGCGAGCCCGCATGACTTATATACACTATGCCTGAAGTTGGCGACTGTATGGCGAGTCCAATCTCGACGCCCTACGTGCCGCGGGCGGTCGGAAGCGACTCAAGTCGGACGGCAGAGCGGCTCCGATACGCGAGGGGACTGTTCCTATCCTCTCGCCGAGCTTTTCGAGTGTCGAGGTCATCACCAGAGTCATGCATATAGCTAGTCAGCGACGTTATCCTCCAGAGTCAACGCGGATAGAATTGGCGCGTCGATCGCACGATGGGAGGAGTGTTTGCGCTTGAGACGCGCAGTCTCTCTTTGTCGATCGATTTTGGCGAGTTCGAACTCGGCGGTGCCCACGTCCTCGCAGCGGTAGACGAGTTTGTACTCGCGGGCGACGCGAGAGAACCGCACGAGCCGGAGAGGCGGAAGGCTTTAGGGGCCAGTGCTGTCGAAGACGCGCTCACGTCGTCGGCGCGCCATCTCACTTTCTGTTCTGGTGATACGTTGACGGTAGTACCGCTTTGACTGGCCCCAGCCATACTCAACGACGCCATCGCCGGCGAGCTCCGGGTGGATTTCGGCGACGAGAGTAGGATGTGGCCACGGTCAAGAACGAGCTGCTGGAGGAGGTTGAGTTCGTTCTTGAAGTCCGGGCAATTGCCGAGGATCTCCTTGGTTGAGGTCCCCGGAACGATGTCGCCGAACTTGTCGAGCTGGCCACTGAGCGAGCGATACGCGTCCCAACGAGTGGTCGACCTCAATTAGGAACTGGTGACGAAGGTACCAAATCTCCATGACATCGAGGACGTCCTCGGCCTGAAGGAGAAAATTGTCCGAGTCCCAGAAGAAGCCTTGGTGCTGCTTGCCAACCTTGAGCGTCTAGAGAGCCGCAGACTGGAACCACTTGACGCCGCCGCGCTCAGGTAAGAAGACCTTTTCTAAGGGGGCTTGATTGTCGGATCGATCGTGAGGTCGACATCGTTGTCGCCGTCGTCGTCTTCTTCGTCGTAAACGTCGGGATCTTGTCACGTTGGTCGCTATTTGACGAAGCTTGTCATGCTTGTCACCTGAGTTGTAAAACCAGTGGAGCCGGGTTCGTGTGAAGCGCGTTTCGTCGGTGGAGGCCATCAACAGTTGCAGGAGTGTCCAGCAGCGCTTCCAGTACATGCGCTGCCGACATGTTGTCGCGCTCGTCGGCTCCTCAGCGAGGCGCTACCAGCGCCACGCGAAAATCAAGAGACACCGCAAACTCTAACCTCAGAGATTTTATCTCTAACCCTTGAATATTCTCCCTTACCACTTTGTTATACTCCCTAACCCTTTAAATTTACTCCATACCACCCAACGCCCTGCGTGCTACCCACCAATAAGGTGAACTGGGACCAGGTGAACTTACTTTCAATTACTGGGGTTTAAGAAGGAGGAGTAAACTCAAAGGTTAGCGAACACGTGCGCTGATCAAAGCAGCTTAGATTGGCGGGGGTGAGAGCGTTGCAAGTAAGGACGGCAAGGCGTTAGCCTAACCGTACTTACGGGGCTTGAGATTGGGACTAGGTGAGCTTACTGGCCTGCACTAAGTCTTGTGCTTAAAAAACGAAACGAAAGGGGCCATTCATTGTCTGGGGTGGTGGTGCTCCGAGCCGCCAAGAACGTGCGTGGGTTAAAGAAAAACCCCTGCGTTGCTGTGCCGCCGCGAGGCTCGAAGTCTCGATGTAGAACTAAAACAACGCCGACCTTCCACTTAATAATAATGGCCGACGCACGGAACCTCGGTCGGTCGGTTCGTCTGTCGGCAAGCCGATTTTTTTTTTCCCTTCCCCGCACGAAGGGAGGGAGAACAACAAACAAGGGGGAGGCGCCGCACCTTCCTCGGTCATATAAAGCCGGGATTTTTTTTTGTCAAGCCCAGGGGAGGAGAAAGGGCGCATCATCATTCAGGGGGGGTTCGTTTCATTCATGATCAATCGCCGTAGAAGGCACCAAGGTCAAACTCCGCGTCTTGTCGCGCCTGATTGGCGATCCAGTTGTCGAGCTTGCGTATGTTGTCCTCGAGGACGAGCCTGTTGGCCTCGTCGTCGTCGTCCAAGGCGGCGAGCTGGTCGTCCAGGTCTATCTGATCTTCGCAGACAAAGACGGAGGCGAGGGAACCCTCGGCGAGGCCGGCACCGAGGCAGACCGCGTGGGGATCGACGACCCAGGCTTCGCCCGCGTTGAGGACCTTGTCGAAGCGTGCCGTCTCCACCGCATGGTCGAGCATGTCCTTGAGCTTGGCAGCCCAGCGCTCTCGCGCGCGCCTGAGCGTGAGAAGGCGCAAGAGGCTGACGTAGGCTTGGCGCAGGAGGTGGAGGAGAGAAGCCTTGCGGAGGAGCGCAATGGTCTGGGGGTGATCTCTTGCATAATCACGCCAGTGCACGAGGTTGGGCTCGAAGGAGCGCGTCCGGCGCGGCGCCAAGGGCGGCCGAGCGTCGACGACGGAGATTCGAGCGCCGTCGCTCGCGACGAGAAGTCTAGCGTCGTCGTCGTCCGTCCCAACGAGGGCTTCGTAGCCGTCGAAGAGTGTGGCGAGGGCCGACTCGACCCAGGTGGTTGGCGCGGGCGCCATGCCGCGGACTCTCCGGTAACCGCACTGCCCGCCGACCGCGACCTCCGAAACGATCCAGTCGCCAAACCGCCGAGCGAGTTCCTGGCGCATCGTCTCGTCGAGCCGCCGCACGCGGCCCCGATCCTCTAACACCTCCCGGAACTCCTCGGTCAAGTCACCGTACAGTACTTCGTCCATCGAGAGCGACACCCTCGCCGCCACCACTTCCTCCAGTTCGACGTGACCGCGCTCGTGCGGATTCGCGGGCCGCATCCCGCGACGCAAATTCGCGAATAGACCATGGTGCTCCGGGAGGACCTCACCCACCCACCGATCCGCCCGGTCTTCTCGCTCGACGCGCGTGTAGGGCGGCGTGCGTACCGACAAGCTCACCTCTTGCAGATACGGCGTGCTCCGCAGCCGCCGCGCGGACGCCTTGGAGGCCTCCTCGGCACTCGAAACGCAGCACCGGTTCGCCCGCTTCTCGTCGAGCAGCGACACCCCGAGATTCGTTGTCCCCAATTCGAACAAGACGCACGCATCGTCCATCATTCAACGAGGGTTTTTTTAAAGCTCGACTGATGTCATGGCGGCTTTCAGAAGAAAGTAAAAGCTGCGAGGCAACAACAACCGCGAATAATAATAATATGGTCATCTTGTTCCAAAATAATACGCTGCCATTAATATTAGTGCCAGACCAGTACGGACACGACCGACGTCCCTGGGAAGCTCACGAACCACAAACAGGGCAAAAACGACGATTCAAGAGGGGCACCCGGACACTCATTCTTATAAGGCGAAACACCCACTTATAATAATAAGAAGAGCGGGGCAAGGCAAGTGACCGGATGTGCGAGACAACGGCAACTATGGAGGGAGAAATTTCCTGTCGCAATACAGCCGCGGCGAGAGCATCGCGAACATCCAGCGAAGCATCCGGTAGGAGTTGAGAATCGGAAGAGTGGGAGACAAGTGGCCAGGGAAAGCGGACACGGCTCTCTGAATTCGACGTGGGGACCCCAAGCTGCTCAGAAAAGGGGGTAGCAGATGCTGGGAGCGCCCAAAATGCCAAGTCCCTTTAGAAAAGCGAAGTTGATGGATTCTGTCGGACCATGTACACGTGGCTGTGGCCGGTCGTCGTTGTTGTCTTCATCGCCGAGAGGTTGGCGACAAGCTGTTGTTGTTGTCATCCTACTCCTGTTCTGCTTTCAGGCGCGCTACTACTTGCAGTTCGTCATTTCTTTTTGTGACTCGCGACCCCCGACGCTCTTTTCAGCGCATTTGTTGTCGTCTCTTGTCCCTGCAATTCTGATCCTGAGCGCAACTGCATTGGGAGTAGGCTACGCCCCGCGCACTAGGCTGGCTTATAATTTGTTGATTGGTCACTTTTCTGTGCACCTCCCTCCCTCCCTTTGCACTTCATTCTTGTTTCGCGTGCCACTCTCTGCGCCCCCCTGCGTTGTCCTCGCAGCAATTTGTATCCAGCGTGCGTTCTTTCCGCCTGCCGTTGCTTCGGTCCGCGCCCGCGCTAAGCCTTCTGTGCACCTCTCTTACGTATCTCTTGCACTTCATTATGCCCCCCTCTCTTTTTCGACTTTAACAACAAGATACATCACATTTGTTTCTGCAGCTGTTTGAACCTCCAGGTGTTTGATGAGCCTGGGAGGTGTAGATCCTAATTTTGGGAAAGAGGGCACCGTGAACCATCGTAATCTTGAAGTTAGCGACTAGAGTAACGCCTACCACTATACAGGTGGAAGATTTCTTGTAGTACAACGATTTTGTTATCGTATCATTGAATATCGGTGGAGCAGCAGCGTCTGTCAGGGACGACAAAAAAATGAAGGAAGCACAGCAGGAGCTCCCCAAGCTGCCAACGTATGGCGCCGTCGTCGAGAACGGGCAGAGCGCTGCGACGACGACCAAGCAGCTCGTCGTGGACATTTCTGCCGGGGTGATCGCCTTCTTCGTCGTGGGCGTCGTGTCGGTCTCGTTCTCGTTCGCGACATTTGGCATGACCGTCCCTTCTCTTCTGGGTGGCGGGTCGAGAATGGCGCTCGTGGGTGTCGTGGTCGTCGGTGCGGTCGAGTACGCCTTTTCGAAAGCGCCATTCATGATCGTTGCCCCGGATCTTTTCGTTTGCCCGATGCTGAACGACATGCTGTTGTCGCTGCCCAAATACGCGGCGGACTCCGGGAAGGACCTGGGCTCGACGTACGTCGCGACGATGCTGATCGCCGTCGGGTGCGCAGGATTGGGATTGGTCGCCGCGGGAAACAGTGCCTTTCTACGGATAGGCGAGTTCGTGCCGTACCCCATCGTGTGCGGCCTCCTCGGAGCAGTGGGCGTTGTTTTGCTTCGCCAGTCGTACGCGATAGCGACGGTCGTCGTGATGCTCGACGACGACGCGGGCTGCCCGTTATTTTCGGGCTCCCCCCGCGCGATCGCTGCCGCGGCCTACGCCCCTGCGCTTGTCTTCGGAGGAGCGAGCATCGTGCTGAGCTCGAAAGTTGGCGGCAACCCCGTTCGAAGCTCGCTCCCGCTCATGCTGCTCTTTGGCGCCATCTTCTACGCCGCCCTCGCTGCCTGGTATTCGCCGTCGTGGCACGACACGCTTCAAACTGCGCGCGCCTGCGGGTTCCTGTTCGACCCGGCCGTCCTCGACGACGACGGACCCGGCGTCGTCGTCGAATGGCTGAAGCTCGACGGCGTCGCGTGGCGCGACGTCGCGTCCCTGCCGCTCGTGGGGCGCTACGCCGCGTTGTGCCTGCTCGTCGTTTTCAAGTCCTCGCTCGTGTACCCGACCTGGGAGCGCGCGTTTCGCAAGCGTTGCGCGCAGCCGCTCGACACGCGCAAGGAACTCGTCGTCGTCGGCGCCGCGAACGTCGCGGCCGCCGCCGTCGGTTCCTTCGGCGCGCAGCCCCAGCTGTCGACGGCCGTCTCGCTGCGCGAGATGGGTGCCTCGAGCGACACGGGGAACTCTGCTCTCGCGGTGGTGATCATCTGTGCTCTCGCCGCGCTCTTCGGCGGCGCGTCGCCGCTCGCCATCGTGCCCAAGTTTGCCTTCGCGGGACTCCTCATCCACCAGGGGTGGATCCTCGCTTACACCTTTGTAGTCAAGCCCTGCTTCGTCCCGCCGCGCGCCCTCTCGGCCGCCGAATCTTTTGTCGTCGTCGCAATCCTCGTCGTCTTCGTCGTCAACGGCATGCTCGCGGGCCTTTCGGTCGGCGCGCAACTCACCGTCATCCTCTTCACCGTCAAGTCCCACGGCTTTGGCGTCTTCAAGTACCACGGTTCGGCCGCGCTCCAGCGGTCCACTACCCAGCGTTCCCCCTTCGCGTGCCATGCCCTCGACGACGACGGCCACCTCGTGCAAATTCTGCGCCTCCACGGCCTTCTCTACTGGTTCAACGCGAACCAGTTGGTGCGATCGATTCGCGTTCTCGTCTCGGACGGCGTCGACACCCTCGGCAGACCGCCGAAGTGCATCATCGTCGACTTTACGTTGGTCCTCGACGTCGACGCGAGCGCCGCCGATGCCCTCGTGTACGCCGCCGAGCTCTGTCACGGGCGCCAGTGCGCTCTCTTATTATCGGGGTGCCGCGCCGTCAAGAACCGCGTCGCCCGCGCCGGACTCGACCTCAGACCCCTCCCCGTCACCGACAAGGTGCTACTTTGCGATCTGCAACCGCGCGCGGCCTGGGTGGCCGAGCACCTCGACGACGCCCTCTCGGCGTGCGAAGACGCGATCCTCCAGGCGATCGAAGCCTACCGCTCCCCTTCGCGCGACCCCCCGCCCCGCCCCTTCGACGACTACGACAACAAAGTCGTCGCCAACACCACGCCTAAGACGGGCTTCCGACAAGTCTTGTCGACGCTCGCGCGTCGGTGCGGCGCTGACTTCGTCGACGTCGACACCCTCGCCAGGCTCGAGCCTTTGACGCGGGTGGTGCGGTACGAGCGCGACGACCATATCTTCCGGCCGGGGCTGCCGTTCCGAGGTAGCACTTTGGACGAGGAGGACGGCATCGCCTTCGTCGAGCTCGGCGTCGTCGCCGTGCGTCGCGAGCCCGACCAGGCGCCCTCGACCTGCCTCGGTGACGCTCTGGAATCTTCTCCGGTCTTTCGAATGGTGCGCCTCGGCCCGGGCGGCGTCGTCGGTCTCCCGGAGCTTTTCAGCGGCCGCCGATCGATCGGCGCGACGCGCGCCGAGACGAGGTGCAAAGTCCACCTGCTCAAGTTCAGGACGATACGCGATCTGCGCAACTCCGACCCCGCCCTCGCGTTGAACTTGTACGTCACGCTCGCCCACATCCTCGCGCTCGCCTACGACGAGCGCTCCGAAAAATTCGCCCGCACCCTAGACACCGTGTCCTCGCACCCGCGCTCCGAGCTCATCCCCGCCCCCGCGAGATTCCGCGCCGAGCGCGCCGTCATTGGTCATCGTCGACATTCCTCGTCCCCGAAAAAAACAACCGCCTTCCAGCGCACCCTCGCTTCTATGGAGAGCGGTGACGACGCCGACGGCGATTCCGCCACACATTGAGACAAGCAATTTGTTCTCGTCCTCTTCGACCTCTGGTAGCTCTGTGCTTCGACCTATAGCAGCTGCAGCAGCAGCTGCTGCTCAAGGAGCCAAAACGACGAGTCGTCTTGTGGCGAGAGGATTAAAAAGCACGACCAGGCACTCAGACGACTATTGTCTGTCGCGTCGTGTAGTCCTGCTCGCCCGGAGAATGGTGGACTTCACAACCAGGCCCCCATTGAGGGTATTATTATTATCACAGGCGACGTGTCCAACGAGTGAGCGAGCGACTGCCCTCGTCACGACTCGACTAGATCGCTAGCGCCGGTCTCGCATTGTAATACAGTTTGCGCGGTTTCTGTATCACGGAATAAGCAAAGCAAGCAAGGACCCCGTCGAGAATGTGTCTTTGGTTACGCACCTCAACCGTGTTTTTTTTTGACTCACGCCGCAGTCAAACCAAGATCGAGAACGGCACACGACAGGCGGACCGAGAAATTCGTCTGGAAAAAAAAAGGGACTCGTTTCGGTTTACAGACTGATCGACAGCACATGGTGTCTGCGGCTCCAGCGACGTTACGAGTGGTGCTTACGCATCCAAGACGACGACGACGACGACGACGACGAAGGTCGCTGTTCCGTCTCAACTACGGCTCTCGAAGTGCCTGGAACTCGCTAAGCATATGCCGTGCCTGTATTCAGCGATCATATCACGTTTTTTGAAATGGGATTTAATTATGCGGATCGCTGATCTGTTGCAGCGACTGGCTATTATAAAAAAATTCTATCCATGTTGCTCAGAGCTTTTACCTTGAAGGCTGAGTGGGGCGATGCCGCGTGCCTGGCATAAGCACTCGCCATATATTGCGGGCGCTTGTGACACACATTGTAGTGCGTTTAGTCCTCTATGTCGAATTGCCATATTCGGGTTTCATGTTTTACCGACGATCGTGTTGCACCTATGTTAAATTATTTGTTCGGCGTGTAAGTGTTTGAAGTGCGCGAGGGTCGTCGCATCAAAACACAGAGATAATCGGGCTGCGGTGCAAGCCTTATAATATGTCGACGTTCAGCGCGATCATACCCCTCCGCGTTCAAGTGGTCACCAGTAAATGACAATATTACAAGCAGCTCGGCACACGCGCTTTAAAGTGCGTGATGAGCTCGTTGAGGAGTTTCGTTGCCTGTGTTATGCTGCGCACCTGCTTCACTCTTCGCTCCATATGCCGCGACTTTGATTACTGCAATATGTTGATGTGTTCTTGGAAAACATGGCGTGGCGGCGTTCGTGCGCGTTGGCTGCTTCAGCTGGTTGTTGCAAGGAGAGGACAGCCGACTGGCGATGATGATGAGATTGGTCCTATTTAGATATTGTAGCGTTTTAATGATCGTATCTAATACGGTTGTAATGATCATCGTAGCTTCGTAGTACGAACAGCACACCCCGTCTGAACCCCCTGCTGAAATCCCAAGAGCCACGGCGCTGGGTGCAGCCGACGACGCCGCATGCACTGGTCTGGCCTATAGGTAGTTAGCTAGCCACATCAATATATTATAAGAAGCCAGCATTATCAAAGGGGAGGAGTTCACTTCCGTGGGTGTCTCCTGAGCGCGAGGGCGAAGGCCGACAATATCGCACTAACTTATTGTGCTCGGTGGAGGAGTTACATTGTGGGAGCCGGTTGATCCTCGAGGTCCAATTGAACTGGCAGCGTATTTGTTGCGGCGTCCGCGTCCGTCGTCGCCCCAGTCGTCGTCGTCGTCGTCGTCGTCGTTTGGGGAGACTGGGAAAGCTCAATCTCTACGCAGTATGCGAGCGGGGGGGGCGTCATAGCGTTGGGCAAAATAGTGTTTGGGCGCCATTTCGCGGTGTCCGAGGCGAGGATCGAGATCGCGGCGCCGCAGGCTGGAATCATCGTCATCACCGTGAAGGAGACGAGGACCAAGATGATGGTGATCACCGCGTCTCGAACGACGGACCCGTGTTTGGCACAGTCGTCGTCGTCGTCGTCGTCTGGCCACTCGTAGCGAACGCAAGCTTTCTTAGACGCGAAGCCGCGGCAGCTGTCGTCGTCGCCTCCGTCGGTGTCGCAATCGTCCCTCCACATCGAGAAAAAAAAATCGTTTCCCGACGCCTTGGGTTCCTTGCAGAGCCAATATTGCTCGTCCGGCGAGTCGCAGTCCAATCCCCGCGGCGACGCGGAGACGCAGTCGATCTTTTGAGAACAGCTCGCGTCGGCGGCGAGATCGATCGTTGCCGACCACGTGATGATCGCGACGAGACTGAACGCGACAAAAGCCAGCGACGCTGCGGCCACCATCTTTTCGTGTTGCATTGGACAGCAGCATTGGTTGGCCGACGCGACGGCGACGAGTCCTATCATCTCGAGAATCATGAGGCATTCGAAGGTGACGAAAAGTGTCCCAGCCCACGTCGTGAGAAAGAGAATAATAGAGAATACGACCAAACTCAGCGAGGCGAACACGATTTCGGCGACGATCCAGCGCTGAGTCGGCGTTGCACAACAGCCCTGCTGTTGTTGGCCGTCGAACATGATCACGAAAAATATCCGGGAGAGAAGGATGGATGGTGCTGTGCAGAAAGCTTCTAGATTCTCCCGAGGCGTCACAAGCGGCGACCTCCGCGCCGTACTACGACGAAGATGCCGACGGCCATCATCATGGATCCGGCAGTTACAGCGCCGAAACAAAGGAAACCCTAAATCGCTGGGAGTAAGTAGTAAATATCTCTAGTATATTGCGATCATCATCATCGAAAGGCGCCTGGCTGCCTGGGTGACGTCAACAGAGAGGATTGACGCACGCACGACAGTAGGAGTAGGAGTATGGGGGTGGGTTCGTACAGTTGGTTCGTGTTGTTAATCCTCGCGTCGATCTACGCCCAGCAGCAGTGGTCGCGGTACTCGTTGAACTACCTGTACAACGTGAGCGCTGACGACGACAAGACGTCGATAGCCGAGGCGGACCACATATCGTATGCGAACTACGGCATCCTGACGGGCTATGGGTTCTCGGCGACATTTTGCATCGCGGGACTATTCGCCGGGCGCGCGGCCGACATCATGTCGCGGCGGCTCATCGTCTTCTCCGGGGTTGCGATTTGGAACGCTGCGCTGTTCATGATTGGTTATTCGACGAACTTCGCGCTCGTGCTTTGCTGGCGCCTCGTCCTAGGCCTCGGGCAGGCCTTTTCGAATCCCGCGAGCTACTCGCTCATCGCCGACTATTTCCCGGAAGAGAAGCGGGCCATGGCAAACGGCCTCTTCGCGTGCGGCGTCTACATCGGTGGCGGCCTCGCGTCGCTCTGCATCTCGATGGCCAACGGTCTCGGCTGGCGCGCGACGTGCTTCCTGATCGCCGTCGTTGGATTCATCCTCGCGGCGGTCGAGGGGCTGTTTGTGAAGGAGCCGGCGCGCGGCTCGAACAAGAAGGCCGCGCAAGAACCCGACAAGCCCAAGCGGTCCTTCGAGGACGCCCTCAGGACTATCTTCTCGAATCGCTTGGTCGTCTTGGTCTTCGCGGCCTCGTCGCTCCGATTCATGGGTGGCTACGCGATCGCCGGTTACCTTCCGACTTTTTACGGGATCGTCTTTCCCTCGTACGACGACCAGTACTCGTTTATCAATGCCTACGTCGTCGCCAGCGGCGGCTTCTTGAGCTCGTGGTTGGGAGGCATGATCGCCGACGAATGGCGCCGTACCGAGGTCAAAGCGCGAATGTACCTCCCAGCGTGCGGCTGCTTTTTCTCGCTCCCTTTTATCGCCGTCTGCTGCCTCGCACCCAACTTTTACGTCTCGATTCTTATTGGCCTCTTCCTCGAGTACCTCGTCGCCGAGTGTTGGTTCGGGCCCGTCGTCGCGACCATGCAGTCCGCCCTCCCCCCCGACTGCCGCGCCCTCGCGATCGCCTGCTTCACGCTCCTCGCGACTTTCTTCGGTTCCCTCGCCTCCTATCTGATTGGCGTCGTCTACGATCTCCTCTTGGCCAACGGCTACAGCCCCAAGATTATCCAATGGATCGTGCTGTGGTCCGTCGTCATTTCCTACAGCTCCTCGGGCGCTCTCTTCGTCTACGGCGCCGCCCTCGTTCCCAGCGACCAACCCACCCTCGCTTCTCCGGTCCGTCCCCCCCCCGCCTCCTTTGTTCCCGCAAGTCCCGTTGTTTCTCAGGCCAACGAAGCCAAGCCGCTCCTCAAAAAGCAGGAACCCATTTCCGCCTCTGACGCAGCCGCCGAGAACGAGGTGTAGTGAGGATCGCCGCCGCTCGCTCGCTCGCTGCCGGAGGTGGTGGTTTTTTTTCGGCCGCTAAATGTAACAAAAATACTCCCTTCCTCCCTTCCTTCCTCCCTTCCTTCCTTCCGGCGCTCGATCGATCGATCGATCGCCTACATATGGTGTGGCGGGGGCTCCGAGAGTAGGTAGAAGATATAGTATATCGTGACGACGACGACGACGACGACGACGACGACGACGACCTTTTTTCTTGATCACATGAGTGCGCAGTCGGAGGGGACCGAACCGGCGCACGTGATCCCGTAATGCGAGGACGGGGGGTCGTCGTCTTCGATGGCGTCGACCGCAAATTCGCCGGCCTTTAAGGTGGCCGAGATGTAGTCGAGGATGGTGCCGAAGGCGTCGAGGACGGCGTCGGGGTCGTCCTCCATGGAGTTGGGAATCGAGCGCCACGCGATAATGCCGATGTCGCGCGAAAAGCGAGCGACCTCACCCTCGTCGACGCGGGTCGCGGCGGCGAGGAGCAGGAGCGCGGGGCACTCGGGTCGAATAACGGCGAGCAAGCGGCGCCAGCGTCGGGCGGCGTCGCGGTAGTTAAAGGCGTCGACGACGATGACCGCGCCGTCGGACTTGGCCAAGTGGTCGCGGAGGCCTTGGGGCATCGAGGCGAAGCCGGAGAACTCGTCGGGACTCGCGGCGAAGTATCGCGCGGAAATTTCTCTGGCGCAGACGCGGCGACCGATCGCGTCGTAGCCGACTTCGCCGTCGCCGATCGGCGCCTCGTCCTGCGGCGTCACGATCTCGCCGTTCTTCTTGCGCGGCGGCTCGCGCGTCAGGTACTCGCCGAAGGTCGCGATCAGCTCCGCCTTGCCTGACACGACAACACGTGTCTCGAGAGCGAGCGCATGTCTCACCGCTGTCGTCCTCCCCGATGACCGACAACCGAATGACGCTCGGCTGCGGCGACGGTCGCATCTGCCCCGATCGGCGCCTCCCTGCGGCTACTTATTACGCGTTGGATGACGAGTGGCACCGTTCGACATAGTGGTGGTGGTTTTGCGGCGGGTTTCTCGAATCGATCGAGCGGAGGTCACCCTTTGTTGCCACAAAAAGAAGCTGCTGCCTCGAGCAAAAAAAGACCGAGGTCGCCACCCCCCGGGACGAGGCGGCGGCAAATGTCGATGGCCGACTCCGGGGCGAGGGCCGTGTGCTTGAAGTGGACGCGGTCCGGGAGCGGCGGGAGGGCGGGGTCGGCGCCGGCGTCCACGAGGACCCTGGCGAGGTCGAGGGCCGCTCGGGGGTCGGTTTTGAGGCGGAGCGCGACCCAGGCGAGGGGTGGGCGGCCCCACCGGTCGCGCGCGTCGAGGAGGGCCGCCGCCTCTTGCCTTTCGCAGAGGACGCGCATCGTCTCCGCGTTGCCCGTCCTCGCGCACGCGTGGAGGGCCGTGTGCTTCTTCTGGTCCCTCGCCGCGAGGGGCGCGCCCGCGTCGAGGAGGACAGCGCAGCACGCGGCCGCGCGAGGGCCTGGGGGTATGCTTAATTAAAAGAGGCGCCCACAAACCAATCCACAAACCTCCAGCCTCGGCCGCGAGCGCGAGGGGCGCGCGTTGCTGGGCGTCCGTCGCCGTCGCGTCGTAGCTCCCGAGCAGCAGGCGGACCGACTCGAGGGAGCCGGCGCGCGCGGCTCGAGCGAGCGGCGATATGCCGCGCCGCCGCCGCACCGCCCGCCGATACGCCGCGTCGGCCGGCCCCAGAAACGGTAAGAGCGCGGCGACGAGGTCGGCGCGATCGGCCTCGGCGGCAGCGCCCACGAGGTCGTCGTCGTCGTCGTCGTCGTCGTCGTCGTCGGCCTCCCGAGGTGGGAGCTCGAAGCGGTCGTCTTCGGCGAACACGTCGTCCCCGACGTGCGCCGCGTAGCGCCCGACGGTCCGGAGTTCCAGCATCTTGTCCGGCGGAAAGAGCGCGGGGTCGGCGTCGCCGAGAACGCCGCGCGGCGCGCGCGCGGCCGCATCGCGCCCCGACGCCCAGGCGTCGAGGCGGCGCGCGGCTCGGAGGGCCGTGAGGCTGTCGCCGCCCAGCGCCACGAAGTCGTCGGAGGCCGAGGGGGGGGGGCGCGTCCCGGGCGTCACCAGCAGCTCGCGCCAGCTGCGGCTTACGGCGACCTCGGTCCGCGTGCGCAGCGGAAGCCGGTCTTTGTTGTCGTCTGACTCGGCCGCCGCCGCCGCCGCCGCCGCCGAAACAAAAAGGCGCTCGAGAGCGGCCCGGTCCGTCTTGCCGTTGGGCGTCGTCGGCCAGCGCTTCTCGTCGCCGGGGAGGAAGGCCCACTGCCGCGGGCGCAGCGGCGGGGGGGCGGCAAAGGCGACCAACGTGTCGAGGGTACGCACGACAAGCGCCTCGGCACCGTCGGCGCGCGAAACGACGACGACGACGCCGAGACGGCGCTTCTCGTCTCTACCGCCGAGCGCGAGCGCGCGGCAGCTCTCCACAATCGTCGGCGCGGCCGCCGCAACCAAAGCCTCGACCTCAGCGAGCTCGACGCGCGTGCCGTCGATCTTGACCTGGTCGTCGTAGCGTCCGAAGAGCCGCAGTTCGCCGTCCGAGCTCCAGCAGCCTTCGTCGCCCGAGAGGTAGTAGCGGTCGTCCAAGTCGACGTAGCGGTCGCGGGTGAGTGCTTCGTCGTTGAGGTATCGCGCGCCGCGGACCTGGTCGCCCCCAATAGCGACCTCGCCGCGCTCGCCGGGACCCAGGGGGTGGCGGGTCACCGGGTCGACGACCAGAATTTTGGTGCCCGGGAGCGGGCGGCCGACGAGGTCTGTCATCGTCTTCTTATTAACTCTGGCGGACGTCTGGTAGACGCAGCATTCTGTGACGCCGTAGACGCACCGGAGGTCGAACAACCTGTTCTGCGCGACGATTTGTTCCGGAATACGCTCGCCGCCGAGCGAGACGACGCGCAGCGATGCCGGCCAGGCGTCGACCGTCGCCCAGACGATCGGCGTCGAGGTGACGTGCGTCGGTTTCGCGAGCCGCAAATACTCGGTCAGCGCCGTGGCGCCGAGCCTCGATGCCGAGACGCACAGGGTCGCGCCGCTTTCGACCGCCTGGGACACGTCCCCCAAGCACGGGTCGAAGGTATGGGCAGAGAGCACGGCGAGCCGCGACGTCGCGTCGACGTCGTCCACCGCGTTGCGCGCCCTCGCGTACGCGCCCAGAGCCCCAAAAGTCACCAGACACCCCTTCGGCCGGCCTGTGGTACCGCTCGTGAAGAAGCAGTGCGAGCACGCGTTCCCCTCCAGCGACACCTGGCTCCTCGAGACCGCGGCGGGTTTAGGAGCGCGGTCTTCGCCGAAGACGTCGCCTACGACCAACAACGATGCCTCGTCGCGCGCCACTTTGGCCCGCTGCGCCTCCGACTCGACAATCACGGCCGCCGCCATAAGAGCCTCGAGCGTCGAGGCGAGGCGCGGCGCGGGCTCCTTGTCGACGTCGACGGCCGCGACGGCGGCGCCGCAGAGCCAAATGGCAAGGTATGTGGCGGGGAGCGCGAGTCCGGACCCGACGCTCGAGGCGACGAAGGATCCCTCGGAGACTCCGCATTCACCCAAGTACGCCGCGCCGCGCCGCGCGACTTGGCGGACCTCTTCGGCGCACGTCTCCCGCCGCTCACCGACGACGACGACGACGACGGGGAAAAAAACCATGGAGGCATCTGATCGACTCTCACCTAAATAAACCCTCGGCGGTTGGTATATTATCATCATGGCCACCACCACCACCCCGAAGGTGGTGACGATGAGCGGCCGGGTGGGTGGGAAGCTGTGGGGGTCGGGTTCCCGGCGCACGCTGACGCGGGAAGGGGTGATGCTCGAGGTGCGAAACCAGCCGATGCGACCGGGGAGCGAGCTGCGGGTGCGGTTCACGACGGTGGCCTTGAGCGAGCGCGAGGAGATCGCGGCTGTCGACGAGCGCGGCGACGTGTACGTGATCAGCGTTCGCGGGGGGGAGTACCGGCGGCTCGCGACCATCGGCACGTGCTCGGCGGCAGCGTTCGCGGGATCCTCGCAGCTTGTCGTCGCGATCGCGGCGGCGGCGCGGTCTTCTCGGTCGCTCGTCGCGTTCGACGTCGTCCGAAGTTTCGAGGTCGCACGCATCCGCGGCGCGCACAAGGGGCCGATCGCGAGCCTCGATGTTCACAACGAGCTGGTTGCCTCGGCGAGCCGCGAGGCCGCGAGCCTCTGGGACTTGGGGTCGTGGACCAAGCTCAATTCGATCTCTCGACGACGCGACGCCGCCGACTTTGTCGCGGCGAGGTTCGTATCCGACGGCGCGCGGCTCTGCGTGCTGGCGGTCGACGCGACGATGGTGTGCTACGCGACCGAGACCCTCGACGCCTGCGAGCGGCTCTTTCTCCCGCACGCCGCGAGACAGCCGCTGCGGTGCCTCGCCGGCCGGCCGGGCGGCGGCTCGGTCGCGGCCGCGGGCGCGGGCCTCTTCGCGTGGGACCTCGCCTCCGAACGCCTCGTGGCGCGCCACGTTGTCGTCTCGGGGGTTCTCCAGCTCGACTGGCACAAGCCCCACGAGCTTCTGTGTCTCTTCGACGACGGCAGACTGGTCGCGTTCAATACGAAGGACTCGAGAAATAAGCTAGAACCGCGTTTCGAGGTCGCGCCGACCGCCAAGGCCGTCGCCTTTGCCTGCCGGAACGACAAGCTCGCCGTCGCGACCAGCGACGGCAGCCTCCTCTACGTGGACCTGCGCGTCGCGCGCCACCACGCCCCCGAGTTCACGGCAACAAAGAGTGTCGCGCGCCGGAAGACGGTCGTGTCCGTCCCGCGAGCCCCGCCGCTCGAGAGGAAGAAGCAGACCAAAAAAAGGAAGCCAGCCGCCGCGGCACCAGAAGAAGAAGAAGAAGAAGAAGATGCGGAAGAGCCAACGCCTCCTCAAGAAGAAGAAGAAGAAGAAGAAGAAGATGCCGAAGCCTCCAGAAAAAAGGCGGCGCCCCTGCACCGCGTCTCGCGGCTGGACTCGAAGACGAACACCTGGCTGACGCCGGCGCGGCTGCGATACGTGCTCGCCGAGCACGGCGAGTATCCGCCGCGGTATCGGTCGCTGATCTGGCGACTCCTGCTGGGGCTGCCCGAGCGGGACGCGGCGTACTCCGAGCTCGTGTCGGTTGGCGAGGGAGTAGCGGCCGCCGAGCGTCGGGTCGCCAAGCTCGGAGACTCGCGGGACGCGCGTCGCGCGCGTCGCGTCGTGCGCGCGCTCGGGCGATGGTGTCCCGCGCTCGCCGAGGCCGAGTGGGTCGCGAGCGCGGCCTACCCTGTTGTCCAGGTGTTCGGGAGCGACGAGGTGTGCGCGTTCGAGGCGTGCGCGACGATCCTGGCGAAGTTCGCGCGCGGCTGGCTCTCGTGCTGGCCAGAGGCGCCGCTCCCCGCGCTCGCGTGCGTTCAGGAGCTCGCCGACAGACTCACGCCTGTCGGCAAGGTGCTGCGCGTCAACCTCGACGCGACCCCCCAGGAGTGGGCCTGGCCGATGATGCGGTCTTTGCTGAGCGAGGTGTTGCCAAAGGGGGCCTGGCTGCGGTTCGCGGACGCGGTGCTGTCGGCCGGACCCGACGCGGGCGCGCGGCTCCTGACGCTCGCGCCCGTCGCGTTGATCAAGACTCGCGCCGACGCCGTCGCGGCCTGCGCGTCCAAAGTCGAACTCCTCGAGGAGGTGGTCCGGCGGCCGACGACCCCGAGCGCGGCGGCCAAAAGCGATTACTTCCTCGCGACGCTCCGAAGGCTCGAGGCCGCGACGAGGGCCGACGCGACACTCTCGCGGCTCGCGAACGGCATCCCGGACCTCGACGGGGGCCTCGCGGCGATCGCGGAGGACGCGGCGCGCCGGGCTCGCGCCTTCCCCTTCCCCATGCCGCGCGACGACGAAGAAGGCCCTTCGGCGTGCTACCCGGCGATGAGCGCGTACCCCGCGGCTACGATTAATCTCGCGCGCGCCGAGCGCGAGAAAATAGAGATCGAGGCCGCGCGAGCCCGCGAGGCGCGCGCCCTCGACGAGATCTCGTCGAGCCTCGCGCGAGACGCGGCGAGGGCTGCCCGGGACCTCGCGGCGACCGAGGCGGCGACGGCGATCGCCGAGGACGCCGCCGCGCGGCGCGCGGCCGACGCGGACGCGCGGCGCAGGGCCGTCGAGGCAGAAGTGAGCGCGGCGGCCCTCGCGCGCCGCCTCGAGGCGGTCGGGAAGGCCGAGGCGCGCGCGAAAGACGCCCTCGAAGCCGCGCGCCGCCGCCGCGACCTCGCGGCCAAGCGCGCGGCGGCCGAGGCGAGCGCGACGGAGCAACGCCTCGAAGCGTCGCTCCGCGACGCGCGAGACAGAGAGCGCGTCGCGAGCCTCGAGTTTCAGGCTGCCGAGCGGGTCGCGGCGGCGCGCGACTCGATCGAGCGCGAGGCTCGCGAAAAAAAACTCGCCGACGACATCGCGCACCGCGCGCGCCTTTTAGACCTCGAGGCGGCGCGCGACGCGGCGCGCCGCGCGACCGAGGACGCCTCCGACCTCGAGGCGCGGAGACGCCGGAATCTACGAGCCGACCGCGCCGACGCCGACCGCGAGGTCGACGCGGCGCGGCGCGCCGCCGCCCGGGCATTTCTCGAGGCCCAGCTCAAGCGCGACGCCGACCGCGCGGCCGACGACGCCGCTCGCGACGCCCGGCGCGCTTTCGAGGCTCGCCGCGACGCCGACCTCGACCGGAACGCGGCGAGAACCGCGGCTCGCGAGGCGGTCGACGCGCTCGACGCCGCCGCGCGCGCGACGCGAGACCGCCGCGCCGTCCACCACCGCGAGGCCTCCGACCGCCGGGCTCTTCTGGACGGCGCCGAGCGGGCGGCGCTCGAGGCGAGGCGAGCCGAAAACGACGAGGCGCGCGAGATGGACCGTGCGATTCACGAAGCTCGGGTCGACGCGATCGTCCGGGCTGCCGACGTCCGCGACGCCGAGAGGAAGCTCGACGCCGACCGCGCGCTTCAAGCGGCCGTCTCGAGGAGCCTCGACGACGACGGCAGACTCGCGGACGACTGGCGCGACGCCCAGCGCGCCGCCGTCGCCGCCATCGCCCCCGACGAGCCGGTGCTCCTCGACGACCGCCCCGAGGAACCGCCGCCCCAACCCCTCGAGGATACCGACGCGAGCCTCGACCTCGCCGACCTCGACGCCCTCATCTCCCGGGCGCGCACCGTCCTAAGCGCGGACGAAACCAAAAACACACCCGCTTCGACGACGACGACGACAACATGAGTTGTGTTGTTTAATCGAGGGAACAGCATAATTCTAACTGCCCACCACCTCGGACGACGTCAGCCTTGGCCTTGCTGGCATTCCCCGAGACGTCGATGTGCACCATCTCATCATCAGGCTTTTCGGAACGAACGAGACGAGACGCTAGCCGTTCGTCCTTTGTTGTTGCAACATATCCCTCCTGATGATATGCCTAAACCCCACCCACCACAAGCAAGAGGTTGGCGTCAAACCACACAGCAATGAAATAAGGGTCATAGTTTCGAAAAATGAGCACCCGCGAGCTGTCCGAGTACGAGCTGCTGCGGTTGGCGAACATCGAGAGGAACCGCGCCGTCATGCGCGCACTTGGGCTCGAGGACGAGGATGTCCGGCTGCACCAAAAGAAGGCACCGAAGAAACGGGTGGCCCAGGAGACCCCGCGAGAAGCGACGCGACGCTCGAAACGCCTGGCGGGGGTTGCTGCGGCGCCAGAAGAAGAGGGGGCTGGTGACGAGGCGCACGCGCGCGAGCAGGAGGTCCACGAACGATGGGCGGGGCAGCAAGGGCGGTCGTCGATCGTGGGGACCGCTTCCTACGCGCACACCCTCATGCGCGTGCGGACGATGACCGACGCCCAGCTCTGGACGCGCATGCGTCGAATAGAGAAAGCCAAGGGCCGCCACAGCGTCGCTAAGATGCGCCTCTTCGCGCGCGTCTGCTTCCTCGAGGCCAAGGTTGACATCGCTCACGCCTGCACCGAAGCCCTCGCGCGCCTCGTTTCTCTACTCGGAGACCCCGGAGAGGAGGAGGAAGAAGCCGACTAATAATAATGTTCGTAAAACGGAATCCGTTGTGGCCGTGCTGCGATGTGGGGTAGAATCAGTGACCTGCGGGAGACGGCCGTCAAGCGGGCCGCCAAGCTCGGGTCGCGGGCGGCGGCTGCCCTGGACAATATCGATCGGATCATCGACCCCGATCAGGAGGTGGAGGAGGAGGACGAGGGGCTGGACGAAGAACTGCACCGGCTGGAGGACGAGGATGCGAACGAGGACACCGAGGTGGCCAAGTTGCGGCGGCTGGTTGCGGCTCACGAGGCCGACAAGGCTGAGCTCGCTGAAAGGTATCGCACGATGGAGACAGCCAAGGCAGAGGTCGCGGGGCGGCTTCGCGGCGCGGAGGGCGAGTTGCGAGCTGCGCGGCGAGGGCGAGGCGAGCTCGATGCCGCCCGCGAGGCCGAGCTCGAGGCCGCCCGCAAGGCGAGCAGCGAGAAGGACGCGAAGCTCCGGGACCTCGTCGCGCGGTACCGGATGCTCGAGGACAAACTCAAGGCGGCCAAGAACCGCGTGCAGCTCGCCGGCGCCGACGCCGAGTCGGCGCGCGACGAGCTGCGACGGGGGTCGCGAGGCGACGAGTCTACGCAGCTCGCCGCGCTCCGCGAACAGCTCCGCGCCCGCCAGGACCTCGAGACGCGCTTGAAGGCCGAGCACGACGAAGAGCTCGAGGAGCTCCGGTCGGACCGCGTCCTAGCGCTCCGCGGCATGGAGGAAAGTCTGCGCGCCGAGCACCTCGAGGAGGTCGCGAGGCTTCGCGCCGACAACGAGGCGGCGCTGGCGGCGGCGAGACGCGAGGTGGAGTCGAGGCTACGTCGTGACCACGAGGCAGCTCTGGAGGCGGCGAGAGCTGGGGAAGCGAGGCTCCGCGCCGAGCACGCGGCGACGCAGGACAAAGCTAGGCTGGACCTCGAAGAGGGGCTGCGCGCCGAACACGCCGCAGCTTTGGAGGCAGCAAGAGAGGACGCCGCCGCCCAGTTACGCGGCGAGCATGCGGCAGCCCTCGATGAGATCCATGACGAGCACGCCGAGGCTCAGCGTGATTTGGAATCGCAGCTCCGCAGGGACTACGAAGCGACTGTCGCGAGTGCTCGACTGGAAGTCGAAACTCGCGTCCGAGCCGAGATGGCGACGCGCGACGTCGACGCCGAGCGCTCTGTGGCCGCCAAGGCGAGAGGTGAGGTCGCTGCTGAGCACGAAGTTGCTCTGGAGAAAGCGAGACAAGAAGTTGAGGCAGAGCTCAACTCCCAGCACCAAGTTGCTTTAGAGAAGGCGAGGCGAGAAGTTGCGGCAGAGCTCGACTCCAAGCACCGAGTTGCGTTAGAGGAGGCGAAACGAGGAGTTGAGGCAGAGCTCGACTCCAAGCACCGAGTTGCTTTGGAGAAGGCGAGACAACACGTCGCCGCAGAGCTCGACTCCAAGCACCGAGTTGCTTTGGAGAAGGCGAGACAACACGTCGCTGCAGAGCTCGACTCCAAGCACCGAGTTGCTTTGGAGAAGGCGAGACAACACGTCGCCGCAGAGCTCGACTCCAAGCACCGAGTTGCTTTGGAGAAGGCGAGACAACACGTCGCCGCAGAGCTCGACTCCAAGCACCGAGTTGCTTTGGAGAAGGCGAGACAACACGTCGCCGCAGAGCTCGACTCCAAGCACCGAGTTGCTTTAGAAAAAGCGAGGCAGGAGCAGCAGAGTGCTCTCGAGAGGGCAAAGGATGCCCTCGAAACGCGGCTCCTCCGGGAGCACGAGGAGGCGCTGGAGATGGCGCTGCAGCAGCAAGAGACGCGGCTCCTCCGCGAGCACGAGGCGGCGCGCAGGGAGTTCGAGGTGGAAGTGCGCAACGCCGCCGCAGACGAGCTGCGTCGCGAGCTCGAGGGAAGCGTGGCCGAGCGCAACCAGTTGCGGGGCGAGGTGGAGGCGGCGCGCGAGGAATCGGAAGAGGTGGCGAAGCGTGCGGCGACGCGCGCGTCGGCGGCGCTCAAGCACGCGCAAGACGAGGCGGCGAAGAAGGTGGGGGCTGCGAACGAGCGCGCTGTCGAGGCGAGCCGCGAACGCGACAGCGCGGTCGAGGCCGCGGCGGCGGCGCGGCGCGAGTGTGCGACTCTACGCGAGCAGCTGGAGGCCGCGGCGGCGGACGACGGTACTAAAGCACAACTCGACGCCGATCTCGAGCGGCTGCGGGCCGAGGCCGCGGGGCTCGAGACCGCCGTACGCGAGGAGCGCGCAGCCTCGGCCGCCGCGCGGGCCGAGCTCGCCGCGGCCGTCGCGGCGACGCGGCTCGACGAGTCGCGGGCGCGCGAACGCGAGGCAAGACTCGCGACCGACGCGACGGCGCTGCGCGACGAGCTCGCGGCGGCCGGGGCGGCAGCCGAGGCTGCGCTCGAGGAGGCATCGCGCCGGCTGCACAGCGCCCTCGCTCAGCGCGACGAGGACGCGGCGCGGGCGCTCGAGGACGCAGCTCGTCTCGCCAAGATACGCGAGGTCGAGGCCGTCAAACGCGTCGGCGACAGGGCGCGCCTCGACCTCCAGGACGCCGAGGACCGCGCCGCGAAAGCTCTCAAGCTCGCCGACAGCGTCGCCCAGGAGCGCGACGCCGCCGTGCAGCGCCTCGACGAACTCCCGCGACTTCAGATCGAACCCAAGGGCCCGCTCTCCGAGCTCGTCGAAGACGAACTCCGCGCGGACCTCGACAGGGAAAAGCGAGCGCGCCTCGCGGCCGAGGAACTCGCGCAACAACTCGAGGCCAAGGTGTGTTTTCCTGGAGGAGACGGCGTCGTATGTCCTCGCAGGTTGCGGACGCGACTTTCGCCGCCCGCTTTCATCAGCGCGCGGAAGATGGCCAGGGTCGCCAGCGGCGTCCCCCCGACACCGCCGCCGCCGTCTCCAAGGTGGAGGACCTCGAAGGCGGCCGCCCGCATCTCGAGGAGGACACCGACGACGACGACGATGCGAAGAAGCGTCGGCTCCACCTCGACCCGATCTGGACCCAGCTTCGGCGCCGGTGCCCATGTGCGCTCGTTGTCCTTGGGGACAGACCACCCGAGCTGTCGGTGCGATTCGTCTGCGCCCTCGTCTACGTCCTCTACCTCCACCTCATCCTTATTCTCCGGAGGTGTCCTCCTACCCCCCCAGTCGACTCAGACTAGCTAGCGCCCACATCTTCTTTTCGGTCTTCTTCTGACGTGGCGTACTCTGGATTGAAGTGCAGTATTGACATGCCTCTAAGAATCCTCGCGTGCGTTGTCGCGCGCGTCCTGGCCGAGCCGGGGCTCGCGACGCGCGCAACGGGCTTCGTCGGCGCGCACCTTGGCGCTCTGCGCGTACGAACGCAGCGATTCCTCGAGAGCGAGCATCTACCCTCGCGGCGATGGCCCTGGCAACACCGCGACGACACGCTGTTGCTCGATCGAACCTGGGACGACAACAGCGGGGCCTGCACGATCCGCCTGCGGCGCGACGCCGTCGGCGCGGCCCTTTGCATCCGGCTGCGCGGCGTCGGCTCGCCTCGTGTCGCGCGCGATTCCCTCGACGCTCTCGACGCCGCGTTTGCCACCAACGCTCTCAAGCACTCCGTCACGACCTACGTCGATATGTCGAGTGCCCTCGCGTGCAAGCCGGCGGGCATTCGACGCACCATCGCCTTCGTCCGCGACCACGGCGCGGCCTTCGACCACGTCGCCGTCGTCGCCAAAGGGTTATCCCTTCAGTCCGTTCGCTTCGTCGTCCTCGTCACGCGCCTTCAGACCGTCCGCGTCTTTTCAGACTGGGACCGCGCCCACGCCTGGCTCGCTTCCCGCGCCGACGACAACACGCGAGCGGATACCCTCGACCGCTTGCGGCGTATGACTCCGATGCCGGTGGTGCCGCCTCGCCACCATCACCACCACCCGGTGGGACCACCTGCCGAGCTTGATGGAGCCCACTTCCTCCTCTCCAACCCGTCCCTCCTGCAGTCTGCGTAAGGGACCGGCCGACGAGGTCGACGTTTATACTGTCGCGTGCCTCATGAACGAGTAGAAATAGTATTATTATTATTATTATTATTATTATTATTATTATTATAAGGCGTGCCTGCTCGCCTCCCGGGGGCTGGCCGGTTAGCACCCGGAAAGTCCGCGCTGGGATGGAGTTCGCTCGGTTGGGCAGAACGCGACGGACAGGTCGATTGTTCGTGGACCAACACCCCTTCGCGGCCTGCGACGTTTTTGCACGACCTCGCACAAGACCGCGCGGAGTGGCGGCCCGCCATCAACAAGTCCTCGTCCCTCGCCTCTGCCCCAACTGCGCGATTTTCCTCTGTGATGCCGGATCGGCTCCTGCCGGTCCGGCCTGGCTCCCATGGCTCCCATGCCTCGGGAGAGGTCTGAAGTTAGTTAGTTGCTCATGCGGGCGACGTTTGGGCTTGATATTTCGCTTTATTATCTTGGCTGCCATGCCTGTCCCCTGCGCGTGCGCGAGGCTCGCTGGGAGCGCGCTTCGCCGCTTTCGTCGCGTGTTATTTTTTTGTCGCGCGGTCCCACTCTCTGGTTGTGGTTCTTTATTTTCGTCGAGCGCTCCTTTCCCACCCACTAGAAGACAGCCAGCAACTTGGACCCGCCCAGTAGATTAGGATTAAAACGCGACAACAAACAACAAAATCCACTATGTCTTGGGGTCTTATTTCTTTTACAATGGCGACAACGGCGACGCCGGGATCAAAAATTCGTTTTATAATAAGGGGGCCGAGCTTGCTTGTATCAGAGCGCGCTGACTATAGAGCAGGTCCAAAGAGAACAACCGGCTCTCAGCATGTGCGCACCCATCGTCGACAGGGTTCTTTCTGGGCAGCCGTACTGCCATATGATCGAAGGACGTCGGAATTGTTGATAGGTTGAATGTTTTGCATCCGTTGAAAAGGATACGGTATCCGATTGATGTCATGAAGCCGCGCAGACCGGCGTCGTCGCCGCCGCGTCAGCAAGGCCGCCGCGCGAAGACGGCGCCCACCGGTCGAAAGACGCGGTCTGGCATCACCGACAAGAATAAGGGGACAGTCGCGGCCGCGGTCACAACTGCTGTGAATCTGGCCGAGCTATTCGCCGATTCGCGCGAGCTGCTTCCCGCGTACTTCGAAGAAGAGTTGCCGGCTCCGCCAGGTCCCAACCAAGAGTCCGCGCCTCTCTTCGGCGAGGACTTTGTCAACGATTTCCGGCGGGCCGAACAGTTTGAAGCGAGCGCGTGGACAAAACTCATTCTTGGCTATCACAAGGCGCTTCGGAGAGGAAAGAAGAAGAGCACGATTTCCGCCCAGTGCCGGCCATCGAAAGTGCGCCGCGAAGACGAGAAGTGGGCGTCCTGGCGACAATCGCTGCCACCCGCGGTCGCGCCCGCGTTTGATAGCGTCGACATATCTGCGCTGGGGGAGAACGGTAGGCGCGAGTATCTCCAGTTCGAATGCAAGCGCAGGTTGCTCTCTCCGGGCAAGCGGCTGCAGGAGTGCTTTGTACGACCCAGGACGTGCGTCGATGCGCGGGGTCACGGCATCTTTGACCCGTACGTTCTCGCGAGCGCTGTGCAGTCGGGCAGCGGCGAATATTCGGCGCGCTCGGTTGACGCGTCGCACAACGCCCTGTCCTCGCCCGCGATGAGAGCGGTAGTGCAAGCTCTCCCCGAGGAGACTCTTACGCAGCTCGACGTGTCGTGGAACCGCGACTGCGGCCAGGGCCTCGCCGAGGGGCTTGCCCGCCGCAAGCTCAAAAACCTCAGAACGCTCTTGGTCGCGGGCGTTCGACTCACGTCAAACGCGTGCCTCGAACTCGTCGACGGCCTCGTCCTTTCGCGGCGCCGAATGGTCGAGTCGCTCGTGCACCTCGATGCGTCGCACAACGCCATTGGGGAGCTCGGATGCGCGGCTCTCTCGTTTCTCTTGCAGCCAGACATTGCCCCGAGCCTGCGGCACTTGCTGCTCGCGTGGAACAACGTCACGAGTTCCGGCGCCATCCACCTGCTGGTCCCGCTCGTCCGGAGGCCGAAATCCAAGTGGGGACACACGCCGCCACCGTCGCGCCTCAAGACCCTCGACCTCTCGTTTAACAATGTTTTCGGCAGCCGCGGAGAAACTGCCGATGTCCCCCCCCCCAAGTCAGTCGCCGTCGCGCCCCCGACCGCCACTTCCTTCGAACCGGACGCGGGAAAGCAGCAGCTCCTGGTCGTCGAACCGCTGTTGTTGCGACCAGCCTCGGTCGTCCAAGTTTTGTCTGAAGTGTTTCGCACCAACACGAGCCTCGAGCACGTGGCGCTGTCGGGCAACAACATTACGCCAGCGGGCGCCAAGGCACTCGGGAAGGCGCTCCGCAAAAACACGACGATCGTTGGCCTCCATCTCGACGACTCGTGTTGCTCTGTCGACGCGCGTGGCCGGCTCGTGGCGCGCGAATCACCGCGTCTCTTCGCGCCCGCCGGTCTTCCCATGTCCGAGCAGACATGTTGGTTGTGCGGTTGTTGGCGGACGACCGAATTTTGTGTTATGGCGCCAGCGGTCGCTATCGAAATACGGCTTCACTTGGACGTTGATCGCTGGGAGCCGTCCGCGCTTCGAAGGCGAAAGCGCGAGACGATCGATCACGAATCCATATTTCGGACGTGGACAACACACCGGGCGCTGCCACCAAACCAAGAGGTTCGCTTTTTTTACTCGGCGAGGCTCTCGCTCAAGGCGAGCAACGGCGACGACGACGATAAGGACGACGACGACGACGACGATGCGTTCGACTACGTGACGCCGCCCATGATCGCTAAGCGGTGCATCTCGGCGGTGGGCGATTCGTACCTCGAGTTGCCGCTACCAAGCGACGTCATCCAGGCGCCGCCCGGAAAGGGCGGCGGCGGCGACGACGACGACGTAAGCGTCGTCGCCGTGCTCGATCGATGCGTCGAGCACGCGAACGCGACGATTTCGACCCTCGTTGGTCTTCCGCCGACAGTCCAAGCGTTGGATGATGAATGGAGCTGCGTCATGCTGCGAGCTATCTCGGGGGTGCCGTTTATTGCGACATCCGTGCCGCGCAAGCGCCGTCGGAGACGACGACGACGAAAGCCGGAGCCCGAGCCGGCGTCGTGGGCCGAACGCGTCCCCGTCGACCTCCAGCATGTCGTCGTACGGTACGAGGATGGCAGCATTAGCAGGCCGCCGTCCAAAATCTCCAACGGGGGAATAACATGCGTTCTACAGGATGCCACCAACGCGACGTCGTTCCTGCCGGCGCGTCCGCGCGCGGTCGCCGTCGCGCCCGTCGCGCCGAGCAACTTCGCTCCCGAGGCCTCGTGCTTTGCGGACCGCGCGCAGGACGAGGGTTCGTACCTCGACACCGACAAACGCTTACAGAAGTGCTTCACGAGCGATTGGGCCAAGATCGAGTCCAGGATTAGAGCCCTCGCCTGCTTCCGAGCGACCAATCGTCGAGAAAAAGAAATCGCGCGCGCGAAAGACGCGCTCTGGCCGGGATTCCGCGCTCTCCGCGCCGCCTTTTGCTACTACGCTGCGCAGCACGGAAAGGCATTCCAGCTCTCCAGCCCCGGCTTTGCCCAAATCTGGAAGGACTCGGGATTGTTGGTGGACGGCGAAGGTTTCAGCATCGCCGACTGCAACAACTTGTTCCTCGCCGTCAACCGTCTCCGAGGCGACCGCGACGCTTGTTGGAACCGCCACGAGCTGCTCGAAGGCACGATTCGCGTTGCCGTGCGCGTTTTCTACGACGCCCGTGTCGTCGACACCGCAGCCGCCGCAATCGAAATGCTCCTCGCGCAGCACGTCCACCGCGTGTACCGCCGCGTCGCACCCGAGCCGGACGACTTCCGCAGCCGTGCGCTGTACGCGGCCAAGACCGACGCCGTCATCGCGGACCACTTCCCTGAGCTCAATTCGCTATTCGTCGACCTCGTTGCTGGGTTCAATCCATACGTCGACCTCGAAACGTGGACGCGGATCTTCTTCTTTGACGGAGGTGACGAACCTCCTCGACGGCTTTGCCAAACAGACTACGTCCTCGTCTTCGTGCACTCCAAGCTGACCCCCATCGATGAAAGACATGCCCGCCGGAATCGTGGCATGAGCTTTCTCGACTTTGTCGAAGGTGTCTGGCGCCTCGCCTGCCTCTTCGACCGCAGAAAGCCAGCCGAGGCTTTCGGAACAATAATTGCCCATCTCCGGTCACGCCGAGCCTCCGGTCCCGGCAAAAAATGCGACAAGAGCAAGGCGTTGCGAGCGGCCACGGTCAAGAGTGGCGACACGACCTCCTTTTCTTCTCGCAAGCTAGGAAGAGAAGACGAGCGTCCTTCCCGTGACAAGGCCAATCCCACGCAACCACCACCACCGCCGCAGAGTCCTCACAGAGTGGCTCTCGCTGCCCTCGGCTTGAAACGAGCCGTAGCGGCCTTCCTAAAGAGGCCACCTGCGCGAGCCGCGCCCGAGATGGATTTGACGCCCGACGAAATACCGCGCGATGCGCCACAAGGCGCCCGATGACGAGCACATCGTGCTCTTGAAGAGAGTACGACGTTGATGTTTCTAATAAAGCTGCAGCATAATAATAATAATAATAATAATAATAATATGCGGCGGTGACGTTGTTTGTTGTGGCAGAGCGCGGCAATATTCTCGAACAGTCTTCACGGTCGTGTCTCAAGATCCGAGTAATAATAAGCAAAAGGGTTTGGTGTTCGTTTTTTCGAATTTCATCAGGCAGGGGGAGTGTGCAGAAGACGAAAGGCAGCAGCAGCATTTGGGGGGTTTTGTTTGTGGAAGGCGATTGATTGATGATTGCAGGCTAATAAAAAAAGGAGGTGGGAGACAACACGTCTCCAAGGAGACAGACACCGCGCGGAGGGGCTGGGGATTTGGTTCAACAGACACACACACGCTCATCTAGAGTGGCGTCGTCGCATAGGCGTTTTCTTTACGGGTCCAGGCTCGCGCGACGGCGGATTGTTCAAGGGGGTCGCGGTACATGAGCTCGAGGAGCGGGCCTTTGAGGGCGTCCCTGTTGAAGATAGGGTAGACCTCAATATCAATATGCGTGAAGGAGAACTGCTCATCGCGCGACGAGTAGAGGGCCTTGTTTGTTTCGCGCGAATTTTCGATCTTAAAGGAGAAATCGGGCGTGCGAATGACGAACTCGTCGTTGAAGACCGGATGGCGGCCGCCGCGGACGGCCTTGTTCGATTTGCGAACGTCGACGAAAAACCGACCATCTTCTGACACGTACTTGTGATTGGTGCGTTGGAGCGGGGCGCCGTCAAATTCGGCGCGAAAGTATTTGATTTCAGCACCGACTTCTCCGATCGGAACGTCGTGAGGGATTGTCGCGTTGAAGACGGTGCGGTTGTCGGCAGCAGCATCGAGGACGGCGATGCCGTCGAACCACTGGATCGTCTTGTCTCCGTCCTTATCAAAAACGTGGCCCCAAACCGACGCCTGTTCGCCGGTCATCATCTCAACCCACGGGCCGACTGGAAGCCAAATGTCGACGACGTGACCGTCGTGAGTGTGCACGTGAGGGTCACCGGTCACAAAGCCGCCGGTCGTAGGCTCGGTCGACTCGACGCACACGTGGATGTCGTCGACCGCGCCCGAGCCACGAAACACAAGTTCGATCTCGGAGATGTCGTAGACCATGCCGCCGGGCGCCAGAAACGTAAAGTTCGAGCTGTCTTTATCGCTGCCGGGAACAGTAGACTCAACTTCCGTTCCATCGACCGTCGTGACGGTAAGATCCGCGTCCTCCTCGAAATCCAAGAACGTCATTTTCTCGAGCCAAATCACGGCGTCGTCTTCTACGGCCGTGAACGACATGGTCATGATGCCGCCTCGCCATTCGTCGTCGGGCACGTCGAAGTTTTCGTTGTTCTCTTGAATGATCAGCACCTTTCCGATGTCCGCCACGTCGAGGTCGGGATCGACTCCGGTTCCCGCCGAGGTATCGTAGAGGTTAGCACCCGCCGGTTCCTTCTCAAGAGTTACCGCGCGCGCCTCCATCGTCACCACCCCGGCGATCTCGATGCTCACGACACCGTTCTCGGCAATGGCCTCTTCGAAGTCGATCACACCGCACTCGACGCGGACTTCCTCCTCGCTGCCGGTGCTTTCTTGCATGCCGTCTTCCGCGAGCGCGCCAACCACGAACAACAACGACAACACCCACATCTCTTTTATGCTTTCGGAACGTGCGACAACTACTTACTGGCCACAAAACTTTACTTCTTCTTCTTCTTCTTCTTCTTCTAGTTTCTCCGAAACGGTCGACAGTTCTTTATTATATATCAGAAAGGTCGCGCTTTACTCCTGGATCACTCCGCTACTTTGCTAACGACCAGTTAGTTAGTTACGAGCAAGAAGGTTTTGAGAGTTCCGCTTTCACCCCTAACTAACTGATGTAGGATGATGATGATGGGGCAAACTACGACGAGGTTAGGATCATCGCAAACCGGGGCTTTCTTTTTAAAGCGTGTCGTCGCTTCGCAGCCCGCCAGGCAAAACAAACAATGGGTAGCAGTAGTACTGCGAGGCCCACTACACTTCGCGGAGACCGACCGACCGACCGAGGTTTCTCTGTTCGAGGGTCGTGTGCCACAGACAGAAACATATACCCCACGCACACCACGGGGGCGGTTAGGTTAGGGCCCCGTATGGGGGAAGTGACGTCCCAACACCATTCCGCATAATAAATGGGAGGCGGCGCGGTCATTCATTGTTACGAATCAGAACGACGGCACGGTCCGGGGGAAAAAAAAGCCATATCGTCGGGAAGTGAAGTCGCGCGGGCGGGTGGAGGTGTGCTCTCGACGGACATCAGAAGACGCGCGCGCGAAGGAGGATTCATGATTCAGGAAGCGGTAATAGAGATGACGCTCCAGTCTTCGAGGTTGGGCGCGGAGTCGCGCACGATCCTGCGGGAGAGGTGAGGCAACACACTTTTTCTCACAACAATACTCACACCCAGTCGTCGTCGGAAGTGGCCGCTGGTCTTAAGCGTTGGAGTCTCGCCAGGTGGCCTGTGGGAGAAGGTTAATAGTGCGTTTCGGTTGGAAAGAAACTCGCGTTCGACCACGGGGCCCAGAAGGGTCTTGGGTTCTTGGTCTTTGGAGACCTGCCCTCGCAAGAGGAGCGAGGCGAGGGATGGTTCGGAGTAGTCGGCGGTGCAATCAGAGGCCTGGTCATCGTCATCCAACAAGGCGTCGCAGGTTCGGTCGATGTAGTCGAGGGCCTTGGCCGCAGCATCCTTTATCGTCCCCAACCGCGAAAGCACGATCCGCGCGAAGGGACGCAACTCTGATGGTGCTGCTGCCATACTCAAAGTGATGCTGGTTCTGAACGCTTCAACGTTGGTCTTCGACGTCTTTAGTCCGTTAGGACTAACGGACCGATTTGACGCGAGATGGACATCGACCTTACCTCGCTCGAAGGTGGTGGTGTCGAGAAGGAGGAAGATGCGAAGAAGAAGCACGAGCCCCCCGCGAAGAAATACCCGGTGTCGTCGTCAACGGATCATCATCATCATCGAGTTGACGAGGTGGCGCGGCGGCAGGAGCGCGCGAAGAAACGGGGCGGCAAATTGCGGGATGTGCTCGGGCTCGGTGCGAAGTACGTGATCGACCTCGGCGAGTACAAGAAAAAGCGCGTCAAGGTGTTCGTGCAGTACGAGGGGTTCGGGATTGATGCCGTTGAGGCTGGGCGGCGGCTCCGGGTCGCTATCACGATCCCCGAGGCGTGGGTCGAGGCGCCCGCGTCTCGGCTTAAGAATAAGTTTCTGGAAACGTACAACGGTCGAAGATCCCCCCGCATCGACCCCGCCGACGCTTTGCTCGCGATTTCTGATACGCGGTCCTACTTGACGTTTGCAAAAACAATGATCCCCGACGACGCGCCGATAGGGGATTTTAGGGAGAACGAGGAAATTTTCGTGTTACGGAGCTCGGACGCCGCGGCTCTCGACGCGGAGGTCGCGCGCGTCGCTCGAGCCCTAGACGACTACGAGCGCGAGGCCATCGAGCACCGGACTATCGACCCCCACGAGGCCGTCGAGATGACGACGGTCTCGAGGGAAGTTGATCCTTACGCTCCTCACGTCTTTCTCGTTGGCATGGGGCAGTTGTACATGCTTCCCGTCGAGCCTACGTATACGGTGGCTGATATCAAGGCTTTTATTCACTTCAAGGGCGGCCCGGACAAGTTCCCGCTGCCCTCGATCGACGTCGCGCTCTTGGAGAACGCAGAAATTAACGTCTTGGGGGACGACCTCGCGATGGAGGATCTGGCAAAGCGCGTCTACGGGGACGACTGCACCCTTCTCAACCCTGCCGACCGCAAGGTCGCGATCCCCCTCTACTGGGGCAAGCGTCTCCAGGACCCTGCCTACTTTCTCTGGATACCCTCCCTCCACACCCCTGATTCCTTCCGAGGACCCAGCGATCTCCCTGCCACCGACGCGGGCTCCACGCCCGACGCCGCGGCCGCCCTCGCGCAGCAAACAACGCACGCGGGCGGAGACTGTCCCGTCTCTTGACGCGTCGTCGTCGTCGCGCCTACTATTATGGTGGAGGTGCTTACTTTTTCACTTTGCAGACGACGCAAACTTACTACTAGGTGATTTCATTTCGGCGGCGGCGGCGGCGGCAGCAGTAAGGACTCTTTCTTTCTAGATGTGCACGACGAGGTTGTCGTCGGCGAGGAGGCATGCCGTGCGGATGGCCTCGGGGGTCGCGGGGATCGGAAGCGAGAAGAAGTCGGTGTTGCCCGCGAGGGCCTCGCGCGCGGCGGAGACGGCCTCGCGCGCGGCGAAGAACATGGCAGCGGCGCACTGCATCGGCGGCTCCCCCGAGGCCTTGCTCCGCAGCACGGAGACGTCGCAGGCGTTTGGGGTGTTGGGGAGCATCGTGACGTTGAGATTGAGGGGAATGTCCGAGATCATGGGGGGTTTGTATTCCCACGTACCCTGCGCGCTCTGCGCCCCGGTCTTAGGATCGACGACGTTGACTTCCGTAAAAAAGAATCCAAGTGCCATCATGCACCCCCCCTCGATCTGGCCGAGATCGATCTCCGAGTTCAGGGAGGTACCTTGGTCGAGATGGAGGCTCATTTCGACCACGCCAACTTCGCCCGTGATGACGTCGACCTCGACTTCGGCCAAGCCGACCCCGTACGTGGCGTAGTCGAATTCCTGGCCCGTGTTGAGGTTGTTGTAGCCGGTCGCCGCGAGCTCGACGCCATCGCCGAGAGCCGCCGAGACGGCGTCTGTCCAGGTGGTAGATTCTTCGACGTACGTAGCGAGGCGGTCGGCGAGCGTCTGGCACGCTAGAATCGCCGCGTTGCACGCCGACTCCGAAGTACCGGAACCACCCGTGCAGGTGCTGTTGGGGACCTTGTCGGTGGCCGTCGCGCAGACGCGGACGAGGTCGATGTCGCAGCCGAGGGTTTTGGCCGCACAGGCCGCAACCTTGGTGTACAAGCCCTGGCCGATCTCGGCGCCTCCCGTCGTGACGTCGACGGTTCCGTCAGAGTATATCACGACGAACGCCGGGATCTTCCAGTCGCTCAGTCCGATGGTGAACTTGGTGGGCATCAGGTAGACGCCTCTTTTTTTATATTTGTTCGCCGTATTGAAGGCGTCGACGGCATCGCGGCGCAGTAGGTAGCGCGGCTTGGCGTTAGCCCACAGTTTTGGTACGGTGTAGTTGAAGCCGTTTTCCCCGAGGACGTTTCCGTAGGGTGTCGCATCGCCAACCGCGTAGAAACTCGCCTCCTGCACCTCGTGGATGGGTTTCTTCAATGCGTGCGCCAAATGCACCATAGCAAGCTCGTGCGTCGCGTGCGACTGGAGCACGCCGGGCGACCGCATCGACGTGTTCCGCGGGGCTCGCGTCTGGATCGCCGAGGTCCGGGCGATGTGGTGTGCGGCGAGGTATACGTTGTCCGACCACGCCACGGCCATCGACCCGCTGCCCGTCGCGTCCGAGGTCGCGACGCCCGCCGTCAGCTCGAAGTCAACGGCATACGTCTGTAGCTCGAGAGTCGTCGGATCGATCGTCGCCGCGTACGCGCACGTCGAGGGCTCCCTACCCCCCGTCGAGTTCATGTCGTCGCGCCGCTCGGCGTGAAGCCGGCAGGCTACCCCGTGCTTCTCGGCGACCACAGACACCGCGCTCGCCGCCGCCAAGTGCAGCGTGAGCTTGCCGCCGAACCCGCCGCCGGCGCGCCGGCACTTGACGACGATCTTGTGTTCGGGGTACGCCAGGACGCCAGCGATGGTCGTCTGTGCGAGCGCGTTGTCCTGGGAGCTCGAGTACACTTCCAAGACCGCGTCCTCCAACGGCACGGCCCTGGCGGCGTGGGTCTCCATGTGGAAGTGCTTGGTCTGCGCCGTCCGCAGCGTCCCGCGCACCTCGACCGCGTCCCTGCTCTTCTCGCGACGACGCCCGACGTGCTCCACGCACACGCGACTGTCGCGGACCTCGAGGTGCCCAGGCCGCGGAAGCCCGATCTTGCGCCACTTGCCTCGCACCCCGCGGCACGTCCTGCTGGCTGCGTCCTTTCCAGCACCACCAAAGTGCGCCGCGAGCGCGGTCGCGGGGTCGACGAGACGGCCGTAACTCGCTGCCTCCTTCGCGGCGACCGACACGACGACGGCCCGGGCCGCTTGGATCGCCGCGGCGTAGTCGGTCGCGACGGCGATCGCGACCCGCGCTCCGACGAAGACGTCGTCGCCGATACCGTAGAGGAGCGGGTCGTCGTCGTCGCCGAGCGTCCCGACGCTGCCGTAGCGAGCGGCGAGGTTGGCCGAAGTGATGACGTCCACGCAGCCCGGAACCCGCAGGGCCTTCGCAACATCCAAGGTCGCCAGCGCGCCGGCCCCCGACGACAAGTTTTTCGAGTTTACAATAGCGAAGTGCGCGTGGAGCTCGCCGGCGACGGCGTCGACGTCGGTCGCGTACGCCGCCTCTCCCGACGCTTGGAGGCGCGCGGCGAGCTTGACGCGGCCGACGCTCGCCGGCGCGTTGTCGATGTTGTCGGCGCCAGAGACGTGCTGGGACGCGGAGGTCACCGGCCTGTCGGCAGCGAGCGAGAGAAGGGCCGACCGGAGCAGCGGCAAATCCGGCGCCGTCGCGCCCAGCAACCCCTTGTACGCCAACCCGACGGCCAGGTCGGCTTCGTACGAATCGGGGGAATCGCACGCTGCGCGGATTTCCCGCAACGCAACTTGGACCGTCGAGTTGTCGAGGAACTTTCCGACGACAGACTTCACCAAGGCGCGCGCGGCCTTGTCGGCGACGCCGCCCAAGACACACCGCGCGGTCGCGACTTTCCCTGAGGCCCGCAGCACCACGGCTAGGCCGCAGTTCGCGATCGCGTGCGCGTTCGAGTGGCGCGCGCTCACCTTGTCCGCGTAGGCGAAAGATCTTTTATCGTCGTCGTCGTCGTCGTCCAGGACGACCGACATCGAGAGGATCACGCACCCGGCACAACGGTTCTCGCGGATGTCGCGCACGAGCTCCTCGGCCGACCTACGCGCCGTCTCCCGGCGGCCTCGAACGACGCGCGACGCCTTGATCGTCGCGTCCAGGACGCAAAACGCCGCCAGGACGTCCGAGATGAAACCCGAGGCCCTGGCGGCGAGCACCAAATTTCCCGCCCAGGTCGCGCTGTTGCGCACTTGGTGATTCGCAACGCGTCGGAGGTGCCGCGCGCCGACGGCCAGCTTCTGGCTCCCCTCGTACGACTCGAGGGTTTTCGCTAGTTCTGAGATAGTAGTCGCCGCGCCGACCACGAGCCGATCGCGCGTCGCCGAAATCTCGCAAAGCTCGGGAACCGACTTGGTGGCGACGAGCCGCGCCCCCGACGTCAGCAGACCCCCCTCCCACGGCGGGCCCAGGCAATCCCCGTAATATTTGGAGACGCCGATCGTCGCCGTCGCGCCACCGACCAACTCGACCGGTTCGTAACTCAACCCATCGACGAGACCGTAGAGCTCCTTGAGCGTGGTCGGCGCCACATACGATAACCCCCTCACCTTATCAACCACCCCGCACAGCCCGCCGCACGGCTTTCCCGTCGCGACCGACCGGCACGGTTCGGCCGCCAACTCGACGTCGGCAAAAGCATTCTTGAACGACTCGACGATCGGACGGTATCCCGTGCACCGGCAAATATTTCCGTCCAGGTCTCTCTCGATGCGTTCAGCCGTCACTTCGCCTTCATTCCGCAGTCCGCGCATCGCGACGCTCCACCCCGGCGAGCAAAACCCGCACTGCGATCCGTTCCCATCTGCGAGTGCAATCTGTTCCTCCGAGTACCCGGAAGCCTTCGACCCCAGACCCTCGATTGTCGTAATCGACATTCCGTCGCACGCCACAACGAGCCGAAGGCACGAGTTTATCGCGTGCGCGTCGTTCTCGATCACGGTGCACGCGCCGCAGCCCCCCTCGCCGCATCCGATCTTCGAACCCGTCAGCTTCAGCGAGTCGCGCAGCCACGACAGCAACGTCAACCGTGGCGACGGGTTCTCGATGCGATGCACGACGCCGTTCACCGTCACCACCACTACCGAGCGCGGAGACAACGGTTCCGTCGCCTCCTTGATGTTGTTTTCGATCGACGACGATTCGTTATTTTCTTCCTCGAGCTTATCGATTCGCCGCGAGAAATACTTCCACAACACGACACACGAAACACATACCGCGATCACCTTCGCCCCCACCACCAACAGGTCCACACCCTTGACGAAGAAAACCATCTCAGAAGCCATCAGTTTTTCTGGCCTATGAAATGGTCGTCGTGCCAAGGATTATTTATGGTTGACCCTTGTCGTGCGTGACCCCCCTTACTATTATTATTAGTCCTCATATCCCCCCTCTTATTATTTATTAGAAGTCGACCTTCCTCTACCCTAATTATAAAGCGTCTCTCGCCACAAGACAACAACAACAACCATATTTAAGATAACTCGTGGAAACTCATTTTACTTGTATGGGTCGTCAAGACCACCACCACCAAGCGCAATCGAACCACGTTTTTGGCACGGAAGGGTAAGGTCCGGGCAACCCCCTATCTTGGAAGCAGCTCAAAAAACGCTCACGCCATCGCGCAGGAGGTTTAGTAAAATCGCCTGCTTCACACTACAGTAACAACGGCGGGAGTTTTTGGAACTATTTGTATACGGGCAGGTGATCTCACATTAGCTGAAAATATACCGCCGCCAATTGATTCGGAGAGAACCCAATACAAAATATACTGAAGATACGTTCCCGCCACCCATTGATGATTCCCGCCACTGGATTCTTTGCTACAGTAGTAGTAGTAGTAGTCAACGCGAGAGCCGTGTTTTTTGCAAATTTCGGCAACGTAGCGCGAAGCCAGTTATGGCCATGGAGTTGCCGCCTGCCTCTCCATTGTGGAGGATTTTTGGCCGTTTGTGTCATTCTAAAGATTACCTTCATTACAGCCCCTACGCTTTCGCTTTGTGGGTCATAGTCTCTCGGCCCCAAAAATCCCTCCGCGTTTCGCGCTGAGTTCATGGACAACTGTGCCACACAACCAGCGCGCTTTGGTCCCTTCTGTGATCTTTTCCCTCGATAACCACCACCCGTGGAAGCTGGTCTTATTAAAGGCGATATGTGCTTGCACATTATTCACAATGGCCTCTTGCAGGGCGTGCCTGTTACATCAGGCGATATTTTGGATGAGACTGCGCACTTCACGCCTCGTGACGCATTTCGGCTCGTATGACCTCTCATGGCTGCGTGGCCTTCTCCAATATGCCGCAAACCGTCTGACAGCAGGTTTGCCTTTGCCGCCGAGAATCTCGAGCAGCCTGCTGATGGCTTTTCGGCGCGTGGTCGACGTGGGGCGGGCGTGGGTGGCCATTCTTGCACGCTTTTCTTGACTTTGCCGGCGCTGGTTCGCCACATTCCAGCGGCGTCGTCGTCTTTGTGATCGGGTTTGGTCGACTTTGCTCGTGCAGCTTGGGGTTGTGCGTCTTCGTGCATACGAGCCCGCGGATGTCGCCCCTGCACCTTCGATTGTCCCGACATCTTATGTCGGCACGCGTACGTCCTTCTTGACAGGTGAGGGTCCTCGCGGCGTATTAGGCCACCAAAGCAGCGGTCTAGGGATTTTCTCGTCCCTGATCACGCGTGTCGCTGTTGTCGCCGGACTGGATCTTCCGAGTCGCTTCTATTGATACATGCCTTCATCCCACTTTGACAACGGCGCGACAGAGCTAGTTATATGGCTACTTTGCTGCTTCATCATCGTGTAATTGCGAGCACAGCGATTCTGGGCTGGTTAATTTCCCGTCTCTCTGCTCACCAGACTTCTCTTATGCTTGATTCACGGACGCTACGCTCTTCTGCTACCACCCCGATGGCACCGACGATGCTTATAACTTCGTGCGCGGTAGGTTGCCGGCGGAGATTCTTGCCGTCCTTCTGTTTCGTGTCGTTTCCTTCTTGGTGTGTCGTTGATACTCATGACATGAGGTTAACCTGCATCCTCACGACATTTGGCCGTCTTGACCGAAATGAATTGTGGCGTCCGGCTTAGGATGTCAGGCATCATGCTGCGACCGCTCCCTAGCGTCTTCATCCCGCGCCTGTCCGCATAGCAACGTCTTTTCAAGTCTCTCTATGCTTCGTTTTCTTCATCGAGGACTTTCTTCTCTCCTGCGGCTTCGCCGCCGTCCTCCTGTCTCGAGTCGCCACTTCTTCTACTTGCACATTTTCTTCTCCCTTCTTCTCCTGCCTGCCTTTGCTTCTTTTACTTCCTTTCTCTCCATTGGCTTTATGCTTGTGCCCTGCCCTTTGCGCTTTCTTGCATACTTCTTCGGCGTCCAGATATATTATCTGAACGTCGCCACAGCTGGAATATGACGGCCGTCTCCAACGTCGAAGTCTGAAAAGTCGGCACCATCGTAGGTCGTCGTGTCAATGAAGAGAATGTCTGGCTTGGCAACGAACAGCATCTCGGATTTCGACTCTTTCCCGGCTCGTCCGTCATCCGTGTGGACTTACATACCCCATCTGGCAGAGTGCGTGATGACGAAGCGCATCATAAACTGCTGCAACAACGAGCCTCAGACAAGAGTCGGCGTCCGCAGAGTCACTATATTTGCGAAAAAGTACTAGCCCAGATAAGCGAACGTCGCCGCGACCGGAATATGACGTTACAATGCGTATCGCGGCGCTGAGGATGTCGCACTCGAAGAGCCAGCGTATACAGATGATGAGGCGTTTCTGTTTTTGCGACGACCGTCGTATTGCGAGTGAAGAGGCGCTTCACCAGATGCGTCTCGACTCGAGCCAAACCAACTGTCTACGTCTGTCTCTTCCTCGCGATCCACCTCCACGGCGAGGAATCATGATGCTTAGCCGAGGTCGTCTTCTTGAACCTTCTACGATGATTTCGCGCGAAATGCGCGCGCGCGATGTGCCGCTTTTCACAACGTCAGACCTGGGTACACCATGTCCAAAATTCATCCCTTCGAGCGCCTTGGGTATGAAACTATCGATACCTCAGTCTCTCAGGTCCGCTGGGCAGCTTGCGTCGCTCACATTCCCTAGAACCGTTTGGAATAATATGCTCTCTTCCTAATGCGCCTTAAATCATCCCCGCGGGTCTCCACAGTTAATAACTTGCCGCCTGGATCTCAACCGAGGAGGCACTCTGCAAATTCCGCATACCAACGAAGTCCTGTTACTCGCCTAAGGCCGCGTCGCATGGCGACAGGCCATCCGCTCTCCCCCGACTTCCCTTGCTGGACTCGTCGTCCGACTTCCAAGTGATCCTCGTCCCGAGCGAGCGCTACGGCGCTTGGATTGCCTACCCCATGCACTGGGCTGTGGACCATAGTTAGTTAATAAGAGAGCACGATACTCGCCATCCTCTGCTGCCTGATTTATTTATTTTCCCCCGTTCTCTTCCTTGCGCACATCCAATGTGGCAGCTCTCACATCTATTCTGGCTCTTTGAACCTGGGAGCTCGCTGCATCCCAAACCACATTAATATCACAGGAACTTTATTACCACACAGCACGAAAACAGAACAAACAAAACTGCGACATGGCCGCGCGTGGCGGCCAGCCCAGTAGCGACACATCAGTAGCTTGGATTCCCGAGCTTGACATATTCGCGCAAGGCGAGTTGTATATGCTCGCTCACGTGGCAGCCGACGCAATCTTCACGACGCGGCATCATACGAAGATACGTGCTTCGAAGCGCGAAGCAAGACGAGGTCGATCACAGTCGGCATGTCTTGATTTGAAGCCAAGCTCGGTGCTCCTAAGACATTAGAGCCGGGATGTCTGTCAGCCATTCTCATACCAGTCTCCCAGGCCCGTACAATTGGTGCCGAACTCGGCCGCAAACAACGCGTCGTTGTTTGCGCTAATGCAGGCGCAGACGTCTGCCTCGCCGTTGGTCGAGAACTCCGAGCAGCCCGTGACCCAATATTCCCAAGATATAGACCCGCGGTAGCCGGTGTACCAGTGCACAGCCTTTTCTTGACCGTAGTCGGCCGTGGTTCTCTGGCCAACCGCGACGGACGTGAGATTGTCGTTGAGCATTCGGGCGACAGCCTCGTTTCGGTGCCCAACGTATTTGAGGCCAATATGCTGGGGCAATCGAGGGTGAAAGAGACCAGGAAACACAACACACCTGATCGAGCCAATGGTCCCAGCCCTCCCAGTCGTCGTAGGCGGCGGCCGTTCGTTCGTGGATCGAATGGATGTACTGGTTATACTCGGCGACGGACCTGCCGTGCCCACGGGCTGCCAGCTCGCGGCTGGCGGCGGGGTTGATCACGTATCGCACGGGCGCACGGAATCCTTTTGACGAGACAGTGGGGATACGGTAAACGACGCAGTCTCCGGCGTCGTCTGTCGCGTACTCCTCGTACGCGTGGATGCCGGCTATTGAGCTCAAATCATCAAAGAGTCCGTGACGGACGAGAGTGAGGTCCTCCTCGACGATGGCCACGCCGACGTGCGCGAGCATCGGCGGAAAGTATCCCCGTTCTCGCTTCCAGGCGGACATGAGCGACGACGCGTCGTCGACGTATGCCTCGTACGTCGTCGAGTACTCGTCGAGATTTTCGTCGAGGCGATGCGCCGGCGGGCATTCGAGAGTGTCGTCCCACTCGGGCCAGTCTCGCGTCTCACGAATGAGATTTCCCGCGATAGGCGCGAGAAACTCGTAGGCGCGGCCGGAGATCGAAAAGACGACGTGGGCAACCTCTCCGACTGGACTCGCGGCGCCCGTCGTGTAGCCCGTGCTTCGCCGCAACAGCATCGAGACATCGCGCTGCCGAAGGATCGCAAGCGGACCGGCGAGATTCGTCGTGAACATCGATATTTTGTTGTGCATGAAGGCGTTGAACTCGCTCAGTCCGCCGTTGACGGTCTCGAAATACGTCTGCCAATCCTCGATCGGTGCTGGATCGTCCGACAGGATCGAGCTCTCGACCCAATGCAGCTGCGGGCCGTATGGCAGTAGATACGCGTTGATCTTCACGCCCCCGCACCCTAGGTCAAAGTTAGGATCCATCGGAGCTATAGTCTCGTTGACAAACTCGCGAATCAAGTTCGAGTCCCCGACGCGCGACGACAGAGCAATCTTGTACAGCTCAAAGTCCAACGCCGATGGGTCCCCGACGCGCTCCTTCTCTCCAACGGATGTAATTGACCGCCGACGCAGCACCGGCCACCGTAACAAGCTGGCGTTCGCAACCAGTAACACCACCGCCGCCGCCAGCGCAAACGCTGCCACGCCCGTCGTTCGTTGTCGCGAATCCCCGATCGGTTCATACCCCCCGCCCATGTCGGGCAACCGCACTCTTGCCGGCCGTCAACAAGGCCCTCGCTCGGCAACGGCGAAAGCAAAGTGCGTGCTCTAAAAGCGCACTGTACTACTGACGTCAGAGAGTGACGTGCATAGTATATCCTCAGTGGTAAGTGTCGATGTGGTAAGTGTACCACTACCACCAAACTTTTTTGTTGTTCTTCAAATGAAGGGGTTTACAGGCTCTCTATTGCAACATTATTACCACATAAGGATCTTTGCACTCGTCATCGGTGTCGTCCGCGGCGGCGCCGCAAGAGTCTCCGCGAGCTAGGGCTTGTCGTCGTCAGATGCTCGACGGCTTGCACGAGGAAGTCGTCGGTCTCCTCGGTACATTTGTTGTTTAGAAGGCGTAATCGGACGTTGGTAAACAGGAGCTGGTGGGTGAACGGTAGGGAGCTCCTGGCCTTGGAGTGGACGAGTTTGTGGGCCTTGCAGAAGGGCTCGACATTGGCGGACTGGACGACATATGCTGGCAGTGCAAGAGGATGCGCTCGACCCAGAGAGCTGCCTTGAACTGTTGTCTTGGTCCTGCGTGAGTAAAATCGAATTGTTTGTCGCGCATCATCCCCAAATTATTGTAGTCGAGCCGTCGTCGCCTATTCGAGTCGTTGTCCTGCTTGGTCAAAATCACGTGGTCGTTCACCGCGCTTTGGTGGCACCCACTCCTGGTTATCATCGACGGTTCAAATACTTATTTGCCCACCCGTGGACGTCATCGATTATTGAAATGCAAAATAGCGCGGAGAACGAGCTTGAGCTCGAGGAGAACTCGCAGCTAGGAGGAGCCCAAATAGGACCCGCGCTGTGTATTTTCTAGGGTTGTTCTTGACGGCTACACGAGGATCCTCTCGCCAGTTTCAGCTTTCTTTTATCTCCGGTTTAATTGAAGTCTTAAGTTGGCTGATTTGACTCCTTTAGGGGAAATCGAGACCCGCCGCGGCGACTCCCTTACGAGAGGTGGTCCCGCCGCACATCGGTTGCCCACGGGCAAACTTTCGCGAGCGTGCGACTAAATATTACTCGTATTGACCGCACGATTGCCCCACTGCGTTCAGTGGTAGTGGGGCGTCGTCATCGCAGAATGGTCCCAATGCGAATCGCCCGGGGCTTCGTCGTGTGGATGCGCCACGCACTGCGTCCGCGAACACGCGTATGATCTCTAAAGCTCCCGTCGTCGATAACAGTGGTCGCGGCCAACAAACTGCTGTGAGCAGAAGGAATCTGCTTCCGCTACCCCGTCTTTGCTGCTGCTGCTGCTGCTGCTACAGAAACGCACGCTCGGGCGATATTCTAAACCTCCGGCGGCAGCGTCGCGAGCATGCCGTCGAGGCTCTGCAACGCGACTTTGATCTCACGACGCGCGGATGCGAAGTACTGTTGTGGCGTGGCCTTGGCTGCGCTGTACTCGACAAAATTTGCAGAATATGCGTCGGCGTCGGCCGCGCGCAACGCAATCAGAAATCGTTCTTTCTCCTCAAAAAATTCGCCCGGATCAACCGCGTCTTCAGCCACCGCTTGCAGCGCCTTTTCGATGGTGAAGAGAGGTGACGTGCTTCCGACGAACCCCAACACGCGCCGCAGCGCGTCCCCACCGCCCTCGACGGTCTTTTCGTACGTTGCCGCGTCCATAAGACTAGCGAGGACGGCCCTCGCCGCACCGATTTGCTCGAGGGCGGCGCTCGTGTCGGCAACAGCAGCATCGAGACGCATCGGCTGAACAATCAGGGCCGTCGAGATACCCTGCACCGCTATTCGTCTGCTCGAGATTTGCAAGGATGCCGTCTGCAGCGCGGCTGGTAAGAGGAAAAGCACCACCTTCATCACCAAACCACCACGCACCAAAACCCTCAAGCCCGCCCCCGGTCGCACCCCCCCCCCCCTTTTGTTACTATTGTCTCTGAAAATTGGTCCTAATAAATTTGAGTACGTACGCTCGCACGCGGGTGGCCATGGGGTATCAAAGCGAGGGAGATGAAGAGTGCGACGCCTTGGTCGCCGCCGGAAAAGCGGGGAGACATCGCACCGGCGCATGCCATTCGATGCCGCTCGCGTGGATCATCCCCGTGTGCTGCAGTTTCGTCGTCGGCATTGCCGCTGAGCGGTGGCGACAACATAGTCAGTCTGGGGCCACGACGAGCTTTGACAGCGCGAAGAACGCGCCACAAGCGGAGCAGCAACAGCGGCGGTGGTCTGCTGACAGTACATTTGATTGGCTCGCGGCGGCGACGTTCGGCGAGGACAAGCATGCAGCGACTTGGCGCGCGCTGGGCACCAACAAGTCCGTTTGGGAGCCGTCGGAGACCCCAGAGTCAGCGAAGCAGCGCTATCCGCACATCGTTCTTGCGTTAATAGACGACCAGGGATACAGTGATATGGGCTACACCAACGGTGGGTTCGACCAACTCCAGAACGCGACGCCGTTTCTGGACGCGCTCGCCGCCGACGGCATCAAGCTCGCCAAGTATTATTCGCAACAGCTTTGCACGCCGGCGCGCGCGGCGCTGCTGTCGGGTTACTACCCCATTCACACGGGCATGCAACACGACGTGATTCAGCCCGAGTCTGTGTGGGGCATGCCGACCGACTACATGCTGCTGCCGTCGTTTCTCAAGAAAGTGGGAAAATACGAGACGTTCGCGATTGGCAAATGGCACCTCGGCCACTACAAGTCCGAGTATCTCCCATACAATCGCGGTTTCGACGAGTTTTACGGCTACCTCTCCGACCAGCTTTGGTACTACAGCCACAAGAGCCCGCACGCCTGCGCCCATAGCACGTGCTTCTACGACATGCGACACAACGGCGTGCACGCCGTCGACTCTATCGGCGTTTATTCGACCTTTCTACTGTCGGACCAATTCGATTCCATCATAAACAGGACAAGCAGGACGGCAGACCCTACTTTCGTATACCTGTCGTGGCAGAACGTGCACGCGCCGCTCGACCCGCCTCCCAGAAAGTACTTTACCGCCGCGGACATCGCGCTCCTCGACAGCGTCGAGGACCCGTACAGACGAACGTTCGCGGCGATCACGATCATTCTCGACAATGCCATGCGCGCGGCCGTCGGCACGCTTCAGTCCTACGGCTTGTACGACAACGTAGTGCTCGTGGTCGCGAGCGACAACGGTGGGTGCTCTTCATCGGGCGGGTACAACCATCCGCTAAGGGGCGGCAAACAGTACTTGTACGAGGGCGGCATCCACGTCAACGCGTTCGTGCATTCGCCGCTGATCCCACTTGCGAGACGCGGAGGGTACTACGAGGGTCTCTTCCACGTCAGCGACTGGGTGCCGACAATCGTGACAGGCGCGCTCAATACGAGGCCCGAGTTGTTACCCGCGGACCTCGATGGAATCGACCAGTGGAACGCGCTCTTGCGCGCGAACGACGAGGAAATGCGAGACTATCCACGGACCGAAATCCTACACAACATCGACATTTGGTCGTTGGCGCATGTCGGTGCCAACTTATCGTTGCTGAGCACGCCAATCCAGGCGATTCGTGTCGGCGACATGAAGCTCGTCATGGGGCAGGATGCCTCGTCATATTTCGAGCCGGTCTTTTCGACGTGTCCCGAAGGCCTCGGCTATTGCTCTCCATCTTACGAGAATATCGAAGACTGCGCCTACGGATATGATAACGTGCGTGTCGCCTTCGTCTGATTTGTCTAATACGTATGCTGCTGCCATGCTCGCAGGTCACATATCTCTTTAACATTACTCACGACCCTTCGGAGGCCAAAAACCTCGCGAGCCTTCGACCCGACATCGTTCAGCACCTATTGGAGAGGCTCCAGACGTTCAGGGACAGCATGGTCGACTCGGTCTATGCGCCGTGCGATTACATCGCGGCGTACACGGCGTGGACTGAGCGCGGTTATTTCGTGGGACCGTTTGAGAGATCCTGACGACAAGCACGACGACGTGAACCCGGCATCATCATGACAACAACGTGGACATCGGACCTAAACTAACATCACCAACTCGACATCATCAACTAACTAATAATAAGAAGAAGGGCGAACCGATTTTATTAATATGTACAGATGAGGCTTGCAGTGGAAGAGAACGTGGAGGATCCATTCCTTCCTCTGCACTATTATGTCTTCGCTCGGGCGCTGTCGGGGCACACGCTGGTGCGTAATCCTCGGAGAAAACAAAACAAGATGGACGAACTTTGAGGATACGGCGTCCGCAGAGTAAACAAATAGTAGTTTTGCGGAGGACAGTGATTTAAACTCTTGCGAGGGCGAACGTACTAGTACATACATTATTCACGAAAGCCCGGCGTCGACTTCTTCTTCTTCTTCTTCTTCTTCTTCTTGTTTGGTTTCTTGTTGTTTCTTGATAAATTTGGCCCTCGTCTGTTGCCACTTCTTCTCGTGCGCACTGAGAGTATCCTTCTCGGCGCTGAGGAGGAGGTCACATAAGGCGCCTGTATGGCCAAAGTGCTTAGCCTCGTCGGCGGGAGTGTGACCCCAGCGGTCTTTGGCTCGGGGATTGGCACCGCGCGCCAAGAGCTCCCGACACAACGGCAAGGAGCCTTCGGCCGCAGCAATCATGAGCGGCGTCCGGAGATCGTAGTCGCTCGCGTTCGGGTTGGCTCCAGCGTTGAGGAAATTCGCGAGAAGTTTTGAATCGCCGGCGAAGGCGGCGTCGCACAGACTTTGCGCGGTTAGGCGATCGCTCATCCTCAGCTCGGCGTCGTGCGAGCGCAGGAACGCAATAACTTCTGGTTTGTCGTTCAAGACCGCTTCCATCAAGGGCGTTCTCCCGAATCGGTCGACCGCGGACACGTCAGCCCCAGCGCCCACCAAGAGGCGCACGCACTCGACGCGACCGTTGGCCGCGGCGAGATGGAGGGCGCAGCGATTGTCGTAGTCTCCGGGCACTTGGGAAACGGGGACCAAGTCGATCAGTCGCCGGAGCTCTTTGACGTCGCCGTTTCCCGCGATGTGGCAGTGCAGCGCCGAGAGCGAGTGGGAAGCCCCCGAGGCGTCGCGGGCGATGGACTCCATGACGCGGGTCGCGTCTTCGACGAGTCTGTCGGCGCACTGGCGAGGCATCATCGACGGCGCCTCGAGCGACATCTTCAGCCGATCCACTTTGAGCTGGGTATCCAATCCCGTGCCGTTGGTGATTTGGGTGGCCAGGAGTTGGGCTGCTTGCTTGAAACTCGCGGTCATGCCGAGTAAATTCGACCGCATCTTAGACCAGTCGTTGGGGTGCGACCTTTCGAGCTCGCGGCGATCGACTTCGTCCAACGAAATGACGCGGAGGAGCGTGCGGGCGCACACGGTCCATGGCTGGACCATGCCGCACACGAACGATTCTGCCCCGAAACACGAGTGGCGATACAGAACCGCCGCGGTATATTCGTTACTTTCTTTGCGGGACGAGCGCGCCAACGAAATTTCGTCGGCTCCGGCCGCGTGGACGTCGTCGTTGTCCGCCGCCGCCGCCGCCACCTCGAGTGTCGCGTGGCCCTCGACGATGATAATGAGGCGCGATCCGAGGTCTCCCGAGCGGACGACGTCGAGGCCTCTCACGAAGGAGTCCTCCTTGACGAGCGAGATGCATTCGCGCACGAAGCGATCCGACGTGCCGCGAAAAAGAGGGAGCGACCGCAACACTTCACCGAAGCGCTCGGTGCGGATCCGAAGACGCACGGATATCGGGAGGGCGTCGACATCGACCTGCGCGTATCGGAGCGCCAGACGGAGGTACTCTTTCGTGGCGTTGGCGACGTCGTGACTGATGTGTTCGCTCTCGAGCATCCTCTCGAAGCGCGCGATGCGCGACCGCTGCTCGGCAAGGTCCGTGTCTTTGAGCGCCGCCAACGCCGAGACGACCCCGATGATGTTGGCCATCAAGAATATATTGATCAAGACGTAGCAGATCGTGACGGTGACCTCGGACTTGGACACGGGGTAGATGTCTCCGTAGCCGACCGTGCTCATCGTAATTACCGAAAAATAGAGCGAGTGTACGTACTGCGTGTTGGCCGAGGCGTCCACCAAGGCGGGACGATGCGCGCCGACCCACGTGTTTTCCGTAAACCCCTTCCACCGCGCGAGGAGCCAATAAAAGCACGCCGCGTAGTGCGTCGTAAAACACATGATCAAAATGTTTCGAAGCATGGGCGTGACCGACGCCGGGAGACTCAGGTTCACGTCCAACGCCGAGAACGCGGGCCGGAAGTTGAACAAGTGCAACAACCGGAAGCACCCAACCCACCTCAGACCCTGCCTCTTCGGGGACGCGAGCATCATAAAATCCGTAATCGTGGGAACGACGCTCGCAAACACGACTTGCGTCGCGACGTTGAGCGGGTGGTCCAAAGCGTGGCGCGACGACGACGACGACGACGAACACCATAGCTTCCGCACCTTTTCGTCTTGCCCGAGGAGCAACAACGCCCTGATTTTCTTGAGCCGCAGCTGCCGCAACATCCGCGCTCCCGCCACGTACAAAACCAAAAACGAGAACGACGACGACTGCTGTAGACCAAACAGGACGCGCTGCAGCTCTTCTTTGCGGGGACTCCCCGAGAATGCGAGCCGCGGCGCGAGGGCAAACAACGACACGATGCACGACCCGATCAGGCTCAAGGTGTAGGCAGCTTCCAGGAATTGGCTCGGCGCACTTTCGGCCGAGGTCGTGTCGCGGATGCTGCTGGGACGCCGGTCCGAACCCACACCATATTGACTCTCGTCGAGCGACTTTTTGTGCATCGACTCGAGCATCGTGGTGCGCGCGAACTTGCTCGACGACGACGACGACGACATGAGGTGCTGACGCTCTTCGGAATCAGACGGCAACCGAAACCGCACCACCACCCTCGTGCTCCTGCCCGTCCCACCGAACTTCAACAATCCATGTGTGCAAACTTCACCTTGATGATTCGCTTTTGCGATCGATCGCAAAATTAACCCTAATACTAACCCTCTCCCTTTGACAAAAATCGAACAAAGCAAGCCCTCATACAGTCTACAGTTTCGAACGTATTAGCAATCGACGAATAAAACCCCTTGGCGCACTCACTACAAACAAACCCTTGGTAGAGGGGTTTCGAGACGACGATGTGCGCGACTAATCTGTGAGTCCGTGAGTCATGCACAAGCAGCAGCAGCAGCAGCAGCAGCAGCCCTACGGGGCGCCGCAGCAGCAGCAGCAGCAGAACTACGCGCAATACCCGGGCTACTACCAGCATCAGGCTCCCCACCACCACCAGCAGTTCCCGGGGTATCAACAACAACAACAACAACATCCGATGCCTCAGCGCCAGTGGCGCGGGCCGCCGCGGCCGCAGCAGCAGCAGCAGCAGGCGTGGCCCCAGCAGCAGCAGCACTACCACCAGCAGCAGCAGCGCTACGCGCAGCAGCCCTATCAGCCGCACGTGTATCAGCAGCCGTACGCGTACCCGCGACAACAGTATCCCCAGCACCAGGCCTTCGCTCAGCAGAAGTCGTCGCTGCTGCCGCCGCAAAATCCGGCGCCTCCGCAAAATCACCACGCCTATGGCGTACCCAACCAGACCTATGCGCAGCCGGCGCAAAAGCCATCGCCGCAAAATTTTGGAACGCACCAGCAGTCGTTTGTCACCCTGCCCCGGCAGCAGGCGAGCCCCCCGGCACGCCACCGCCAGCAGCAGGAGGCGAGCGCACCGGCGGCCATCCAGCAGCCGGCCTTCACCAACGTGGCGGCGCCAAAGCCCTCGCTGTCGCCGGCGCAAGTAACCCAGGCCTTGGGGCAGCAGCAGTTGGCGCCTTCGCCGGCTGCGGTTAATTATGGGGACGCGACCCGGCGGCTGTTCGAGGAGACGAGCAGGGGCTCGGGCGCGGTGAGCGGCCAGGACGCGCTGGGGCTGTTCTCCGAGTCGGGCCTGCCCCGCGACGTGCGTGTTCTTTCGCGACACCGTAAGATGATCGCAGGTGCTCGCGCGCATCTGGGACGTCGCCGACTCGGGCCGCCGCGGGAGTTTGTCTCTGGACGACTTCAGCGTTGCGCTACGTCTCATTTCGCTGGCGCAGCGCTCGGGCGCGGTCGCGACGAGCCGCGAGGAGTTAGCCACGCGAGAGTCCGCGTTGTGCGTCTCGTCCCTCGATTGTAATTTTGACGCCTCGGCAGGCCGTTTGCCATGCCGACTTTCGATTCGCCAGAAGAAGACGAGTTCGGCGAATTCGACGATGCTCCGGCGCCTCCTCCGGTGGCTACCAAGGCCAACGATGAAGAGGAGGAGTTCGGTGATTTCGACGTCTCGGAGCCTGTGGACACCATCAAGGCGCCGGCGCTCACGCTGGAGAGCGATGACTTGGGCGAGGAGACCAAGGACGAGAAATCGGCGCTCGACAACATGCTGGGCGCGGCGTTGCGCGGGGAGTCGATCGCGACCAAAAAGCCGCCCGCGCGGATCGCGGCGCCGGTCCTCGATGTGCCGGCGGTCCTCGATGTGCCGTCGCCGGTGCCAGCGTTCGTCGACAACGCGCACGCGTCGAAGCTCTCCGTGTTTGACGCCATGGCAGATCTCGACGTTGCAGCCGCGACGGAAACCTGGGATGACTTTGCCGACGCGACGCGAGCCGAGGCGAGCGACGACTTTGGGGCGTTCTCTGTCTCTGCGGGGGGCGACGATGGCGGCTCGCAACCCAACGATTTTGGGGCGTTCTCTGTCTCTGCGGGGGGTGACGACGGCATCTCTCAAGCCAACGAGTTTGGGGCGTTCTCTGCTGGAGGTGACGACGGCATCTCTCAAGCCAAGGCGACCGACGATGATGGTGGCTCGCAAGCCAACAAGTTTGGGGCTTTCTCTACGGCAGGCGACGATGGCGGCTCTCATGCCAACGAGTTTGGGGCATTCTCTGCTGGAGGTGACGACGGCATCTCTCAAGCCAAGGCGACCGACGATGATGGTGGCTCGCAAGCCAACGAGTTTGGGGCTTTCTCTACGGCAGGCGACGATGGCGGCTCTCATGCCAACGAGTTTGGGGCATTCTCTGCTATGGGTGACGACGGCGTCTCGCAAGCCAAGGCGATGGACGATTTTGGGGTGTTCTCTGTCTCAGCGGGTGGCAACGACGGCGGCTGGCGAGCCAACGATGATGATTTTGGGGCTTTCTCCGCGGGAGGCAAGGACGGCGACGGCTCGCAAGCCAACGATGATGATTTTGGGGCTTTCTCCGCGGGAGGCAACAACGGCGGCGGCTCGCAAGCCAACAATGATGATTTTGGGGCTTTCTCCGCGGGAGGCAACGATGGCGACGGCTCGCAAGCCAACGATGATGATTTTGGGGCTTTCTCCGCGGGAGGCAACTACGGCGACGGCTCGCAAGCCAACAATGATGATTTTGGGGCTTTCTCCGCGGGAGGCAACGACGGCTTGGGCGACGCGCCGCATGAGTTTGGCGCGTTCGACGTGGACTTTGGCGACTTTGACGGACCAAAGGACGAAGCGAATGGCATAACTTTGGTGGACGGGCAAAGGGAATGTGGGCTGCCGAAAGTGCCGGACAATGCCGAACGACCCGCGACGTCGGGAAACAAAGACGAAGCGGGATCCGAGGGGGTGGGCCGGGTGCCGGTGGAAGACGACGCGTTCGCGAGCATCGCGGCTGCCGCGCAGGGCTCGGGATCGTTGCTGCCCGAGCCGTCGCCAAAGAACGAGGAGGATGATGTTCTGGAAGAGGTGGGCGAGGCTCTCGTGCGCAAGCGATGGTACGCCGAAGGCGCGGCGTGGGTTGCGGCGGCGCGGCGGCGAAGCGAGCTCGAGGAGACGAAAATCGCGATGGACGCGGCGGCCAAAGAGCTGCGGTTCGAAGACGCTATCACTCTCCGGTCGCGCGCGGCGGCGCTCGAGGCGCAGCGGCAGAGCGACGATGCGGCCGAGGAGGCGCGCCGCCGCAAGGCCAGAGGCGTTCCGGCAGTCGCGATATCCGATGCGCTGCGCGCGGTCCGCGAGGCCGACCCCGCGGCCGCCAGGCGCCTCGGAGCGTCGGTGCGCGCTCGCGTCGCCAAGACAGGCATGATCCTCTCGGACGATGACCTCGAGGAGGACGTGGACCGGCGGCTCGCCCGTCTCGAGGCGGCCGAGGCGGCGGCCGTGCAGCGGCTGGCCTTGGACGCGGCCGGCGCGGCCTTGTACGCGCGGGCTTGGTTAGGCGGCGAGCCCCAGGTGCCGCCCCCCGCGTGGGTCGCCGTCGTCCGCGCGGCCGTGGATCTGGTAGACCGGTCGCTTCCAGCGCTACGCGAGATTGCGGCTTTGATTGGCGAGGACCCGACCGTCGACGATCGCAACAGGGCAAAAAAACTCGACGACCATATCCTCGCCCTCCGGAAGGCGGTCGCCGTCGCGCGGTGGGTTCGCGACGCGGCAACCCGCGCGGCCTACGACCCTCCAGCCGGGACCCTCCTCGACGCTGCCGCTTCTGAACTCGACTCGATCGCCGCCGACCTCCTCCTCGCGCCCGACCACCCCCGACACCACCAAGAAGGCCCTTCGTCCTCCTTCGAGCCTCCTGCCTCGGCCGACGCGCTTCGCGCGCTCCCGCCGGCTACCTGCGCGCTCACGCTCCGGTCCTTCCAAGACGACGACGACGACAACGACGACGACGACGTTCCGCTTCGTAAGCTTGTTTTGTTTCGTCGAGCATCAAAAAATTCTTCTTTCCCGCAGACTACGAAGGCACACCCTTTCTCGCGCCGGTCATCAACTTCTGGCTCAACCTCGTCTCCACCACGTGCGTAATTGCTTTTTGCAACTCACGACGCTGACGCAGGCCCCCGGCGGACTACCGCGAACCGCCGCCCTAGTCTCGCCAGCTTGAAGCAGCTCTCATCCGACGAATCATCCAGCTCTCGACTAAAACCCAACGGGCTCGTTGGTGCCAACGGAGACGGACAAAGTCTTGGTGAGCATCTTTGTTGGGACGAGAAACGATCTCTCACGCGACTGCTGCATCTCGTCGTCTTGGAAAGCTTCGATCGAAAACCGAAAAAAAGAAAAGTTTGCAACCTAAAGAGCGGAAAGAGACGAAGTTTGTGGTAATCGTGATTTCGCGGAAGGGTTTTCGCGGAGAAGGTCGAGTTGGTTGTGTTATTGTTGTATTGAAAGCGATGCGAATGTCGTAAAAATAAGTAAAGTTGCCACAAAAGAGGTACGGCGGACCGGGGTCGTGGTGGTTTGTGAGACAGAACGACACCAGAGTCTCAGCGGTGATGCTGAAGAAGTGGGGAAGCCGGAAGGTGCGGTACGTCCTCGACCCGCGGTCGTTGGACGACGACAGCTCGACGTTGTCGTCTCGGTCTCGGGAGAGCGGCGGGGGGGGGGCGCAGCAAAAGCGGCGGAGCGTCCACGTGAGCTGGGACCCCGTCGTCGCTGAAGAGGAGTTCGCCGACGGGGATGGTGACGACAATTCTGAGCCGGGGACTCCGGGACCGCCCCTGGTGTCGGGCGCGGGCAAGGGAAAGGCGAAGAAACAGGTGGCCTTCATGGTCACGAATCGAAAGCAAGTGAGGTTGCTCCGCGAGTCGTCGTCGCTCCCGAGGACGAGGTCCGAGTACATGCGACAACAGAAGATCCACGCGCGGCCCTCGACCCCCCGCGCGGCGCCCGCCGAATCGGCGCCGTCGTCGTCGTCGTCGACGACGGGTCTTCGCTTCAAGGCGGGCCCGCGCGACAAGACCCACCGTAAGGCCGGGGATCTTCTGCTCAAACACGTCGAGACGATGGCAACCAAGGGAAAAATTCTGCGTCACACCTTCAACGCCGCCGACCTCGGCTTTTCGGTGGCCCTGGGTCGATCCGACAAGAGCGACCGCGTCATGGTCCACGTCAAGGAGATCAGGGCCGACTGCGAACTTGCCGAGCTCCGGCCGTCGGACGAGCTCGTCGCGATCAACGGCGAGTTCTTCGTGCCGACGCGCCTCATCGCCGACTTCAAGTACCTGGAGGAGATCTTCGGGATCGCCGGACCCCGCCCCCTCGACCTCGCCTTTGTCCACGGCGACCGCCGCGACACGCCCCCGCTCAAGCCGGCGCGCGACGTTGCCCTTCCGCCAAAGTTGTCCCTGGCCGTCTCCGACCTTCCTCCTCCGAAAGACCGGCGAGCGCGGGAGCATCTCTACCAAAAGCTGGAAAAGGCTGAGGCGGCGCTCGCCGCGAAGACGAAGGAGGTCGAGACTCTCCGCGAGAAGCTAAGCACCCTCTCGCGCGACCACGCCGACATCGTCAAGAGGTTCGAAGCTCGCGAGGCAGACCTGCGCCGCCAGCTGACCACCCTCCAGCCCTCCCTCGAGATCCAGCCCACTCCCTTGGAGACGCTGGAGACGCCCCGCCCCTCGCTCATCGCGACCGACTTTTCCGTCGACGCGATCGCCGACGCCACGCGACAACCACAACAAGAAGAGCAAAGCACGTCCGAGCCAAATTCCCCTCTCCCGCCCCCCGTCACGCTTCAGCCCAACCTTGCCAACGACGAGGACGACTTGGAGGAAGAGCTCGCGCGCGCTCTAGAATCGGGCGACGCGAGCTTGATTCGGCGCTACTTCGAGCAGCTCGAAGAGGACGACGACGACGACGACAGCCACGACGAGGACGACGCGCCGTCGTCAGAACCCCTCCGCCGTGCCAACTCCCTGGACGACGCTTCCATGCTCCGCAGTACCTCCTTCATCATCCCAGCATCCTCGGAGAACGCCGCCCTCGTCTCCCAAGACAGTCTCGAAGACGACTCGACGCAAGAAGATGCCTCCCAGGCCAGCGACGTCGTCGTCTTCCTCTCCTCCGAACACATCCCCAACCTGGCCGACATTCTCCGGGATCGCGAGGCGGAGCTCCGGCGCGAGTTTGCCACGGAGATGTCTAACCTTCTCGCCACCAAGGACGACACCCTCGCCACCCTCCAGCGCGACCTCGACCAAGCCCGGGCCTCGCTCGCCGCCGTCGGCAAGTAGTTTGATCAGCCAGCCAGGAACGGGAAGAAAAGGAAAGGAAAGGAAAACAACACCCTGTCCGTCTTCGTGCTTGATGATGATGCTGCCGCCATGAGTATTTGGCGACAACACGCTTCTTTGCTGAATCCTTCTTTCTGTCTTTTAGTAACGAACGACCGAACAAACCAAAAATATCATCTATCCCGCTTCGGCATCAGCATCAGCGTCAGCATCAGGCAGAAGACGACTTGGCGGACGAAATAGTATTTTGACTACACTACGACACCACGAAATAATATTTTGACTACCGTGCAGTAATTGCCAATTGGCACCCCCCCCCCGACCCGATGAGTTAAACACAATTTCTTCTTTTTCGTGAAGAAAACCGCGAATTCCGAACGTTTGTAGGGAAGGTCGGAAGTGGCTCTCCACAACGGATTGATTTACTTCCTTCAAAAACCCCACAACAAAAACAACAACAACCTTTACCCTTCTTGTCGTATATAAAAAAAAAAGGTGTTATTAGTTACCCGCGCAAGAAGAGGAAAGGGCTCGCTGAAGGAAAAAGGGGAGGATGCCGCCCAAGGTGCAGCAGAAGTCCAAGGAGGCCAAGATGGCCGCGGCCATGGCCGGCGGCAAGTCTAAGAAGAAGAAGTGGAGCAAGGGGAAGACCCGCGAGAAGATGGCGAACAAAGTGTTGTTTGACGAGGACACCTACGCGAGACTGCTGTCGGAGATTCCGAAGATGAAACTCATCACCCCCTCGGCCCTCGTCGAGCGACTCAAGATTAACGGCGCCCTCGCGCGCGCGGCGATCAAGGAGCTCCAGGAGAAGGGCTTGATCAAGATGGTCAGCTATCACCACACGCAATGGATCTTTACTCGGGACGTGGGGAGCGACTAAGCACGCCACCACTCTAAGAAGAAGAAGAAGATGGACGCGTGATTTTTCGGGTAGTAGTAGTAGTAGTAGTAGTAGAGGCGCGACGGGCGGTGATCGGGCGTGCCACCAGAGGAAAGAGCAGCAGGCCGTCATTCCCGGGCGAACGCGCGTACTATGGGAGTCGTCACTGGAGCTTGGCGAGCAAGGCAGGGAGCGCGAGTTTTGCCTTGAGGTGGAGGCTGGCCGCGGTTTGGTCGGAGATGGGGTGAGGCACGAATATGGCGCTGCGATCGGCGAAATCCGCGGGCCCGCCTAATTGCATCGCCTGGTACGCGCACTGGCGTTTAAAGACGTCCGAGAGCGCGACGATCGGCGAGACGCCTCGGCGCTCGAGAGCTAGCGCGTCGTGCACCTCGCACGTCGCGCACGAGCCTCAGTCGGCGAGCCCGATTATGACGTGGCTGCACGCATCTTCGACGATCTTCGCCAAGAGCGAATCTGGCGCTCTGCGGGCAAACGTGGGTTTGCGGTACCTCGCTACGGGAATCTCGGCAGGAAGAAGCGAGGCGACAGCGCCCAAGAATTCCTTCGAGCCCCCCTTGGAGATGTCTACGAGCGCAATTTTCGACAATACCCGCGTCTTGCGCTTCGTACGACCCTCGCGTGCCGGCGGCCGCGGATCCATCAGGAAATCAGGGTCTTGGAGGACGTTTTTTTCGAGGGCTCGCGGAAAGCTCGAGAGCGGCTCGACGGGCTCGGTCGTCGGAACGCTAAGCCTCGCGGTGGGCATACCCTCGAGGCCGGCGCCAAACCCAGCGACACACATCGTAAACTTGCCCGCGGGGCCACCCGCGACAACGACGCGAATTGCCTCCGGGGACTCGAATTTTGGCAGCAAGGGTCGGCCCGCGACCGCGAACGCCAAACACGCGACCGACGCGAGGGGCGCCAGCACGGCCGGAAGGCCCAGCGCTCTGAGCGCGGCCGAGCCGACGTGGAGAGCGCAGCACCGATTGCACGCGTGCCAGAGGGCTACCTGGAACTCGCGTCTCGTCGCGTAGGTCGAGGCGAGCGTCGCCGCGTGCTCGGGAGACGCGACGACGACGGCGCTCGAAGCCAAGGGGAAACGCGCGCCCCAACAACAGTGCGTGAGCGTGCGTGCGATGAGTCCAACGAGCGCCGAACCCTCGGTCGTGTCGAAATCCACCACCTGCGCAAAGCCGGTCGCTGGCGCGACGGTAACACTCGATCCCGACGACGAAACCGCCCATTCGGTGCCCGCGACCGTCTCCTCGTTCTCGCCGAAGCACGCCGCGTACTTCGCGGGGGTCCCGATCGTCGTCGACTCCGTCCCCCCCAAAGCAGCACCACCGATGTGATGCAGGCACAGCTTGAGGGCGCGCCCAATGGCTGCGTTCGCCCGCGTCCCCGAGCCCAGAGCGCCAGACCCGCAGTTAACGCCTGCCGCGCGCCGCGCAGGACCCGACACTATGACGAGAGGCGTGCACCCCATCGTCGTCGCGCCCGCGCCGTGGGCGTTGAACTCGGGCCTGAGTGCTGCCTTCACCGCCGCGACCAATATCGCCAACTGCGACGAGTCGGCGCATCCGGCCATGACAGCGCACGCCGCAACCCGCCCTAGAGTCGCTTCACCGTCGCTCGGAGGGACAATCCCCAGCGAGAACGAAGGGTCGGCGCCATCGAGCAGAGCGGCCACGCGGGACGCGGTCGGCGCCACCACCGGCAGCCCGTCCGCGGCGAGCCCGCTCGCGAACCCGCCGTCCTCAAACATGCACCAGTGATCTTTTTTCTTCTTTTCTTTCTTTTTTGTTGACCCGCCTTACAACTCGGAGGCAGCCGCCGTCCGTCGTGGAACCCTGACTGAATGCCTACCCCGGCTACCGGGCGCAGATTCTTAGCGAGCCAGCTATGAGAGGCATCGTTGGCGCTTTCCTTCACTCCCGCCCCTCGTGTGCCCAGGCTCCGGCGGTACCCGAAGGGGCCTGCGCTCCAACGCGGTGTGGCCTCTCTCTCTCTAGATTGACGACGATGCCCGTCGGGTCGTCGCGTTTTTGGTATCGCTTTTCCGCCGAGTTCGCCACCTCGCGGTCCCGTCCGTCTCTTCCTGTGCCCAAACGCACAACGATTTGGCGCCCAACAACTATTGGCTATCCGTGCTGGGCATCGCGGGTTTGCGAATTGAGGGGCGCCCGCGTGGTTCTGGTCGCCCTGTCGATGACTCAGCGTGGACAGAGTGGCATGAGTTTGCGCTCTCTCGCATCGCAACAACCGGGCGTTCCCGTCCTGGCCGCAGTCATCGGCATCTTTGTCGGCGCCGTCACTCCCGCCGTCCGCTCGCGACTCTACGGCAGGTACGGCGCGTCGCCTCTCGAACTACGTCGTCCACCCCGACTGCGACGATAACAACACGGACAACTTGGACACCATCTTTCCGGGCTCTTTCTTGAAGGTAACCCATCGAGAGCCCGAGATTTTGGGGCGGTCGTTATCGTCGATTCGTCGACTTTTTGCCAAGCTCCGCGCCCGGTCTCGTCGATTCGTCGACTTTTTGCCAAGCTCCGCGCCCGGTCTCGTTCGCCTCGCCAGTTTAGACAAATTTATACGTATCCCCTGAGGGAGGAATGTGCTCTCGACGATCGTGATATCTCCTTGAAGACGGTCAAGGTGTCCAGCCACAAGACCGTCTTATTCCATCTTGAAGGAAGGAGATCCCAGTGCGTAGAACGCCCCCGACGCAGGTATTACGATCATGGCGACTGCGCCGATGACAAAGAACGCGCCAAACTCACGAATGACCATCAATCAAGACGTTCTGGATTGCGAAGCGCGTTTCCGAAGACGCGCACGACACGAGAACGTTTCCACTTGCCGCATTCGTGCGACATAATAAAGCTGCCTCACAACTTCCAGCCAAGTAGCTAGATTTATCGCCCTCTTCTTCTTCTTAAAGAAGAAGAACTTCTTCTTCTTAAAGAAGAAGAACTTCTTCTTCTTAAAGAAGAAGAAGAAGAAGAAGAAGAAGAAGAAGTCGCTTCAGCCTGGAGAACAGACAGCCCGAGAATTAAGTCATACTCTCGAGAGTAGAGTTCGTGTGTTGTTGCGTTTGAAGGCCAAAACTTCCTGAAGAAAATCACCCTCCTCAAAAGAAACAACAACAAGACACGGGACGAGGTGGGGAACAGCACACACCACCACCCCCACAATGATGAAATGTGGTCTCGTCGGAGGAGACTACAGGAGGACGGGAGGGAGGCGCACTACTTTTTTACCGAACACCCGCGTGTGTCTTCGATGCAGACGAAGGTAGAAATAAATCTACTTGCGCGTCATTTGTTGTTGTTGTTGTTGTTGTCGTTGTTGTTGTTGTTGTCGAGGTGTTGCTTGTTGTTAAGGCCGGCGTATCCGTGGAGGAGGAGGAGATAAAAAAACCACGCCAGTATTCTGACAAGAAAAAAAGGCGGCGGCTCTTGGCTCTGGTGGCTCTAAGTCTGCTGCACTGGCGCTTAAGGAAGGAAGGAAGGGAGAAAGGAAGGAAGGGAGGAAGAGCTTTCAATCTCAGTAGGTGGGTGCGCCGTAGACGCCCGAGGGCGGCGGACCGTTCATACCTGGAAGCGGCATCGCGCCAGGCGGCGGCGGCGGCATGGGGCCCGACGGAGGCATACCCATACCCATACCCATACCCACGGCCATGCCCATGCCCGGCGCCATGGTGGTGCCCGGGTTGGGCTGCTGCGGGTAGGCGGCGGCGGCGGCGGCATAGTCGGTTGGTCCGGGCATTGGGGGCGGCATGAGGAGGGCCTGTCCGCCGAGCATGGAGGCGTCGTCGTAGATGACGGCCGAGTGCGCTGCTTGGGCGGCATTGTCGTCGTCGACGGTTTGCTTGACGGTGGTCTTTTTCTCGAGGTCGGCGACCTTTTCGTGAAGGTGGCGAACGTACTGAATGACGTAGGGCATGAGGTAGTCGACGTAGCCGTTGCGCCAGGCGAGCTCGATCGCGACGTCGGGCTTGACGTAGGTGTAGCAGGTGTAGAGGGTGGCGCAGAAACACTCCTTGTCGCAGACGTCGCAGAAGAAGCGGAGGAGTTCTTCGGCGAGGGCGGGGTCGGCGGCCTCGGCGACGGTCTCGATGGAGTCCTTGTACATTTTGTCTGCTTTGGAGAGGGCGACCGACTTGTGGTAGCGTTTGTTTTTTTTGTATATGAAGGCGGCTACGCGGCGAAATTCGAGGAGCTCGTGTTGCTCGACGCGCTGGGCGAGGGCGATGTGATCAAAGTTGTCGAAGTCGACGATGGACTGGCGGAGGGCCTCGTAGTCCTCGTCGTCGACGTAGCACTCGTTGAGGGCTTCGTTGACCGCCGACAAGTTGTCCTTTTGGACCGCCTTGAGGTAGGGTTGGACGAGCGGGAGGTTTTCCATTTTGCGGACGACCGAGATGACGCGGCTGTGGTCGATGTGGGGCGTGAGGACCTGGAGAAGGCGGTTGAGGAGGAGTGGTTGTTGTTCGAGGTAGAATACGATCGCCTTGTAGGCGATCTCGATGTTGCGGACTTTCTGGACGCAGTCCAGAAAAAGATCGTGCTGGAACGAGGTCGAATGGTCGATCATCGTCTTGACGGCCGAATCGTATTGTTCGTCTTCCTTGAGGAGGAAGACGCACTCGTCCCAGAGGCGCGCGATCTCGCAGGCGCGCAGGAGTTTTGGGGTGTTCATGCGGTTCCAAAAGACCTTGATGTGTTCCATGAGTTTTTCTGGCTTGTACTTGGAGTACAAGACGCCGAGCGCGGTGAAGACGCCCGAGTGAGCCTGTTCGAGGCCGAGGCCCTGTTCCATGAGCTTGAGGAGTTCGTCGGGCTGGCCTTCCTGTTCGTAGAGTTGGATGAGCTCGTCGAGGTGGTCGGGGTGGACGACGATCGCGAGGCCGGCCGTCTGCGCGAGCCTAAACTCGCCCGCGCGAACGGTCGCTTTGGCGACCTCCTTCCAGGTCGAGACCGAGTTGGCCTTGCGTGCCGCGTCGACCGCCTCCCTAAAGTGTCCGAGGTTGATGTAGCAGAGCGAGAGCTTGGCGTTGTTGTTGATCGAGGCGAAGAGGAGCTTGGCGGCAGAAAACAAGCCCTCGTCGAAGCATCGTTCGCCGATGGGAAGGATAGACGCGACGTTCGGTGCGGCGAGGAACTCCTCGAGGTCGCCGAGCTTGTCGGTTTTTGCGTAGGCGTAGACGAGGGACGTGTCGAGATGGGGCTCCTTGATCGTCGTCCGCGCCATGACGAGGTAGGCGACGAGTTTTTCGTACGCGTCTTCGCGATCGGCCGCCTCGATGACCTCGCGGTACCTCGATGGGTCGTTGGCCTTGAGGTACGAGGCGATGGCTGCCTCGACGGCCGTATCGAGCTGGGCCTTGGCGAGGCGCGACCAGACCTCGGGGTAGTTGACGCGTTCGGCGTAGTCGTTCGCGCGGTCGACGTCTTCGACGAGGTCGACGAGGACGCCGACGGCGAGCACGTGGAGGTCGACGCTGTGTGATTTTTTGGCAAATTTCGTGTAGATGACGAACCCCTCCTCGTAGAGACGGTACTGGTCGCTGATGGCGATTTTGGCGATTTCGGGGCCGTCGAAGTTGTCGAGCCTGTTGACGTACTCCATGACGCGGTCCTTGTCGGCCTTTATGGCCGTCAAGATGAGGAGATTTTGGAGATTTTTGTTTTCGGAAAAGTCGCTGTTCTGGAGGACGACCCTTTCCAAGAGTTCGATGAGTTCGTGGGGGAGGTCGGCCGCCATGAACGCCTTGACCGTCGTGCTGACGTGCTCGGGGTCGCGCGTGTCGGGCAACGCCGTCTGGACGACCTGGTCGATGAGGGCGCGGCGATTCGAGTCGTCCGAAGCCAAGACGCGGGCCCAGAGGTCGGGGTCCTGGCGCTCGACGAGGTAGCGCGCCTGATCTTTAAAGAGTCCGTTTTCGGTCGTGACGCGGATGAGGTCGTCGTCGCATTCGCCGCCCGCGCGCTTGTAGGCGATGAAGGCGAGCGAGGGGTCGAGTTTTTCGCAGTATTTGCCGAGGACCTTGGGGTCGTAGTAGGGGTCGCGCGCCAAAAAGGTTGCGGGATCGCGGTTGAGGGTCACGTAGATCTTGCCGATGGCGTTATGCGTGGCCGTTTCCTGGTTGCCCGTCGAGATTCGGGCTTCGAGCCACGGCTGGAGGAGCCGGAGCCGGTTGCGGCGCTCGACCTGCTCCACGAGCTCTTCGACGGGGCAGGCGTGGCCCGCCGAGTTGAGGAGGGACCGGATAAAGTCCTCGTTGCAGTCGAGATCCAACAGCTTGCCGACGACGAACGGCGTCTGCTGCGGGCTCACCTTGTTGCAGTACACTTCGATGTACTTGGTGAGGTTGTTCGAGTAGAGGTAGCTCGTCATTTCCTCGATAAAGCCGTGGCGGTCGCAGACGTGAATGAGGGGCCGCGGATCGGCGAGGCGCGCGTCCATCAAAAAGTCCTTGACGCGGAGCGGATCGTACACGGTCGAGTCGCGGCACACGCGTTCGACTTCCTTGAACTGGCCGATCCGGGCGGCGGCCTCGATGTACTTGAAGTGGACGTTGGGCTCCTGGGAGAAGTTGACGATCTGTCCCAGGTAGAAAAACAAGCCCTCGAAAAGCGAGAACGATTCGAAGAGGCCTACGAGCGCGTCGGAGCCAACCTGCTCCGAGTACTTGGCCGCGATCTGCGCGCACAGCCGCGCGTTCGACCGCGCGTCGCGCTGGAGGAGTTCGCGCAGGCAGGCGAGCGACGCCTCGGGGCTGAGAGATCCAAAGTACGAGACGACGAACTCGACGTTGAGCTGGCCGCCCCCGCGCTGCGACGCCGAGACCATGGAGATCAACGACCTCTTGATGTCGTCGACGTCCGTGTAGTGCTCGAGCGCGCGCTGGGCGAGACCAGCGGCCTCGCACAATTTCGCGACGTACTGGCGATCGTAGTGGGTGAACATGTTGTTCTGGAGGATCGCGTCGGCGACCTGGGGCGACCCGCCGCGCAAATTTATCTCGAGGAGCTTGGTCTGGAGGTACCCCTCCTCGGGCTTGTTCGTCTTGAGGGCCTCGAGCAAAAACGCCGTCGTCTCCTGGACCCTCGAGGCTCCCATGAACAAATCGACGACCGTGTTTGGGTCGATCAACGACGACGCGGCGAGTTGCTTGGCGAACTCGAGCGCGGCCTGGGGGGCCGTCTGGACGAGGCCCGCGAGCATCTGCGAGTAGTCGCACCGATACCCGACCTTGGCCGCGTACCCCGCGATCTTGTCGAACTCGCCCCGTTCCAAAAACATCTGGACGACCTTGTGGGGGACGTTGGCGCGCAAATACACGCTCAACGCCATGTTCGAGTCGGCCGTGCGCACGAGGTCGCCGAGCTCCTCGGTGCATTCGAGCTTGTCTTCGGTGAGCCACTTTTCGAGGAACTGCGTCCGGCCCTGCTGGAGGACAGGCTTGGCTAGCTCGAGCGACTCGAGGGCGTTCAATTTTCCCTGTTCTAACAACGCGTGGAAGTACTGGAAGACGGGCTGCGGCTGCCCCGGCTGGCCGGGGACCTGCTGGAACCGCGCGATCGTCTCCGAAGTCCTGAGGAGACCCTTGGGCGAATCGGCGGCCAGCCTCGCCGCCCCCGCGACGTCCCCGACGCTCAAAAGCCGCAGAAATTCGGCCGCGTACAAATCGTCGGCGCCCGGGAGATCCAGCCGCGACGCGAGCGCAATCCCGAGGGCGTTGTCGCGGAGCGTGCTGACGACGTACGGCACGAGCGCGGTTTCGTTCAGAAAGATCGACAGCAATTGCCCCTTGCGCGCCGTGATCCCCAGGATCCCGCCCGTCTGCGCGTTCAGGCACGTCACAAAAACCGTGTCGGTCGTGATTCGCGCGCGATAGAGTGCCTTGCAGCTGTAGGCGTCGAACAAGTACAGGTACCCCATCTTCGTCACGACGTAGACGACGTCGTGCTTGGTCGACGCGCACATCGTCACGGGAAAGTCGCTCGGCGCGTCGGCCGGTACCGGGATCGCCACGGGAGCGAGCCGAAAAACGCCGCCCTCGGCGTTCTTGTCGCGCCCCACCTCCATCACGAACAGCTTGGCCGGCGCGTCGGGCTTCTTCTCCTCGAAACACAACACTTGCGCGGGTCCCGCGCGACCCGGAACCTTCCGGAGCACGTGGAAGCACCCCGTGTGGCCCGAGAGCATCTGAGAGACGCCTTTGTCCACCGAAAACAACTGCATCGTCCCAACGATCACCCCCCCCGCTCCCTGCGAAATCCCAATCAGCAGGCACCACTTCTCGTCGGGCGAGACCTGGTAGTTGATGATTTGCGTACCTTCGCTCAGGGTCGGGTGCCGGTCGAACACCTTGAGGGGATCGCTCGTGCCCTCGATCGACCAGTGGAACACCCCCGTCGGCGTCACGAGCGCGATGTTCGACGGACTCGTCCAACGCCAATAAACGCACGGTTCGGTCATCGCGTACGACTTCACCTTGGCGCGCATCTCGAGGTTGAAGATCTGGAGCTGCGTTCCCGCGCGGAGCGCCAAGATTTTGTGGATCGGGTTCATGATGGCTGCCTCGGCCTGGATCGGTCGCTTCGTCACCGCGTTTCCGGCCGTCAGGTCGATGATGAACACCTGGTTGCTTCCCGAGCTGTTGTCGCACACCGTGATGCACTCGTCGCTCTCCATCGCGCACGACCCAAACTTTATGCACGCCGCGTTCACCCCCAGCGACGTCAAGTTCACAACCTCGCTCAAGTTCACCGGGATCTGCGGACCACCGGCGGCCATCTTTATTTCTGTTTCGCCGACAAAAAACAAGACCTCACAAAACGGTGTGCTTATTACCGTTCATTTGCCCGATTAATCATTTTTTCTCTCTCGAGATTTGATTTGATCGTCGGTCGCCAAGTCCGTTGAAATAACCATATGCTAATCACGGCGGCAGCGGCGACTGCTGTTGCGGGGTCCTACGTGGCGGTCCGCGCGGCGCACGGGCGGCTCGAGAGAGAAGCCAAAGCCCTTTCTGAAGACGACGAGACCGTCGAGACGTTGCGAAGCGAGGCTTCGCGCCGGGACCTCGAGAAGTTCCGCCAGGCCCTCAAAGAATCCTGCCTTCTCGAGTCACTCGAAGCCAAGTGCGCCGACCACGAGGCCTTCGCCGAGCGTTGGCGCCGCCGCGCCTGCGGGCTGCGGCTGGGCGGTATTTGCCGCGCCTCGACGGCGCACGCCGTAGCGGCCGCGGCGCGACGAGGTGCTCTAACCGAAGTTCGCGCGTTCTTCGAAGCGGAGCGCCTGCCCCTCGAGCGCCTCGAGGTCGCGGCCCGCGCGCGCGAGACCCTGCCCCCCGCGGCCCCGTGGCGCGCCCCCTGGCAGAAGCGCGAGCTCGCGGGTGACGCGCGCCGCGTCGCGGAATTCGCTCGTCGACGAAGGCCGACGAGCGAGGGACCGCTCGAGGCGTACGCGGCAGAGCTCGAGGCTCTCCAGACAAGCGCGGCCGTGGCCCTCGCGCACGCGAAAGACTCCGAGATGGCCGCGATCAAAACCGAGGCGACGGCGACCCTCGAACTTGTCGCAACCTCGCCGGATCTCTTCGCGGAGCGGCGCGAGCTCCGGCGCCTCCGCGAAGCCCGGCGCGCCGCCGACGCCGCCGAGCGCGCGGCGGACGAGCAGCGCCGCGCGCGTCTCGCGACCGAGGATGCGGCGACCCAACGACGCCGCTGCTCTCGGGCCTTGGAAAAGCTCGTCGCCGCCCTCGGCGGACGCGCGTCGTTTACTTCGCCCGCCCGCGCCCCGGCCGCCCTCGCCGACTGCCGGAATGACGACGACCCCGTCTCCCTCGAACCCCTCTCGACCTTTGCCCTCGACGACCTCTGCCTCCTCCCCTCGAGGAACTGCATCCCCCGACTCCACCTCCGCCACCTCCACAGGGACCCCTTCACCAACATCCAGCTCCCGCCCCACTTTAAAAGCAACAACAACAAGAACAACGCGGAGCATCGTGATGGTGCTGACTTCGCTCGCCTCATTCAGGCCGCCGAACGAGCCTGCGGCGGCGGTTGATTTTTGATGAACTTTTTTTACATCGGCGGCGGCGGCGGCAGCGGGTCTGATGATGACGGAACGTCGGCCCGGAGCCAGTCGGCCATGGCGGCTTCGAGGTCGTCTCTGTGGTTCGCAAAGGCGGCCTTGAGTCTCGGGGCGTCGATATTAACGACGCGGAGACCTCCTTTTTTCAGCAGCGCACCAGCACCTTTTCTCCGTCTCCTCGCGCGGCGCGACGGCGGGCGGAGCGCGACGACGGGCCGCGGCCGTTCGAGGATCTGGTCGATCGGAGGTCCCGGCGCGGAACCCCCCCGGAGGGCGTCGGCGAAGCGGACGAGGTCGAGGCGCTGGCGCTGGTCGGAGAGACGGTGGGCGAGCATATTGTTGGGCTTGAAATCAACGTCCCGAGCCGCCGCCGCCGCCGAATATTCGTCGGCGAATTCCACGAGAAGCGGGTCGTCGATGACGCCGTCCCTCGCGACGAGGCGCAGGCGCTCGGCCAAAACAACGCGCATCCAGGTCTGTTCTCCGAAAACAGTTTTTTTGCGATTCTTGGCGGCGTGGGTGGCGACGCGGTCGCGCGCCCTCTCGAAGGCGTCGACGTATTCCGGCAGTACGTAAGATTCCTCGCGCTGCGCCTTGGAGTCGGCCATCACGTCGACCACCGAGTGGCTCGTCACGTACCGTAGCCGGCGACTGCGACCGCCGCGACGCTCGCGCGCCGCGAGCGCCGTGAGCCTTTCGCGCAGGCCGTAGTCGGAAGTTGCGACCGCGACGCTCGCGTTCGACCCGCTCAAGAACCACTCGACCGAGTCAACGATCGCGTCGTCGGCGCTGCTTCGGGGCCCCGCGAACGCCAACACGAACCGAGAGCTCTCCGGCGGCGCGAAGGCCTCGCGTTGTTCGCCGTGGTCCAAAAACAGCACCGTACGAAGCGCCGCGTGCCGACGACTCACGCTCGCCGCCTCGGCCGCGAGCTCCGCCGCCGACCAGTCCCAGCTCGACTTGCCGCGCACGTTGTCGCCGTCGATCAGGAGCACGTCGCTCCCTTCCATGTTACGCCACGCCCGCAGAGCCTTGGAGTAGTAGCACGACGCCGCCGTCGAGAGAAACAAGAACATACTTCAACCAACCCCACCCCAGGGTTCGCGTCTTCTTGATATTATTATAGTATCGAAACCCGAACCCCCTTGAACAAAGCGGGAAGATCGTGCGCAAGAAGGGATCCTCAACGACAGAGCATGTTGTTGCTGCCGTGGGTGGTATGCGCGGTCGTACCCCCGGTGCGCGTGTCGCGCGCGCCGACGATGGTACTGGGGGGGCTGCAGGGGCGGCGGCAGAAGAAGCGGGTGGAGTCCAAGGCGTACGACTACATAATCGTCGGCGGCGGGACGGCAGGCTGCGTTCTAGCGAACCGGCTATCTGCCGACCCGTCGAAGAGCGTGCTGGTGGTCGAGGCCGGGAGCGCCCCCCCCGACAATATCCTGGTCAAGGTGCCCGTTGCCGTGCTCAAGCTGTTCCGGAGTAAGTGGGACTGGGATTTCGCGACCGAACCGGCGGATCATCTCGACGCGCGGTCGCTCTACCTGTGCCGCGGCAAGGGCCTCGGCGGGTCGTCGTGCACCAACGTGATGCTATACACGCGGGGCTCCGAGGCCGACTACGACGCCTGGGCGGCCGAGTGCGATGACGCGTCGTGGAAGGGAAGCGCGATGCTCGAGTACTTCAAGCGCGCCGAGAAGTGCTTGTCGACCGAGAATTCGGGGGTCGGGAAGTGGCACGGCGACGATGGTCCCGCGGCCGTCTCCGACGTGCCGTACCAGAACCCGCTCTCCAAGGCCTTTCTGGAGGCGACCAAAGAGGCGGGATTTTCGGAGAACGCGGACTTCAACGACTGGAGCCGAGAACAGGTCGGGTTTGGTCGATTCCAGGTCTCGCAGCGCCGCGGGGTCCGGGAGAGCGCGGCATCGGCATATCTGGGGTCCAAAGTGCGACGGCGACCAAACCTGGATATCGTGACGGGGGCAACGGTCACGAAGATTGCGTTCGACGGACGCGAGGCCAAGAGCGTGGACTTCGCGCTCCGAGACCGCAACGTCACCGCCGCCCTCTCGGACAACGCCGCCTCCGAGATCATCGTGACGGCGGGGGCCATCGGTTCGCCCCAGGTTCTCATGTTGTCGGGGGTCGGGCCGGCGTCCGAGCTCGCCGAGCACGACATCCCCGTCGTCGTCGACCTCGGAGGGGTCGGCAAGAACATGCAGGATCATCCCGCGTGCCTCGTTTCGAGGTACTCGACCAAGGACGCCCCCAAGTCCCACAGCACCTCGCTCCGCATCCCCGGCACCACCGCCACCAACCCCGTCGCGGCCGTTCGCTGGCTCGCGCGCAAAGACGGACCCCTCACTTCCCCCGGCTGCGATCACGGCGGCTTCCTCCGCCTCTCGCCGGACGCTTCGACGCACGAATCCGACGTCCAGCTGCGCTTCCTCGCGACGAAATCCATCACTCCGGACGGCATGTCGACCATCGCCAACGACTACAAGGCCACGCGCAACCATCCGGACGGTTTCACCGTTCAGACCATTCTCGCGCGCCCCAAGTCGAAAGACGGGACGGTTACCCTCGCCTCCAACGACCCCTTCCAAAAGCCCAAGATTACCGGCGCCTACCTCTCCGACCAGGACGACGTTGACACGATGGTTGCTGCTCTCAAGCGAGCCCGCGACATTCTCGCCCAACCTGCTCTCTCGAAATACGCCGCCGACGAGGAATTTCCCGGTCCCGACGTCTTCACCGACGACGCCCTCGCCGCCTACGCCAAGCGAACAGTCCACACCGCCAACGCCATCGTCGGAACCTGCAAGCTCGGAACGCCCTCCGATCCCCTCGCCGTCGTCGACAACCAACTCAAGGTCATCGGCACGACCTGCCTCCGGGTCTGCGACTCCTCCATCATGCCCGTCCTCCCGGGCGGCCAGACGGGCTCCTCGACCATCGCCATCGCCGAAAAGGCCGCCGACCTCCTCCTCAACATGGAATCTTCTTCTTCTTCTTCTACAAAGGACCAAAAGGTCGCCGCCTAGCTTTTGGGTTTTTTTTTTCCCCCTCCGAGGGGAGGAGGGTTTCTTCAAACCTCTCCTTCTTCTCCTTCTTCTCCTGCTACTATCGTCATCATCCGCCTCCTCCGCCGCCGCCGCCTCTGCCGATCGACTGATCAACTGACTCTTTCTTTCCATCAGGCGCCACCGCGATAACAACATCCGCGACAACAACATCCGCGATAACAACATCCGCGATAACAACATCCGCGACAACAACATCCGCTCACCAGAGGGGGAGATTCGCCCCTTCTCCCCCCAGGCGTGGGCGCTTGTGTCTTCTCTTTTAACGAGACTACGAAGTTATTATTATTATTATTATTATAACCGTGATTATGCATGTGGGTTCCGGCACGTGGGTGATATGCGACCGTCCTTGTTCAACGTGGTGGTGAAGTTCGCAGATCTCAGTTTTCGATTGTGAAACCGAACCATTCGTTCGTCCCCCCCTACTCGACCATGTTGTCGAAGACCATCGCAGCAAGTTGGTTCGGATTTTAGATACGGGCGACCCTGAGAGCCTTACCGATTCTGAGATCACCTCGCGCCAACGTCCGATTTCATAATCCGGATGCGGCTCGCCCCACCCAAAGACGGCACTCGACAATGCAACCCCCGCCTGGATGATTGACATAATATATACCCCGCTGAAGACTACCACGAGTTCGTTCGGCCGGATATATATTTTTTGTCGCGCCGTGCACGAGCACAACTCGTAGTTATAATTTAAGACAAGGATGGTGCTCAGCCTTTCAACTACTGGAGCATCGGGTGTTCGTGCGAACATATAGCCCGGACGCTTTCTGGGCATCAGCTTCACGTCGGGATCATCAGAAGAAGCGCCGTGCATGACTTCAGATTGTCCACTTCTGATCGTCCGAGAAAAAATAACGGGGCCACGGTCATTTGGCCTAGACCTTTCGCTGCCAATAAATCATAATAGATAATGTCGCGCAAAACACTGTTTCCAACATCATACGCTCGCGCGCCACGGCATGATTTCCTCCAATCAAGATCACGAATCGCAGCGAGGCATTTGGCCGGATTCAACGCGGGACTTCCGACGACGACGCAAATCTTCGGTTAGCACTCTAATGAAGAATCGTCGCGAACACGGCATGGAAGAAAGAGCAGTTGACTTCGGGAAGACTTCCTTCCTTCTTTCGACCCGCGGTGTAGCCAGTGCTCTCCGTGTTCGGCGTTCAACCGAAACTCGTACGCCTCGTCCAAGCGCGATACCGTAGTTATTAAAGAGGAGTTCTAAGTTTCTAACACTGTGCGGCGACTCAACGAATGGCGTGATGTCCTCGCTCCGATTCTGACAGACGACAGGAAGGTCGGAAGCCTCGGTGCGTGCGTGCGTGTTTTCAAGAAGAAGCAGCGCGGTGCACTCTCTATTGGACGTCGTCGTCGTTACGATCCAAAACGCAGCGGCTGTCGCACTGGAAGAGTCATCAGCGTATGCACATGATGTAGCTCTTCTGTTCCCCGAGCGTGCGTCGCACTGCGAGCCATGAGAAAGGCGCCTCGTCTTAATAATTAGCATGGGACGCGGCGGTCATTGATTGACCCGCACCATAATATATTGGATTCATTCACTCATGCGATGGCAGCAGAGGTAAGATTATTCGCAGATGCTTGTCGTTGCCAAGGCAGACATTCTCTACATTGACCTGCAACGACCTTGCCGACATCATCCACATTATCATTTTGGTTGTGGCGACGAAATAATTCAAATAACAATATGTAATAAGCAACGGTTTATTTTTTTTCTTCTCAGAAGAAGAAAAAAAGAGGATGGGGCGGCGGCTCAACCCGCATTTCATCGCCGCGTCGCGCGCCAACGCGACAGGGCCGGCGCAGGAGCGGGGGTTGGGAGTCGCGCTGCGGGAGGCGCGGTCGTCGGGGGCTCTCAAGCTCGCGAACCGGGGACTGAGGTCGCTGCCCCACGAGATGTTCGAAGAGGAACTGGAAGAGGGAGAAAAGTTTTGGGAGGTTTGCGACATACAAAGCCTCGACGCGAGCCAGAACCTCATCGAGAGCGTCGCGGGGGAGTGGTCGCGGCTCGGCGCGCTGCGGACCGTCCGTCTGTCGCGCAACCGGCTCGAGGCGTTAGGCGACGTCGCGACGTTGCCTTTGCTGGAGGTTCTGGACGCGGGGCACAACGCGCTCGTGGCGGTGCCCGTGGTGACGAGCACCGTGCTGCGGCGGCTCCTCGTGCCCCACAACCGGCTCCGCTCGGTGGCCGAGCCGGCATCGCGAGCGCTCGAAGCGCTCGACGCGAGTTCGAATCCTTCGCTCGGGCGCGTGATCGCGCGGCCGAGCTCGACCCTCGACGCCAGCGGCGCCGGGCTCGTGTCGTTCGCCGCGTCCGATACCCTCCAGACGGCGGGCCTCGCGAGAAATGCGCTGGAATCGGCGGTCGTCGAGCGCGCTTTCGCGGCCGCGAAACGTCTCTCGTACCTCGACCTTCGCGACAACAGACTCGGACCTTCGCTCGTCGTCGAGGTCCCGACCCTCTCGCACCTCCTGCTCCACAACAATTCCCTCGAAAGCCTTTCGGCTCCAAGGGGCCTGACGGTCCTCGACGTGGGCAAGAACCGCTTCCGCGAGGTACCGGGGTGCGTTTTAAGCTGCGACTCCATCGAGAGCCTCGACGTTTCTGACAACGACCTGACGGGCCTCCCCCCCGAGCTCGGCTTCCTCTCGGCCCTGCAGCGCATCTCGCTACACGGAAATCCCCTCCGCGCAGTCCGCGCCGACACGAGCTGCGACAAACTCAAGGCCTACCTGCGATCGCGCGCGAATCGCGAACCCCCCGAACGACGGCGCGATCGAGACCCGGCGCCGCGGCCCGCGGGGGGCACGCTCGACCTGCGCGGCGGTACTCACCATCTCACCCTCGACCTCGCGACCTCGATCCTCGGCGGCGTCGCGACGCTCGACTTGTCCGCGTCGGCGCTCGCGTCGCTTCCGGCTGCGGCTATCGAAGTTCTCGCGCCCCGCGACCTCCGCGCCGCCGACAACCAACTAACTGGAGACCTCGGCGCCATCCTCGCCCAACTCCGATTCGCGAACCTCCAGACCCTCGACCTCTCCGGCAACGCGCTCTGCGCCTCGGACGCCCAACCCCCCGGACCGCCGAACGTCGCCAACCTCGACGTTTCCCGCAATCGCCTCGACGCGATCCCGCCCGCCGTGACGACCCTAACCACCCTCCGCGAACTCCGTCTTTCCAGAAATGCGATAACCTCCCTCGGCCATCAATGGACCACCACCCTCCCGAACCTCGAGACCCTCGACGTCAAAATGAACAAACTCGGATGCCTCGGCGACGTCTGGCTCGCCCCGAACTTGAGGGTCCTCGACGTCTCCGACAACGACCTTTCCTACATCCCCCCCGACCTCGGCCTCGCCCCCGCCCTCGCCCACCTCGTCCTCCACGGCAACCCGCAGCGCGCCATCCGGGCCACCGATCTCCCCAAAGACACCCCCAAGCTCCTCGCCCGCCTCAGAGCCAAGCTCTCGTCTTCCAACGACGACCATCACCAACGACCACGGGTTGGTTGTTGTCCCTCCGCCGACCAACAAAAACCGCGCGACGATCTTCTCCGAGCCCCGACCGACGACGATCGCCGCCGGGCCAAGCTCCGCGCGAAGAGCACGGAGCACCGTGACCTGAAAAGTGAAGATGTAGGGGTCATGGAATAATTAATTAATGACGCTCTGTAGTAGGGAAAGTGAGTGAAGGTTTCTTCGTGAAAGAACACGCAACGCACGCTGGATCTTTTTTTTTTACATCTCGCGAGAGTAGGATGCAGTGGTGTGGCGAGGTCCTCAAGGACATCGTCTGTTGCGACATCAGCGAGGCATCGAAGGACATTCTGTGCGCCCCCGTCAAGATATGCTGCCCGTGCTGTCCTGCGGAGCGCGTCTTGGACCCTGTTTACCTCTGCATCTGTTGCCCGTGCATTTGCGTAGCTCGATACCGAAAATCGCAAAAGGAAGCACGGATCAAAGATGAGCAAGAGAAGAAGGCGCAGGAGGAGGACTCGCAAGGCCAGCCCCCTCCCGTCAACGAAATCGACCGCATGAATCGCGCCATGTACGAGACCCCCGCCGACGGCGCGCACCGCGTCCCCAAGGTCCAGAAGCAATAGAGTTTCCCGACTTATTAAATATAGTCTAATCTCCAAGTAGTTTCCGCACGAACAGCGATTTCCGTACGCTATGGGACGCCAGCAAGGACTGGAGACTCTGGGTGCTTATTTGAAGAGGAGGCTTCTCGTGTGCGCAGCCCTGGGTGTTTGGCAGGGCAACGGAGGCGCCGACGATTGGTTAGCTGCTGATCAGCATTGACACCGGATCTATGTCAGGCCACCAGAGCAAAAGTTAGAGTTACTGCTTTTCCTCATCGAACCTATCTTACGCTGTCGGATGGACTGGTCGGCACCCCGAAACACACGAGACTCCCTCGCGCGTCGCCCCGTTTTTCTCCCATGACCCTCAGTCTGTCTCGAGTCGGCGACGGAATCAGCGTATGATCTTTGCGTTTGGTCTGACAGTAAGGTAGTTAGTTTTTGTTAATTCGACAGTAAGCTGCTATCATCGCGTCGCAACGAGAAGAAGCCTGAGCGTGTGAAGTATATGCCTGGGGGAAAAAAAAAGGGGGGTACGCGGCGTATATTGTGCACCAAAACAGTAGTATAAACTAGAGAGATTGGTTTCCCACGGGACCCTCAATTTAAGCAATTTTCCTTCTATCGAGAATAGCACAGGAGTCCCAGCGATATGTCTTAGGGCATAAAATAATGTGGCTCTTTCAGGGAGAGGTCCGAAGTTAGTTAGTTAGTTAGTTATTGCACACCACAATTTAAAAAAATCCGAAGAGCCCATTTCCGACGTCCATTATAGCACAGCTTTCGCGAGCAACGTCGGCTAATTTCGTGTCAAAGTGGCAAATCTAGTGGCGCGGTAGCGGGGCGGGAGCGCGCGTCAATGATACGAGCTAAAGCGTGAAAATAAAGTTGCACACGCGGAAGCGCCTACGAGACTCTCTTGTAATACCGAATGCGTCATCGCCGCAGTCGACCATTTGTATGCCTGAAATCAGCATGCGGCTGGCCATGTTGATGAAGCAAATCCCGTGGACGTACGGCCAACATCAGGACTAAACTTGAGTTTGTTGCCTCTCTTGTGGTGGTGTATGGCTCCCCTGTTGCACGAACTGCGCGATAGCGAAACTGACCCTTGTCCGCGCTGGCGAGCTCAACAGTACTCACATCTTTCTCTGACATTCCAACGACAAGCCAGATCCCCTGTTTGACAGTTGCAGAGAAGGCCGCGAGTACTTCGCTCATGGCCGTATTATTATCGTTCTTCTCGATGCTCGCGTTGTAAGCCCTTCATGCGGCAGTTGTCAAAGTGGAAATTATGTGGCCGTAAGGGGACGCAATGACCGTAGATCCTCATTCTCTTCAAATAGGAGTCATCCTTGTTCATGGCTGCAACGCAGTAGGTGTTATGCGTGTCTTACAATACACTGCAGTCGAAGCCGGCAGCGTCCGATCCACATAAGCGACATTATCCTCGCGGGTCAATAGGATCGATGATGGCCTTGCATACGAAAAATCTATTGATAGCCCACTGCCAACGTGTGACGCAGAAAGAGACAGCCCTGGACTCCTTTTGCGCGGCCTCGTCGACACACGGTCGCGGCATCTCGTAATTCCAGAACAGGCTGCCTCAATGTGCTGATCGAGGCCGACGTACATTTGGCTTTGGCGACCTCCGCTAAAAACTAACGATGCGTCCATCTCATCCTGCTTGTTTCCGGCGGCCTCTAAATCATGTTGAAAAGTCGCGATCTCTGCCGCCATGCCGTCGACCGCGAGTATCTGGGCATGCTCTGCGCGCTCGTCTGCCATATCCAATTCAAGTCCTGTTCGACTCTCCTAATCTCCGACTGACCACACTCCGTGATTTGCGCCGTGCCAGCGCGCAGGTCGCACAAAGCACAAGTCATGTCGTGTTGTTTTCGCCGTCGACACCGGCAAACCTTATTGTTCCAGACACGCTGCCTGCGTGAAGAGCGGCAGGGCACCCGAGAGCAGCAAAGAAGAGTGTCCCGCAGTCGGCGCAAACACAAAACTTACACGCTCAAATTCGGATCGTCGCGTCGCGCATGCTCGCGCTCGGAGTCCCAGTTGGTGGCGAACCAACCCAGAGTGCTGGTGTGTGTGCGTCGGTCTTTGCGGCATACTTTTCGCACGCGGCGGCAAGTCTTAATACACTTCCGACTTCACACGGTGGCGGGTGTCCGGCGGGTCGCGAACAAGAACTACCGGCGCTCGACGGCGCCGAAGTTTTCGCTTTGGATATCAGGGCCGACGCGGCGGCGTTCACTGTTTGAAACAACGCCGGCCGCACGTTGTTGCACCTCTTGGCGATGATTCCCCGCTTAGATGTAGTCTCGAAGGCCCGCGACACGATGCACATCGCAGGTCGCTTCTTCCTCTCCGGACTCGTGCTTGAGGTTGACGACGACCGTTGCCGGTCCGAAAGCGACGACGCATGCTCTTTTCGTGACGCAGCGGCCGGGGGAGTCACAAAAACGAAAAGTCGACGAACACGCTCTTAGCTTAAGCGTCAACGCGGTAGAAGACTGCACGCAGGTGCTCCCCCCCAGCCTCGAGTCCACCAAAAAAAACCCTAGTTTTCACAACCTTCCCGTAGTTGGTTGACCTTTATTTAAAAACCCTTGTTTTCTTTCTACACAAGAGCGATGGTCACCCGATTTTTTGGTTGGATACGCGAGGCGTTTTATAAGTTGTGCTGCACGGTGCTGAGCGTCATCCGGCGCTGCGTAGGAAGCCCCTCCTTGGCGAAGAAGAGGCGGTGCTTGTTGGTGGTCGACTTCGAGTGCACGTGCGACAAGCAGAGGAAGGATTGGATTCACGAAATCATCGAATTTCCGGTATTGTGCGTAGACGTGGAGGCGCTCAAGACGACGGAGGTGTTTCACCGTTTCGTGAAGCCGACCGAACGGCCGACGCTGACGCGATTTTGCACCGAATTGACGGGGATTTCGCAGGCGACGGTAGACTCGGCCGCGCCGCTGGACGTCGTCCTCGAAGAGTTCGAGACGTGGCGCGCGGGGGTGACGGAGAACTATGCTTTTGTCGCCGACGGCCCGTCAGACTTTCGCGACTTTTTGCTGAGCGAATGCGCACGCAAGCGCATCGCGCCGCCCCTCGGCGCGGACCGGTGGGTCGACCTGGGGGAGCACTTGCGCACCTTTTACGGGGTGACGCGGGGGACGCTCCAGGCCAAGCTGGAGCGCCTCGGCCTCGAGTTCGAGGGCCGGCCGCACTCGGGCTTGGACGACGCCCGGAACATTGCGGCCATCGCCATCAAGCTTGCGAGAGACCGGTGCCCCCTCGAAATCAACGACAACTGGGGAATTTCTCGTGATATTAATCTTTCCCGTCGCTGCCGTCGGACGCCGATCGAGCGGCGCCAAGCAAAGGATCGCCTGAAACAAACCCGTAGCCGCCGCGTAGGCAGGCGGGGACCGACGACGACGACGATCCAGGTCGAGTGGTAGCTAGGTAAAAACAAAAAGTGTCGTAGCCGCTTATCGCCGCTCTCCGCTCCTTCGAGGAGGAGGAGGAGGAGGCGGGGTTGTGGCGCCGGCGTCGTCGTCGTCTTGGTCGTCTTGGTCGTCTTGTGGGGTGGGGTCGAGGCGCGAGACGCAGGCATCCGGCCAGGACGGGTAGACGTCGAGGAGGTCGCGGCGTTCGAGGTGGAGGGGCCACAAGGAGGGCGTTGTCGGTTCGTTCGGTGGGAGCTGCGAGGCTGCCTGAGCGGCGAGGAACTTGCGCTGCTCGAGGGCGAGCATCGCCTCGGCGATCGCAGAGAGGAGGTCGGGCGTCGAGGGCGTCTCGAAGTCGAGGACGGGCAACGCGCGTGGCTTGAGGCTTGGGCCCCTCGCGAAGGGTTTTTCGGGAAACTTGAAGCTGCGGGGGAGCGATGGCCTCGTCTTGAGGAGCTCCTCGGCCTCGAAGAGAGCGGTGCGCCAGAGACGGTCGAGGGTTTCGAGTCTAGTCGTCGCGAGCTCGAAGTCTTCGACGAGATCCACCTCGGCGTCGGCGCGGCTCACGACCGCCTGGGCGCGCGCCGTGTCGAGGCCGAGGTCCCCGAGGCGCGCATCCACGTCGTCAAAAAATGTCCGGAGATCATACCGAGCGCGGTCGAGTCTCGAGTGCGGAGGTTTGCCGACGAGAAAGTCGACGCCGTCGAACGCGAAACTCAGACCCGAGTAGCCGGGCGGCAACCGCGAGGCCAACCAGGCCTCCGGCGACCCAAAGGCCTCGCCCGACTCGGCGTCGCGCCACCCCGCCAAGCTCGAGTAACACCGCGCGTGTCGAACGACGAGTTCCGTCGCCAGTTCTAAAGGCGACGCGTCGATGCGACGACGCGGCGTCGGCAGCATGCGCTCCACGTCCAGCGCGACGCTCTTGGGCACGCACAGCTCTCGCATCACGCTCCGCGACAGGCACCGAACGTCCACGAGCTCGTACAGCTGCGGCTCGGGCCGCGCCACTATTTCTGTTGAGGGCACCGGATACGACAGGACAATGTCGTCGTGCGACGCCGAGAACAGACCCTGTCCCTCGCGCCGCACGAGATATGTCCGTTCTTCCAAGATCGACTCGGCCTGCGACGCGTCCATGCGACCCGCGTAGTGCTCCCAGAGCTGCGACGACGGCGGCGTATCCGACGACGACGACGACGACGAGATCATCTTATTAGGGTATACAATCTTAACCCTTGCGCAAGCAAGGAACTGCAAACAAAACTTAGCAGTTTAAAGACAAACAAAACAAAAGCAGCGGGTGTCGACACCCCACGCGCTATATATGTGGTGCGGGTGAATATTTTTTAGGCAGACCACTTGATACGGCCCTTCTCCTTCAAGTCGAGGATGGTGGCGTAGCCTGTGTAGTTGTCGTAGGCTATTGTGGCCTTGGCGTCCTCGTATCCGACGATTCTCCCCGAGTACCACATGTCGTTATGGCTGATGCGGCAGGGCGACCCCACGGGCCGCCAGAAAGCCTCTTCTTCTTCTTTGGGGCTATGATCGGCGACGAACTCGACAAAGCCCTTGGCAGTGTCGTAGGCAAGATCTGCTCGTGTTCCGCCGAGCGCAAAGTACTCTTTAGTCGTCGTCGCGACCTTGTAAACCTCGTACCGGGCCCACGACTTGGACTTGCATCGTTTTGGATTCTCCAATCGGACCTTAATCTTGCGACCAGACTCTTCGGCCGTCGTCAACGGCGAGAAAATGGGCATCTCGGCGCCTTCCTCCGTCTTCTTTTTCTTCTGCGGCGTCGACGACGGCGCGATCTCTTCGGTCTTCTTACTTTCGGCCGCGACCTCCTCGTCAGAAGTCGTGATCTTCTTCTTCTTCTTTTTCTTGGACGCGACTTCTTCGGTATTCTTCTTCTTCTTCTTCTTCTTCTTTATCTTCTTCTTGGGAGTGATGTCGTTACTGGGTGCGACCTCCTCGGGCGGTGGCAAGGGGGCGACTTCCACCATCTTCACCTCGGCGACTTCAACCTCGTTCGCCGCTGGCTCCTCCTCGGCGGGTACGTCGTCGGGTACGTCCTCATTCTTGATGCAGCGCGCGTCCTCGTCGCCGAGCGGCGCGGTGGGGCGCGAGGGCTTGTGCTTTTTGCGCGGTGGCGCATCGTCGTCGTCGTCGGCGGCGGCAGGAGAAACCTCCTTTGTTGTTGTTGTTGTTGTCGTTGTTGTTGGTTCCGGTCGGTCCGCTTCTTCTTTTTCTTCTTCGAGGGAAGAAGAAGCAGCCACCCGCTTGTCCGCCAACTGAAGCACTGGAGTCCCCTCCTCCTCCTCCTCCGAGGCAGAAGAAGAAGAAGGCACCGAGTTGACGTTCTCGGTGATGAGACCGAGCGCCCTGCGGCGCTTGGCCAGGGTCTCTTCGCTAAAGAAGCGAGGAAGGCCGAGCGGCACGGCTTTCCTCATATCGTAGCCGGCCGCGCGGCGAGCCTCGCAGGACTCGCAATACCAGTCGCCATCCGGGACTTTTTCGAGGCCGAGACAGTGAATGTGGGCCGTCGACCAGCAGCGGCCCGCCATGCCGTCGCAGAGGAGGAGGGCGTCGGCGTCGCAGGACGAGCGACAAATCCAACACGGTCTTATACGCTCGTCCGCCCACCTAAAAACGAGGCCGGCAACCTCGTCGACAAAGCCGTTGCAGCACTCGCCGATGAGGCCATTCATGGTACTCTTTTCCCCAAATATTTTCCGGGCCGCGTTTCGCGCACTCGAGTACTCGCGCAATACGCGAACCTCGTCGTCGACTACGTTCACTCGCGCGACCGGCCGCGCCCCTCCGGTGAGGAAGGGCAAGTCCTCGACGTAGCGGAAGACGTGGCCTTTCGCCGAGTGAGCGTGGCCGTTGGTGACGTGGGTGACGCTGCAGGCCGCGAGCCCGAGCTTCCGGGAGGCGTCCGAGGCGCTGCAATAGACCTCTAACGTCTCGCCCGTGACGGGATCGTAGCGCTCGATCGCGCGAGTCCGTCCGGAGCGACAGTAACACCGCGGCCGCCCCGAGGTGCACTGGACGACCCGGATCGGTTTTGGCCGGGTTTCGGCTCCGATCACCTTTTCGACCACGACGGCGTCGTTGTAGCAGATCACCTTTGGCTTCCAATTGGGGTTCGAGACAGTCCGCGTGAACCCCATTCGCCGGAAAAAAGGGAACGCCGAGTTGTCGGCGTACGCGAGAATCAACGAACTGTCGTGCTTCTCCTGCGCGACGCGCTCGAGGGCACGCATCAGCTGCTGCCCGAGCCCGCGCCCCTGGCACGCGACGTCGACGCAAAACAGCGACAATTCTAGAAACGACGGTCCGTTCCCGCTGTGCGCGCGGTACGTGCAACACCCGATAGCCGCCTTCCCCGAGGCGTCCACCATCGCGATCGACTCGTACTCTCCGCTCCCCAGCATCTCCGAGGCGCTCACGTTGGGGATGTACGCCGCGTGCAGCGCGAGCACCTCTTTCATCCGCTCGAACCCCATCAATGATCGGCTCTCCTCCTCCTCCTCCTCCTCCTCCTCCATCCCCGCCAGCAGACGCTTCGCGTGTTCGGGGGACCGCGTCGCCTCGAAGGACACCCGCGACAAGTCGATTTCCGTGGGACAGGGAATGGCCGAGGCGGCCAGGGCCTCGGCATCCATCTGCTGCTCACCGACTTCAACAGTCAGTCAGGACAGTCGTCGTCTGAACGGAAAGAAAGATTCCGTTTGGCTCAAAAACCTGGGGTCCCAGAACTGACCGCCCGCCCCCCTCTATTATTATTATGGAATCCGCCTCTTCTTCTGCTTCTTCGTCGTCCTCGCGGAATAACAGGTCGGCGATGCGTCGCAAGCTGACGCTCGGGATCCTGACGCTCGCGAACTGCAGCAACTTCTGGCAGCGGAACTTGATCTACTTTCTGTGCTCGGCATCCCCCCACGAATGCCTCGGCGCCTGCGAGGGCGCCGTCTTCGTGCCCTTGTGCGAGAAATGCGACGACTCCCACAAATGCGACGAGTGCCAACACTGCCGCAGAACCCACGACGCCGACTTTTATAGTCTCCGGGACGCGGCCTGCATGTCCGACGCCCAGTACGGCTTCCTCGCCTCGGTCAGCTTCACCGTCATGTTCGCCGCCTCGGGCATCCTCGCCGGCTCCATCGCCGACCGCGTCACCGATACCCGGTGCCTCCACGCCTCGGCGATCCTCGCGTGGTCCCTCGCCTCCTTCGCCAAGGTTATCTCCCCCACTTTCCCTGTTTTGGTCGTCGCGAGGTTCGTCCTCGGCGTCGCGCAGGGCTTCAACGCCCCCTGCGCCTACCCGATGATCCTCGCCCACTTCGCCCCGCCCGAGCGCGCCACGGCCAACGGCCTCTACTCCTCGGGCACCTACCTCGGGGCAGCTCTCTCGAGCCTATCCCTCGTCGCCGCGATGCTTCTCGGCTGGCGAGCGGTCGCGATCGCGGCCGTCTTCGTCGGCCTCTTCGCCGCCGCGCTCGTCTACCTCGTCATCCAGCGCCCCCACGACCCGGAGGACGACGACGACGCGATTATCCTCTGCGGCGGCGGCGGCGGCGGCGGGAATGGGAGCCCGCGTCGCGGCCGGCGCTTTGTCGTTCGAACCGCGACGACGACGACCGCTTCCGTCAAAAGGAACGACGCTTCCGCCTTCTCCCTCGCCGCCGCCTGGACCCGCATCATCACCAACGGCCGCCTCGCCTTGCTCTACGCGGCGACCTCCCTCCGCATGACAACCACCGTCTCCCTCTGGACCTACCTGCCCACGTTCTACGCCAGAACCTTCCCCAAACAAGTCGTCGCCTTTTCCGTCGCGTACGCCCTCGGCACCTTGGTATGCGGCGCCGCGTCGAGCGCCCTCGGCGGCGCGATTGCGGACGCCCTCGTGCGCCGCGGCAAAACTGGAGCGCGTGGACACGTCCCCGCCCTAGGAACCCTCGCCTCGGTCCTCCCTATCTCGGCCGCCCTATTCGCTACCTCGTTTTCCTGGTCGGCAACCCTTCTGCTCCTCAATATCCTCCTCGCCGAGTGCTGGCTCGGACCCTGCATGGCCCTCTTGGCGAGGGACGTGCCCACCCACGCGATGGGCACCCACGTCGCTCTCCTCATCGTCTGCAACCAGCTCCTCGCCGGTCTCGGCCCGTGGGCCATCTCCGTCGTCGACGACGGCACGACGCGAAGACTCAGAACTAACGTCCTCGTCATCGTCACTTTCTTCTCGCTCCTCGCTTCCGCAGCCTTCTCGCTCCTCGGCACTCTTCACGCGGCGACAGACGACGATCCGGAACGACGACGCCACCACCGCGCCGAATCTCTATCTCGCGGCGACCCCTCGCCCGAAGAGGCCCGCGCCCTCCTGGCGACTACACCCGCCGACATCTCTCCTCCGGCTCTGGAGCCTGCTTTTACCCACCACCAATACCCCTCGCGACTCTATGACTGACCGGACGACCTCGCCGCGGCGCCGAAAAAATAATTATGCCCCCCAGAGGTGCGCGAAGCCCTCGATCTTTCAAGTAGTAGTATCCTAGTAGTAGTATCCTTGTTGTGCCCTTATGCCTCTCCTCTGGGCGAAGTTCACGTGCCGTATGGAGACACACACGACAGAGACCAGTCGCCTGGACGCTGGCCGGCCGCCGTCAAAGCCGCCGAACCGACGACCCGGGGGGCTGCACACCCCGAGCCACGTCGTCGCGCCTGCCTGCCCACTCTGCGCGGCTGTGACGATGACCATTACCCGAGCGGTGGCGCCGAATCGTCGCATCGACGACACTTTTTTCTTTCGTCGGACCCCCGATATAACTATTTCCCAATCAACTATCCTCGTTGGGCTTTATTTTTGGACACCTCGCTTGCGACGGCGTCCTCCAGGCGCAACAACAGTCTCTCCTCCGTCGAACCACCTTGGCATCGGAACTTTGATTGAAAAAGCCTCCGACTCCCTCGAGACGCGCTACGCTCTCCGCAGTGCATCTTAACGAAAGTCCCATTCGGGTGGGCGAAAAATAACGCGAAACGACGGGAGGACGAGCACAGAATTATCACTCGCGTCGAGGTTAAAAAATGAATCGAGCACGTATCGACCGAGATGCGAGCACACAAGGGGCGGCACTGCGAGCTCAACCAGAAGACCGCCGACGACGTGCGGGACACCACCACCATGTGTGGCGGAAACAAGGGGGAATCTCGTGAAGATTCGACTTCCGCCCTTTTGCAATACGCCCTCTGCGCAGCAGCAGGTGCTCGCCTGTAGTGCCCTGCTCTCCCTCCGCACACGTCCACCAACCACCACACCCGCAGGCTACGAAAAACCACCTGAAACATCCGTTGGCCGTTGATCTTATTTTAGCCAGTCCATATGATGCAATCAGAATCCGTGGCTGAAGAAAAACGCGCGTGGACACACCAGACAATAATAATAATAAGTTGGCGACGGCTAGCGAATTATGATCTTCGTCGCATGATGCATACTGAAGCAGGGGTTAACACAGAACAGGAAGAGGACGCTCATGATGATGATGATGATGATGATGACGCGTCTTGGTTTCGAGTTTATCTTCGTCGTGGTCTCCTGGTTGGACACAAACAAGTGAAGGGGAACAGGGCGCGCGCGAAGCAAGTTCGTTTGCGGTGGTTGCTCGATAGGATGCCGCAGCGCCTTGTGCGCACCCTCGTGCAACCCTCACGGCAGTGATTGGGATTGAGAGAGCAGGTGGGTCTTGTATCACGGCTTCCCGTCTTGTCTTTAGAAGCACAGAGAATGGCGACGTCGCGCGGCGGGGGCTTTGGACAACGAGTCATCAGAGGTTTGATGGTCGGCGATTCAGCCTCCTTGCTCGAATAGGCATAGCAGTCGCGACAACGCTATGCGCACGCGCCCGCAAGAGCGCGTGGCGACGCTTCTTGTCGAACCGCTGGCCTGGTAAACTTTTGTAGCACGCCTACGAAGAAGCAGATCCTAAATTTTTTTCTGACGCACGCGAACGCACAGCAGCCATCTTGTGGCGATCTCGCGCAGCAATATGGTCGCCCATCTTCGCGCACATGACGGCCGCGAATTTAGCCGCCGCCCCAAATGAGGGATGGTGAGGCCCCAGCGTCTTGCCTCGAATCCTGAGAACGGCGTCGGCCTCGAGGGCCGCGGCGTGGTAGTCCTTCATCCCTGCCAGCGTGAACGCCACTTGCGTCAACGTGGTCGCCTAAGAGGCCGCGTTTTTATTACACCACGCAGGAACGTCCGAAGACACTGAGATTTGTGCGATGGCAGGGTGCTCGGGGCCCAGGACCTCTACGCGTATATCCAAAGCGCCGCGATGATCCTCGAGAGCTTGAGGCAGACGGTTCGCCCTGTACTCTGCGCGCCCGCGCAAGAAGAGTGTATCCGCGACATCGAGGTGACGCCTGCAACCGCATTGTCGTGCCACGACTAATACTGTTTCGTGACGCTGCGTTACGAACGAGCCCAACGCCGACGATCGCGCCGCAAGCGCAGAAGTGTATGCGGCCACGATGGCGTCGTGGAGATTAGACGGTCGACGGCCCGCCGTCGAACGTTCGTGCTCGATGCGCTGCTCCAAGCACACCGCTTGTTCGTGTATCGCCTAGTTTCGTGCCTAACCAAAATAAAAAGGCACGCGACGTACCCGCGCGCTCGCCCCTCGTTCGCCCAACCGCCTGAGTCATCGGTGGTCATCGAGGAAGAAAAGGGAAGACAGCGCACGTCGCGAGTTGTAGAGCCTCGTCATAACTTGCGGTGGAGCTCTCGAAGTCCTTGATCTTACGGTGCGTATTGCCAATGTTGAACAGCGTGGGCAGGAGCGCCTACATTGTGCATAGGATGAAGCGAAGCAACAACGAGCACAGCAACTCACCGCTTGAGCATGTTGCGATTCCTCATCCAACAGGGAAAAACCATCCTCGCGAAGGGATCCCTTGCCCAACTCGAGAAGTCGAAGGAATCGATGCACGCGGCGGTCTGAAGAAAAAGCTGCTGTTAGAGAGGCGCGCGTTTCGATTTAAGACAGACACCGGAGAGTGACTTTTCACCAGCTGCGCGGCCATGAAAGCAGCAAGCGCTGACTTCGACCGTCCACTCTTGAACATCGCATTGCCAATCCCGGTGAGGGATGACGCGAGGTCGCCATGATGGTCGCGTCGTGCCCAACCTTCGCTATTTGCGTTGTTCAGAGTGCGCGTCCTCTCCCGAAGAGCGAAGCAGCGCACGTCGATGCAGAGATCGATAATGAGCTCGGTCGCTGCCCTCGAGCCTACGGCTTTCTCTAATAGACCAGCAAATGACTCCAACACGCGTGCCGCCGAGTCGTCGCGTCGCATCGCTCGCTTCGAGGACCCCGAATCCTCGCCACGAGAATGCGAAGAGCGTCCCGCTGAATACGACGCTCTGTCTTTGATTTCGTGCCATAGGCCCTCTTCGTCGTCCTCGTTGGTGCTGCCAGACACCGACAAAGATGACGATTCTGTGTCGAGATGCAGCTTCTTTAACAGTCCGTGAAAAGCCTTACAGACCCCCACGTCTGATCTGTGTCGCGTGATGACGACATCTTCGTCGCCTTTACATTCACGGATGAGATCAGCATCCCACTCGGAGACTCGCTCGGCGATAGCAGCGTCATCATCTCGCAAGAATACCTCGTAGGATTCCGCACGGCCACCACCAATCCCATCCTCAGAATCAACTGGAGACAGCTGAACGAAATGACCAACCGAAAGAAGCCCGAGCCTCGCACAATGACGTTCTGTCGCGAGGAGGTGGCCGAACTCGTCGCCGGCATCCGCCAAAGCGTGGGCAAGTGGCAGTCCCAAGCTACAAAACATGATTCTCACGCACTAAATCACACAAAAAGCCAACTCACGTGGAGACCTCGGCGATGGAAACAATCTGTTCGAGCGCCGTACCATCGAACATCCACTCGGTAGCCTGCGTGGTGGCACCAACCCGGTCCATCGACGCCAAAGTCGACCGGCGTTTATTTCTCCTTTCGGTGCGCTGCTGGACCGCTTCGATGTCTCGCTCGCGGTGCTCGCGTTCTTTCTGCAAGCGCTGTTGCACCCAACGCAACACTGCGAGCCTGCAGACACAAAACAAGATTAAAGTGTTTGAAAGCAGAGACGGTATAAGTGAGACACCGCTTGGATGCGTGTGAGCGTGATTCTCGTCGAGTGTGCTCTCTCTTGGCGCATCTGGAGAAAGATCAACTTTTGTTTCATCTACTTCGAAAATGATCTCTTCTTTTTCTTCGACAATCACGACTTCGTCCTCCTCGTCCTTTTTCTCACTCTCGAGCTCCGAGTAGCGTACTTCCTCACACTGTGCGTCCTCGTCAGAATAACGTGGCCCGTCAGCCTCAGACTTGGCGACGAGAGAAATCTCCATGACATCGAAGTCTTTCGAACGTCGTTTTGGCTTTAGCCGCGTGGTTGGACGGCCCTTGGTATCATAAACCGGAACAGGCGACTTCAAGAATTCTTCCTCAAAATCAGTTATCGGGAGCTCCTCTCGCGACTTTATCCTCACCACATGGCGCAATCGCTCGGCCTTTTCCATGTCATCCATTGGGGTATCAAGAAGCGTCTCGTCGATGAGGGGAAAGTCGCCCACCATTAAAGGGCTCTTTTCTCTGGTAGAACTCGTGAGCTCACCTTCGTTCTTTCTCTCTTCGTTGCTTGCCTCGGCTCGATCAGAGGTCGCGTTATCCAGGAGGAAGCCTGCTCGTGCCAGAGCCGATGCCGCAGCAGCGGCAAGAGGAGTTTGCTCTTTCTGTTCTGAGGCTGATTTTGACTTTGGCGTTATTGATATCGCCCTTTCGGGAGTTTTCCTTGGAATTACAACACCTGACTTGGTGTCCGGCGTGCTTTCTCGTTCGTCAACAACGATCGAAGGAGGTAGTACAAGAACTGCGCCCGCGTTCAAATCCTCGCCATCAGCCCGTCTCTCCGATTCCAGGGTCGATGCCTTTGCTGTTGAATTGCCATCATACGAGCTTGTGTGCGAGCCCGCTGCTGCAAGAGCACCTGTTGCCCCCAGAACACCGGCTCTTCCATGGATCTCCTTTCCATCCTCCTGCGTCGAATTAAGCAACGGTGCCTCATCTTCGGTCACCGAAGCCAGAGGCGCTACTGCGGCAACTTCACCTCCCTCGGATAAAGGTGCGTTGTCTGCAGAGGCACGCGCTTTCGGATACCTTGCTGTTTGATCGGCTTGGGGCTTTGGAATCAAATCTCCTTCCTTGTCTTCATCTGTCGTCTCAGGTTTCGTAGGTGCTGTGTCGTCCGTCGGTTTGGTGTCGTCCGACATCGACAACAAACCCGCCGCCGCTAGAGCACCTCCTGCTGCTAGGGCCCCAGAGCCCGAACGATCTCCATCCTTGTCTTCCTTCGATCCATCCCCATCTTTGCCGACTGGCGTTTTCTTCGATCCATCCCCATCTTTGCCGACTGGCGAGAGAGCGTTTTTTTTTGAGGCAAGATCCTTATCAGCTGGAGACGCGTATTCCGTGGCGCTCCTTTTTTCGTAGTCGGCTGGTGTCTTCGGATTCACACGCGCTCTGTTATTTGTCGGTTTGTTCTCTTCCGAAGTCGCCAGCAAGCCCGCGGTTGCTAGCGCACCTGCCGCAGCCAGGGCACCAGAACGATTGCCATCCTTGTCTTCCGTCGAATCACCTGATTGCGGCCTCTCTTCGCCCGATGACGCCAAGGGACGGTCATCGGAGTCACGATCCGCATCGGCTGAAGATACGTCTCCTGTGGCGCTCGTCACAACTTGAAGCACTGAACTCACACCTCCGTTCTCGAAACCAGTTGGATTCTCTGAGTTTGCGGGTGCTGCGTCGTGTGTCCGTTTGTTATCGTTAGAGGACGACAGTAAACCCGCCGCCGCTAAACCACCTCCAGCAACCAGAGCACCTGCGCCCTCGCAACTACCATCCTTGTCTATTTTCGAATCACTTGACGGTGACATGTCACTGCCCGCTGTCGCCAAAAGGCCTTTTTCGGAGGCATGATCCTTCTCCGCTGAAGAAGCGCCTTCCCCAGAGCTCATCGCAACGTGAGGCAATGGGGTCACAACCTCCTTCTCGGGCTCGGCTGGCTTCTCGGGCTCGGCTGGCTTCTCGGGCTCGGCTGGCATGTCAGAGTTTGCAGGCGCTTCGTTGTCTATCCGTTTACTCTCGTCCGAATTCGATAGCAACACCGCCCCCGGTAGAGCACGTGCTGCAGCGGGAGCACAAGCGCCGTCCTGACTTCCAGCCTTGTCACTTGCCGAATCAACTGACGACGGCCAGTCTTTACTCACGGACACCAATGCTTTATTTTTGGAGGATTGGTCTTTCTCGACTGAAGATAAGCCTGCCGCACTGCCAGTAATGTCGTGAGGCACAGGGATCACACCCCCCTTCTCATGGTCAGCTGCAGTCTTAGAGTTTGCAGTTGCCACGTCATCTATAGGTTTACTCTCGTTCAAGTTCGATAGCAAGTGCGCCGTTGCTAGAGCCCCTGCTGCAGCCAGGGCACCAGCGCCCTTACGATTGTCGTCCTTGTCGTCTAACGAATCGTCTGACCGCGGCCTGTCTTTGCCTGCTGACGCCAGAGAACCCTTCATAGAGGCCGGATCTTCATTGTCCAATGATGCGTAGCCCGCAACGCTGGAATTTGGCATCTCTGACTTCTTAGCTGCCGCATCTCCAATCGGCTTGCTGTCGTCCGAAGTTGAAAGCAAGCCTGTCGCCGCTAGAGCACCTACCGCTGCCAGCCCACCAGCGCCTGTGAATTCTCCTTCGTTGTCATCACCCGCGGTAGCACTGTTCTGCATGGCTACTTGATCGAGCTCTGCTTCACCTGGAGACAACGACACGTAGGATTCATCTGGGAAAACACCCGCTTTCTTGTAATCATCTAACATGTCATCGTTCGGAGCCTCTTCTGCTCCGATTGGCTTGTCGTCGTACAAGGTCGACGTCGATTGATCCGCCGCTGGAGCGCCTGCTGCAGTCAGATCGCCAGCTACACAGCAAGCATCGCCCTTGCCTTCCATGGAATCGCCTGATGGCGACCCATCTTCACCCGCCAACCCCAGGGGGCACTCTCTGACAGCTGAATCCTCACCGGCTGAGTGAGGGTATCCCGTGTTGCCCATCGCATCGTGCTCGCTGGATCGTTGACTGGGCCCTGTCGTGGCCAGCGAATCCACGTCGCAAGGAACTGGAACCAACTTCACACCTTCTTTCTTGTCAACGGGCGGCGTCTCCGAGTTCACTGGTGCTGCGTCATCTGTCTTTCTGCCGTCGTCAGAGATCGATAATAAGCCCGCTCCCGCAAGATCACCTGCCACAGCCAGAGACCCAGCGCCAGCACGATCGTTATCCTCTTCTTCCATCGATTCAACAGACGGCCACCCGTCTTTGCCCGCTGACGCCAGACCGCCATCTTTGGACACATGATCCTTCTCTTCTGAAGATGCGTCCCCTAAAGAGCCCGTCACGTCACGAGGCACAGGGATCACAACCCCTGTCTCATGCTCAACTGGTGTCTCAGAGTTCACAGGTGCTCCGTCGTCTGTCGATTTGTTCTCGTTAGAAGTCGACAACAGGCTCACAGCCGCTAGAGTACCTGCCATGGTCAAAGCACCAGCGCCGGCAAGATTATCGTCCTCGCCTTCTGTCGAATCACCGGACCGCAGCCCGCCTTTGCCCGCTGACAGCTGAGAGCTCTCTGTGAAAGTACGATCCTTCTCGGCTGAAGGAAATTCTCCCGCAGCGTTCATCAATCCTTGAGGCACTGGGATCACACCTCCTTTCTCATTGTCCACCTGCGTCTCAGGGTAGGCGGGTGCTGTGTCGTCTTTGTGTTTGCTCTCGTGCAAGGTCGACTGCAAGCCCGCGGACGCTAGAGCATCCGCTGTAGCAAGAGCACCAATACCCTTTTGATCGTCATCCTTGCCTTCAGGTGAATCACTTGACGGCGGCCTGTCATACCCCACTGACGCCAGAGGGCCCTCTTTGGAGACCTGATCCTCCTCGACTGAAGATGAGCTTCCCAAAGCACCTGTCATGTCATGAGTGGCTGGAACCACACCCCCGCTGCCGTGACCAGTTGGCGTCTCAGAATGCGCATCTGCTGGATCGCCTGTGGGTGTGCTCCCGTCCGAGTTCGACTGCAGGCCTGCTGCCGCCAGAGAACCAGAGGCTGCCGCACAACTGTCGTCATCATCGTTGTTGCCCGAAATCTCTGCCCGTTTGAATTGTTGCATCTGCTTTTCCGCCGCTGACTCCAGCAGCACTTTTCCGGGTGCAACACCACGACTTTGCTCGGTCGAAGGGGATTCACCAGCAGCACCTGCTGCGTCTGGATTCCCAGGTGCTTGCAAAGACTCAACTGATGCAACTTCGACTGCACTCGAGTTCCTATCAATTGATGACATCTCAGATTTCAAAAGCCTGGCTTCGTTTGCGGCTTTATCATCTCCTGAATTAGTGATCAAGCTCACTGCCGCAATTGCTCCTGTTGCAGCGAGAGCACCAGTGCCTTTCCCACCTTCGTCCTTTGATTGCTCTGAAAATTGGTCTCCCACTACAACTGCGGCTGCGCTGCGCTCCTTTACTGCTTGGTCGCGTTCTTTTGCATCCGAAGACAACTCGGTGTAGGATTCATCTGGCACCACACCCGCTTTCCTGTAATCATCTAAGGAATCAAAGTTAGCACGTACTGTTCCCTGCGTGGAAGGCTTGTTGTCGTCGCTTAAAGATTTCAGCAACTTCGATGACTCTAACGCACTTGCAGCCCCCACCGCACCAGCACCCCCAGATCTCTCATCATCCTTCTTTTGCGTCAAATCGCTGGTTGCCGCAGCCAGGGAAGCTGCTGGAAAAGTCTCATCACCACCAGCTGCAGCTGCATCTTCCGCTAAACAAGTCGCGTCGTGCTCTCCGGCTGCTTGATAAGGTTTATAAGTGGCCGGCGACTGCACATCATGAGGCATAGGAAGCACATTCCGCTTTTTGCCATCATCTGGCGTCTCAACGTTCGAAGGTGACGCTTCGCCAGTTGATTTGACATCAGCCGAAGTCGACAGCAAGTCCATCGCGATGAGAGCACCTGCAGCAGCTAGAACGCCTTTTCGATTCTCGTTTTTGTCTTCTGTCGAATCACCTGGCGGTGCACCGTCTCCAAGAGTTGACGTCAGATGTTTCTCATTGGCGGCCTGATCATTAGAGGCCGAAGATGTTTCAATCTGTGTGCCTGCCCTACTGTTCTCAGCAGCTGTTTGCACGAGTGCTGTAGTGGCCGGCGTTGATGCATCGTTGGGTACTGGGACCGCGCTACCTCTTCCGGCATTTGATTGTGCCTCGGGGTTCGGTAACGAGTCTTCCTTCGGCTCTTGATCAGTAAGCGTCTTGGAATGAACAGGCATCTCATTGTCCTTCGAAAGCAAGCCCGCAGAAGCTACAGCACTAGCAACAGCAAGTGCACCAGCGCCCGCGTATTCGCCGTCATTAAGCTCAGACGACTCACCAGCTGATTGCCATTTTGATGCGTGCTCTTGAACTGCCGACGCGAGTGGTTCTTCGGCGATTGCCGAGGACGGGGGCGCAACTGCGGCAGCTTCCTCCTTTTCTGCTGAAGGTTCGCCTCCGATGTTGCTGGCAGTGTTGTGATCCGTGGCTTGTTGACTTGGTTCTGGCGTGGCCGGGGACGACTCATCGTATGGCAACGGGATCACACCTGCTTTCTCGTAACCAGCTGCCGTCTTAGATTGCACAGGAATGGCTACGTCTGTCAGTTTGCCATCGCCCAAGGTCGACAGAGAGCTTGCCGTCGCCAGTGTCACGGCGCCTGTGCGCTCATCATCAGCATCTAGTGTCGAATTGCTGGATGCCTCGACTTGAGGCGTCTCCTCAACGGGCGCATATGCCAGTGGTTTCGTTGCCTCCTCCAAGAAGCCACCATCCTCAGCGGACTCTGATAACACTCCGGTAGCAGCTGAACTCTTATTCTGGGTTTCCAACGCCAGGTGGATGGCGGCGTCGCGCATGCGCGCATCTTTTTGATCGACGCGAGCTGGCTTATCGGATGGATCAGATTCATTAACCTCGTTTTCCGTCGGGACTCTACTTTCTTCCTGATCAGAAAACGCGGACGCCATTGGACCACCCGAAGCTGGTGACGTTTCAGCTTCTGCAAAGGAGGGAATCTCCTCTGGATGAGCAAAGACTTGAGCACCGAGAGAACTGTCCTGTGCCTTGGGTTCTGGATCATCAAGTATTGCGTCCGTGATAGAAAGATCATCGGCATTGCCACCAGTGAAAAGGCATGTTCTTGCAAGCGGGTTGGAATTGGACGGGGCTTCAAATGGCACCACGAGCGACTTCGTTTTAGGCTCGAGTGCATCTAAAGATGTTCGCTCCGGCTGCTCTTTGTTGCTTGATTGGGCCGGTGAGAAGAAAAAAGAGGCGATGGGGCCGCTGGCAGGTGCACTTGCTGGATGTTGTTCTTCAATCGCTGAGTTTGCGAAGAAGTAAGAAGTGACGGGCCTGCTGACACCTGGGCGTCCTTGCTGTTTTCCTCTGGCTGCGGTTGAAATCAAGGAAGAATTCGGGGAGGTGCCGAGAGGTACACGCTCTGGGTGTTGCGCATGTTCTGGCTGTTTTTCTTCACTGGCCGCATTCGAAATGAAGTAGGGGCCGGTATGACTGCTGACAGGTGCCGCACGCCCAAGTTGTTGATCATCATTGGCCGAATTCGATAACAAGTTAGAATTGCTGGGTCTATCACCACGTGCACTATCTGCGTGTTGTGCGAGCTCTGGCTGTTGTTCTTTGCTGGCCGCATTAGACACGAAGTAAGAGGGGGTGGAGCTGCTGACAGGTGCGCGCTCTGGATTTCGTGTCTCACTACCTGCCTCATTAGAAAAAAAGTATGAGCTGATGGGATTGAGCAACCGGTTTAAAAAGCCCTTTGACTTTCGCTGGTCTGCACCCTCACCCTCGAGTGATGCTTCTAAGATCTCTGGTACTTGGCTTTGGAGAGCGTCATGATGGAGTGGCGCCGCGGTGTGAGCTTCATCATTTGGAAAAACGTTTGATGCGTCAGCCATTGCTGGTTCCACCGTCGCTGAGATCAGTGAAGTACAGTCTTTGTCAATGTAGCCCATTTTCGTTGCAGCGGACGACGACGATACCAAAAGAGGCGGGGGCATTTCCTCAGTATGCGTTTCTTTCAGTGGAGTAATTTCGAGCGCAGAGCTGTTCAACACCCTCGTGACAACTCCACGCTGCGCCGACGATGATTCAAGCAAAGGAAACGACCGAGGGGGACGTGGCTCGGGTGGCGGAATGTCGGTTGGTTCAATTCGCACGGGGCCGAACTTTGGCAGCGGGTCCGCTGGCGGCGTGTCGCGATCAAAGATTATGACACTATGCCCTGGAGTCCTCTTGATTGTAATATCAGGCGTCGTGTATCCCACTCTTCCGGGAGTTGGTTGAAAAGAACTCCAAGTACGTTGCCCCGGGGTTGTCATCGGTGTTGCGCTGCGCGATGTCGGTCGAGATAAGTCCGCAGCTTCGAAGGATCGTGATGGCAGCGCTTCCGCATTCGAATCAGTCTGCCTCCTCATAGGTGCGCCACCAGGTGGAACAGCCATCTTGCCTTCCCGCTGAGAGACATTGTCGAGATTAGTGTGACCTTGTGTCATTTTCGCTGTCGCAGCTGCTAGGCCAGACGTTCTCGACAACGAGAGCGAAGCGCGCGGCCCACCATAATTAACGGTCGCCTCGCCAGCTGCGAAGCCACTCACATCAACATCGTCAAAGTTGTCGAGCGCCTCAAAATCAGGACGGCTGTCCACGTCAAAGGACTCGTCTTGCGATACACCTTCTGATTCTTCTGGTGATTCGTGGGGACGGGCGGGGATTGGTGGGAATGGATTTGAATACGACACGCCTTCTTGGACGTCGTTGTATGCTTGGTCTTGAGGAGAATTGCGTTTACTTTGAGATGATGGACGCGGCGCCTCCCCTGAAAAGATTCTCTCGGCGCTCGATGGGAAGCCGAAGTCCGGATCGTTCTTGCTCGCGTCGCCACCCGAACGCTGGGTAAAAGGTGTCCCCATTACTTCGAATTCAGACGATCTCCTAACCGCAGGATAGTTGCATGTCCCTTCATCAGGATCACCCACGATCGTAACCGCTCTTCGACCGGCGTTTGCCGGAGGCACAACATCGGACGTACCCTTGAGCATCATCTCAGGCGAACTCTTGAGCCTTCTATGCAGCTCCTTAAGTCTCTGGAATTCGGCCACGAGGGTGTCTTCCTCATTCTTGTGGGGCGAAGTGCGGCTCGAAATGTCAGCCTTAGAAGCTACGTCTCCAGGGAATTCAATGGCACCAGAATTGTCGTTGTCGGATGAACCGGCGTTTGCCACGCGCGGGTCTCTACCGGGTGGATTCATGATTGCTGCTGCGTCGTCACGGTCCTGCCGTGACTGTTCACGATTGTTTTGTTGCGGAATTTCGTATCTTGCGTTCGAAGGTTGTCCCACCATACCTGTCTCTATAACCATTGGCGCGGGGACAGATTTCGAGTCGGTAGGCCGCTGAGCCTTATGGGCAAATGCATTCGAGCCTGCGATTGGAGCCGCAGCCCCATCGTGTTGAACGAGAGGCTCCGCCGCGCCACCAATCTTTGGTAGCCGGTTCGTGAAGTTCAACTCTTCGTCTGCACACGCACTGCCGTCGACGTTAGGAGCATCGGGCCGCCTTCTTTGTGACGAGGTGGCACTGTTCGAAATCTCGGAAACATCCCTGGCTTGATCAAAGTCTTCTTTGATCATGACATCCTCGGCAAGCTCGGGTCGTGGCGAATTGTAGTTCTCATGTTGAAGATTGTCTTTGCGACCTCGAGTCCCAGCGACTTGATTACCAACTTCGACCTCGTCCTTCGCGCGCTGCTTCCCTTGCTGGCGAGGAATGAACGTTCGCACGGGGGCCATCAACCTGCTCCAAAAACCTCCGCCCTCGTTCCTTCTGCGAGTCGCTTGCGCCGCGTCTTCGCCTTTGTCTGTGGGGTATTGAATACCTGCTTCGTCCGCGCCGTCGACCGCACTATCTGCAGGATGAACAACTGGGCAGGGTGGACCCTTGCCAAATGTGCTCGAGAAAGCCGGAACAGCCCCATCAAAATCAGAAACGAGGTCATCCTTTACTTCAGCAGTTTGGTGAGGTCTTTGCGACGGGTTAACCACAGGTGCAAGCTCATCACCCTGGGACAGCACGCGTGTTTCTTCAGTATGAGAAGGTGCTTCTGGGCTTCGCATCCCCAACGGATTCGCCGCAACAAAGCTCGATCCATCGACGTTTGTAGTCTCGGCGTAGTCTTCGCCGGCCATCCCTTTTTTTCTGCCACCGCGACTCAATGGGTTCACACCAGCGAACTTTGACTCTTCGCCATACGACAAGGCTTGGTCGATTTGCTTTTCCACTTTCGACAACGTCGGTTTGACAAACGGCGTCTCGTCGCTCCCGATCGCGTTTGGTTCGTCGATATCAGTAGTCTGCAAGGCTGGGCGCTGAAGTGGATCTGCCTCGTTCAACTCCGAACCCTCAACAAGCAATACCCCTGCGGTGCCATCTCTCTCAGCGTCATCGCTCCCGGCTCGCGCTTCCCACTTTCCTCCACGAGCAAGAGGGTTCGCGCTCCCGAAAGAGTGATCGTTGGCCCCGTAAAACTGCGCCGTATATCCCTTGCCGCCGCCGACCTCAGGCTCATTCATGCCGCCGCCGACCTCAGGCCTGCCCATTGGAATCGGGACAGCTAAGCCAGCTTCTTGTCGGTAGTCGGTACCATCGTTCTCCGTGTCGTCGCCCGGGGGTCGCGCTCCCATTATCCCCCTGAGCGCAAGAGCGTTCGCGCCGCCGAAAGAGGGATCGCTGGTCTCGTGATGCATCACATCGTCCTTGCCGCCGCCAGCCTGAGGCCTACCCATAGGATTCACGGCGGCAAAATCAGCTTCTTGAGCAGAGCCTAAATTCTCGGTTCCACAAACAGGTCGCGTCTCCTTGCGTCCACGAACAAGAGGGTTCGCGCCTCCGAAGGTAGCATCGCTGACCCCGTAAATCTGCGCCACTTCGCCCCTACCGGCGCCAGTCTGAGGTCGAGCCATTGGATTCGCAGCGGAAAAATCAGCATCGCGTCCAAAGTTGATGCCATCATCCTCGGTGCTGCTACCCGCGGGTCGCGTCTGGCGTCCGCGAGCAAGAGGGTTCGCGCCACGAATACTGGGATCGTTGGCCCCGTAGAATTGCGCCCCATCGCCCATACCGCCGCTAGCCTGAGACCTGCCCATTGGATTGTTCCCAACGGCAAAGTCACCACCACGTTGGTACCCGGTACCAGCTTCATCGATGTTTTCACCCGAGGACCGTGTTCCCCTTTTCCCCCCGCGAGCAAGAGGGTTCGCTCCGCGGAAAGATGGGCCTTCGCCATCATAGAATTGCGCCGCATCGCCCGCCTGCGGTCTGCCCACTGGATTCTTGACAGTTGCCAAGTCACCATCTTGTCGGTAGTCGGAGCCGTCGTTCTCCGTTTCGTCGTCCGGGGTCGCGTTCCCGTGCGCAATAAAAGCAATCGCGCCGCCGCCGAAAGAGGGATCGCTGACCCCATGATGCATCACATCACCCTTGCCACCGCCAGCCTGAGGCCTAGCCATAGGATTCGCAGCGGCGAAATCAGCAGCATCACGTCCAGAGCCTATATTCTCGGTCCCACCAACAGGTCGCGTCTCCTTGCGTCCACGACGAACAAGAGGGTTCGCGCCTCCGAAGGTTGCACCGCTGGCCCCGTAAATCTGCGCCACTTCACCCCTACCGGCGCCAGTCTGAGGTCGAGCCATTGGATTCGCAGCGGAAAAATCAGCATCGCGTCCAAAGTTGATGCCATCGTCCTCGGTGCTGCTACCCGCGGGTCGCGTCTGGCGTCTGCGAGCAAGAGGGCTCGCGCCACGAATACTGGGATCGTTGGCCCCGTAGAATTGCGCCCCATCGCCCATACCGCCGCTAGCCTGAGACCTGCCCATTGGATTGTTCCCAACGGCAAAGTCACCACCACGTTGGTACCCGGTACCAGCTTCATCGATGTTTTCACCCGAGGACCGTGTTCCCCTTTTCCCCCCGCGAGCAAGAGGGTTCGCTCCGCAGAAAGATGGATCTTCGCCATCATAGAATTGCGCCGCATCGCCCGTCTGCGGTCTGCCCACTGGATTCTTGACAGTTGCCAAGTCACCATCTTGTCGGTAGTCGGAGCCGTCGTTCTCCGTTTCGTCGTCCGGGGTCGCGTTCCCGTGCGCAATAAAAGCAATCGCGCCGCCGCCGAAAGAGGGATCGCTGACCCCATGATGCATCACATCACCCTTGCCACCGCCAGCCTGAGGCCTAGCCATAGGATTCGCAGCGGCGAAATCAGCAGCATCACGTCCAGAGCCTATATTCTCGGTCCCACCAACAGGTCGCGTCTCCTTGCGTCCACGAACAAGAGGGTTCGCGCCTCCGAAGGTTGCATCGCTGGCCCCGTAAATCTGCGCCACTTCACCCCTACCGGCGCCAGTCTGAGGTCGAGCCATTGGATTCGCAGCGGAAAAATCAGCATCGCGTCCAAAGTTGATGCCATCGTCCTCGGTGCTGCTACCCGCGGGTCGCGTCTGGCGTCTGCGAGCAAGAGGGCTCGCGCCACGAATACTGGGATCGTTGGCCCCGTAGAATTGCGCCCCATCGCCCATACCGCCGCTAGCCTGAGACCTGCCCATTGGATTGTTCCCAACGGCAAAGTCACCACCACGTTGGTACCCGGTACCAGCTTCATCGATGTTTTCACCCGAGGACCGTGTTCCCCTTTTCCCCCCGCGAGCAAGAGGGTTCGCTCCGCAGAAAGATGGATCTTCGCCATCATAGAATTGCGCCGCATCGCCCGTCTGCGGTCTGCCCACTGGATTCTTGACAGTTGCCAAGTCACCATCTTGTCGGAAGTCGGAGCCGTCGTTCTCCGTTTCGTCGTCCGGGGTCGCGTTCCCGTGCGCAATAAAAGCAATCGCGCCGCCGCCGAAAGAGGGATCGCTGACCCCATGATGCATCACATCACCCTTGCCACCGCCAGCCTGAGGCCTAGCCATAGGATTCGCAGCGGCGAAATCAGCAGCATCACGTCCAGAGCCTATATTCTCGGTCCCACCAACAGGTCGCGTCTCCTTGCGTCCACGAACAAGAGGGTTCGCGCCTCCGAAGGTTGCATCGCTGGCCCCGTAAATCTGCGCCACTTCACCCCTACCGGCGCCAGTCTGAGGTCGAGCCATTGGATTCGCAGCGGCAAAATCGGCAGCATCGCGTCCAAAGTTGATGCCATCATCCTCGGTGCTGCTACCCGCGGGTCGCGCTCCCATTTTCCCGAAACGAGCCAGAGGATTCGCGTTACCGAACGTGGGATCATTAACCCCGTAGAACTGCGCCGCGTCCCCCACACTGCCGCCAGCCTGAGGCCTGCCCATTTCGGCAAAGTCGGCATCTTGTCGGCGGTTTGTCGCGCGGTTCTCCGATTCCCCGGCCGCCGGACGTGCTCCCTTGTAACCACCGCCACGAGCAAGTGGGTTCGCGCCATGAAAGGTGGGATCGTTGGGCGTGTAAAATTGCGCCGAATCGGCGTTGCCGGCGCCAGGCGGAGGCACAGGATTCGCCTCGCCGAACTCCAAACCCTCGACGAGCAACGCCCCCGACGTAGCACCGGCGTCGTCGCCGTCTGCGGGTCGCGTCTTACGTCCGCGAGTAAGAGGGTTCGCGGCGGCAAAAGTCGCATCTTTGGGTCCGTAAGACTGTACCGCATCGGGCCTCGGATACGCGGCTCCGACGTCGTCGACATCATCGCGCGCCTCTTCTTGTTTTTCTTCTTCTTCTTCTTCGTCTTCTTCGCGAGCGCCACCGTGAAAGACGAGTCTCCGAACGGGAGACAAAAACCTGCCCCAAAAGCCAGGACCCTCGGCGGCGGCGGCGGCGTCGTGATCGTAAGATCCGTCGACCCCAAACTCATCGCACGAATCCTTGCGAGGGTAGAGTCCGTCGTATTCGTCGTCCACGTCTGGGAGCGCGGCGCTGATTTCGGGCATAGGGTTGGCCAGCGGGTTGACACCGGCAAAGACCTCATTCCCGGTCGACGGCCGCCTGTCGAGCGGCCCGAGCACAAGCTCCTCGTCCTCGCCGACAATAACGTTCGCGCCACCGATCAGGACGGGACTGGTCGGGCAGCTTGGAATTCCCGCGTCAGAGGGCGCGCGGTCGTCGGCTCTTGCGCGGGGGCGTCTCCTGACCGTCATGGGGTTCAAGCCGAACGAGACGGTAGGCTCCTCGGTGCCGCGCCGCAGCGGGTCGACCCCCCCCAAAACGCGTCCGGCGAGCGACGAGGGTTCGGGGCCGTTCGCGATCGGACTGGAAGTTTCGAAGCCCCCCGCGTCGGCATACGCCTCGGCCACCTCCTCGTCGTCTTGAAGAGGGTTGGTCGACGAGAAGTCGGCGTCGGGCTCCGCGTACTCGGCACCAGCGGCGTCGAGGCCGTCCGATTCGGGTTCTGTGGGAGGGGGTGGGATGCGATCCTCGGCGTCATAGATTGTCGACATCCGGACGTCGGAATCACGCCGGGGTTCGGCGCTGCGGAAGATCGAGGCGAACCACCCGCGCGGCGCCTCGTGGGGGGGGTCCTCGACGTTCTCGACCATGCTGCCGCTGCAACTGCTGCGGCACGAGAGCTCAAATTCTCCACTAATAATTAGTGGTAAGGCGGCGGCCTCGAGATTTTTCTTTGCTTCTTAAAGAAAACTTGCCACGTCATATGCATATGAGCTCGTCATGGCGATCGATCGATCGATCGATCGAAAACCCGGCGGTGGCGGCGAGAGCCAGAACCGGCGCGCAGCCCAGGAACTCATCCGGGCAGAGCTTGCGGCGGCGGCAGGCGGTCGCACTCGTCGCGATCTCTGGAGGAAGGCCGTGCACCGCCGCACGAAGAAGCTGTTCGCGTCACCATGAAGAAGAATAAGGCGGAGACCTAGAGTCTAGGATCCTCGACGAAAAAACGACAATTCTGCGGTGGTGCATTTTCGCGGCGTGACTTCGCCGATCGTCGCGAGTTCCGGTCGCGTCGGAGACCGATTTCCACGCCGTTGCGTCGCAACGCCGCGCCCCACCGCGGCGAAAGAAAACCCCGCGTGCGCTTCCCGCCCTCGAGCGTGCCCTCCGCCGCCCCCTCTCCGAAGGTTTCTCCCGCGTCGCCGCCGACAGAACAGAGGGCCGCCATCCTCCGCGCGGCGCCGATACCGGACCGAGCCGACGCCGCCCTCCCCTACGACGCGTGGAGCCTCGCGATGTCCTCCTGCGACCGGTCTCGAAGGACCCGCCGCCCGTAACTACGGCAGTCGTTCGTTCGTTCGTTCGTTCATGATGTGATTCGAAAATGACCTCGTGGTCTTTCACCAGGGGGTGGGCAACGCGAGCTGCCGAAGCGCGCTCGCATGAACGTGCTGACGTACGCGTGTCGCGTCATCCTCCTCTTCCAGCAGATGGGTGTGCTCGGATATCCTGGTCTTACATGACGACGACGAGTCGCAACGAACACGAATAATATACTACTTTGTCGACGAGGAGAAGGAGGAAAGGTGAGGGTTGCACGCACGCACGCACGACGAAGAAAGCGCGATCGGGAGGGGATATGTATATAAATACGGGGGACATAAATGTGTGCCGCCGCCGCCGCGTCCCGAAATAACAGAGGAAGGAAAGGTCCCACGGGGGTCGACGGCGTTCATTCATTCTTTCTTTCTTCCATTCTTTCTTTCGCGCCAGGAGCATCGTCCTACGTGGCTTATAAGTGCAATTATCATTGTGGTCTGTGGATTTTGTTCCACAAATCGGTGGGACGCCCGTCGTCGTCCTGGTGGAGGATGAGGTCGTGGGGGAGGTCGAAGGGGGTCCAGCGTCCCGACTGAACGTCCTGGTCGAGTTGGCCCTTGGGCCACTTGACGTAGTTGAAGAAGAATTTGAAGTCGGAGGGGTGGTTGCGACCTATCGCGACGCGCTCGACGGCAGCTTTCAACCCCCCCACAAAAATGCCCGAGTCGCCGATCTGCTTGGCGCCCTCCAAGTCTTGGACGGCGTGGATCATAAGGACCCCCCGCCCCCCCGCTTCGCCGCCCTCGTACAAGGTATTTTCGCCGATTGCACCTTGCACTCCCGCCGCCTCGCCGATCGTGAGCATGGTCGGCTTCATCAAGTTGACGCCAACCGTGCCCCCGTCGCCGTGCTCGATCACGAAGACGGTCGCCTTCCGGAGAAAGTGGTTGAATTCTTTCGGAGGGGCCGTGACGGCACAGCCCTCCCTGACAGACGCCAATCTTGTGATAGCGAGCGCTAGGAACATGAGACAGTTCTTCAACATGGGGATATGCAGAATCTGTCCAGTCAGGACGACCTAAAATAAAAAAAAGACCACAGAGATCAAAACAAACGCAACGTCATGATGGCCGCTGGTCGAAGAGAGCGCGACGAGGAGGCGCTCCCCGTGCCCGGGACGATGGCCTCGCTCCTCCGAATCCTCGAAACTCCCGGGGAAAAGCGGCGACGAACCGAGCACCCGCCCCTCTCGGGCCGCTTGTCGACCTTGTTCGAGCAACCACCGCCGGAAAGGTTTGAGGAGGCGTGCGTCTTGACCTTGTGCCGCGACGCGGGCGAGCCGGCGGAGGGCATGACCGTGGACACGCCGTTGGCGCCGCCGATCAAGAACCGCATGCTCGGCGGGTCGAGCCCCGCGCCGCGGGCGCTCGTGAGCGGAGAAGACGACGACGAGGCGTCCCCCCCCCGTAAAAAGCTCAAGGGCCGCGTGCGGCGGCTGTTGGTGGTCGACGACTCGTACATGGTCCGGCGGTTTATGCAGCGGACCTTCGAGCAGCACGGCTACGAAGTAGACGTAGCGCAGAACGGGTGGCACGCCTTTGCGCGAATGCAGTCGCGCGTCTACGACTTTGTTTTCCTCGACATCGAGATGCCCGTCATGAACGGCTACCGCTGCACCCAGGCGCTCCGCCGCTGGGAGGAGCAGGTCAAGCGCAGCGAGCGCCAGATCATCTGCGCTCTTACCAGTCACACCGAACCCCACGAGCGCGATCTCGGAGTCTCCCTCGGTATGAACCTCTTCGAGCCAAAGCCCACCAGACCCTCCCGCCTCCTCGACATCGTCAAGTGGGCCCTCCAGGCCGCCGACGGCGACGCCGAGGCGGCAGCGCGCATGGCCGAGACCTGCGCCGTCGACGCCGCCAATCCCCCCGTCCATAAGACCAAGCAGGACCAAGACCGCGAGCAGGACCAAGACCGCGAGCAGGACCAAGACCGCGAGCAGGACCAAGCCCGCGAGCATGCCGCTGCCTCTGAAACCCAACCACGACCTGACTCTGATGACTCATAGTCGGTCTTCCTGCTGGCTCTCGGGCCTTATTCTCCCCCTTACGAAAGCAAGCACGTACTTCTTCCTGCGGTGCTAACTCCCCTGCCGCCACCACCACACCCTGCGCTTGTTCCTGCGAACAGCACGTACGCAGCCGGCTGTCTCTCCTTGCTCTGTTGTTGCCTCTCTTCCGCTCGAAGGAAGGAAGGGAGGGAGGGAGGGAGGAAGGAAGTCCGCCCTCTTCGGCACGACGGGCCGGCGCCGTTTTGCGCTTCTTCTTTTTCTTTTTCTTTCAGCGTTTTGTTAGGTCGCCGCCGCCGCTACCGATTGTGGCTCTACAACCACCAGCCTGCGCGCCTTGTTGTTCGATACTCTTCAGGGGCGACGAAGCGCTAAAACCGAGGTCCTTCTCTTTGTTCCGAGGGGTCTTGCAAAGGTGTCTTTTTAAAGGTCGACTGCCAAGAGGGGGGGTGCTTGTGGCTGCTTGAAGGTTTTGGTGCGTTGTGCGGAGGCATGCAGGATGTGCCTGAAGGGCGTAGATAGGTACGCTAGTCGGGGTCATCGCCGAGCCGCGGGGCAGGCGAAAAGAGGACGGGCCCCGCCCGTAGGTCGTACGCATGCTGCCGCCGGACGTATGAGCGACGAAGTGTAACGCCCTGCTGGGCGCGGGCGGCATGGGTAAAGCTGCCCGAGGCGGCAACATGGCTGAGGGCGGTGAGGGCACAGCGCGCCCGGCCCAATGCGCTGGCGATCCCCCACTCGCGGTAGATGCGGCGAGTTTTGGCCGCCTTGGCCTCTGTGAAGTTGGCACAGCCACTTTCCACGAGGTTCGCGCAGCGATGCCCTCTGCCCATATATGGTTTTAAAGGTCCTTTTTAAAAGTCGTGCTCCTCTCACAATCCTTCGTTATTCATATTTATATGGTCCAGATATGGTCCTAGCACATAATATATACGGTACGTCGTTCTGTATGTAGATATGGTCCCTGCCATTAAAATGGCATCTTTGAGCAAGCTTTCAACTTCGTTGAAGCTTCAAACTCTTCAACGAAGCTTCAAACCCTTCAACGAAGCTTCAAACCAAGGGGATATAAAATATGTATCCCCTTATTCAAACCCTTAAACGGTCCAAAAAGAACCCCCAATCGATGGAAAGAAAGCCCCGAATCGACCCGAAGAAATCACAGCGACGCTTCAGAAGCGACGGCGTCTCCTGCGTAAACAGCGGCGGGATCGCGAGAGACACGCGCGGCCTGCGCGGCACCGCCCAAGTGAAGTTGAGAAGCAGCAGAAGCACCGCGACCTCGAAGCCGACCGAAAACGCCACCGTCGTGCTCGCGATCGGGTGGAGCGACACGAAGAGCTTCGAGATGACCCCGCGGGTCTCGAGTACTTTTACGATTGCGATGCGAGTGCCGCTCTTCGAGAAGTCGTGCGACTCCCGTACCTCGAGGCCGAGCTCGAGAAGGCCAACGACCACAAAGCCGCGCGCGACGCGCGGGCCGCCCTGCACAATCGCCCCGTCGAACGCGTCGAGGTCGACGAACGCGCACACTTTTTGCAGCAATTGGTTGACGCGTCTCTTCGAGATTGCCGGCGTGATCTTCACCATTTTGGCTACGGGGACGACTATGCCGAACTTGCCCGTTACGACGCCTTCAAGACCGCGGGCGAGCAATTCGCCCGAAATCATCGCGACTGCGCATCTTGTTTCGTTCGCTATCCCACCGAAACATACGAAACGATCCACGTCGCTCGCGATGCCAGGGGAACTTGGCTCGAATACTCGAACGACGACGAGGACCTCCTCGAAACTCGCGAACGTCGCACTTTCGAGGGCCGCGAGAGAGAAGATCGTTGATGGACATCGGCAGTACGAGATCGTGGGCGTCGACGCCCGCCGCCTTCTACGACTCGTGATGTTCTTAATAATAAGTGGGGTGGGGCCTTGAGGGTTTCGAGGGGCGGGAACACCGCGTGATATAACTTCGAGCATGACGCCGTTGTTGTTGATGGCGGTCGTCGACGCGATGACGCAGGCCGGCGTGTCGCGTCGCGTGGCCGTCGGGTCGGTCGCGTGCGAGGTGATCGGCGCGCGCGCGAATGCCGCCGTCGAGGAGGCGAAGCTGACGACTTTTCGCGATCCGCTGTTCGAGCTGACGTACCCGTCGGACTTCTTCGCCATCAGACGCACAATCTCGGGTGACGTCGTGCGGCGCGGCGGGGTGATCTTCACGTCCGGAAGACTCGCCACGGCCGAAATCGTGACGGTCGAGCGGTTCCCCGTGAGCGAGCTCTTGAAGCAAGCGGACGCGACGTCGTTCTTCCCCGACGGCGCCATCTCAAAGTGGAGCGACCTCGGTACACCCACCGCCCTAGCGACCTACGTCTGCGAGCGCCGAGATAACGAGGCCTCCATCGCCGCCCAGGGACAGCAACCCAAGGCCCGCGCGTCGGTCGCGATAGACGACACGTTTTTCCTCGACGGCCCCAACCTCCAACTCGACGTCCTCACAACCATCGGCGCCACCGAGATGCGCGTCGGCGAGTCGGGCGCCAGGGCTGCCACCCCTGGAATCCGCCGGATACAGAGAGCCCGCCTCGTCCTGCTCCCGGGCGGCAAGACCGTCATGGGCTGCTGGGCGGGGTGCCTCGACGACTTTTGGCGCCAGGGCGAAGGCGCCGTCCTCGGGGACGTCGTCGCCTCTTTCACACCCAACCTCACCGCCGATGCCGCATAACAGGCTCGAGTAGTATTATTTAGGCGCGAAGAAGTGTTTTCTCACCCAGAGGCCACCAACCTCGATCAGGAGCGCGACCAGCACCGAGAAGGCCCCGAGCCGCCACAGCGCGACCGAAAACGTCAACCGACTCTCCTTCCTCGCCTCCATCTCGAACGCGGCGCGCGCGACATCGTCCACCTCCACGGCCCCGTACAACAGATGCTCCTCCTCAGCCACCGAGACGCCTTTTTCGGCGGCCATTATTGTCGGGGCAAGCGTCACGATGTCATATGACGTCATCAACGCCGACGAACATCCGCCGTCGCCACGCCAAGCGACTGGCCGAGGCCGCGTTCGCACCACCGACGATACACCCCCCGCCGCCGCCATCCTCGTCTCCTGACCCTCCGCGTGCTAGATCGGCCGCCGCGACCCGCGATGACTCCTCCAAGCTTTACACGCCGCTCCTCGAGCAAAGTCGCGCCCTCGCCGTCGCCCTGCAGACGGCGGCGCCTCGCATCAAAAGAGCCTGCGAATGCCGGGCGGACGAGCTGAGCATGGTGCACGCCGTCGTCGCCGAGCTCCAAGCGGCCCTGGGTCCGGACGCGCCGGGCATCCCCCGATGCGCGGTCGCCCTCCTCGAGCCCGGCGCCAACGCGCTCGCCGTCGTCGCCGCGACTCGCCCGACCGACACCCTGGGCTTGCGTCTCGAACGCGCCGACACCAAGGCGCCAGCTTCTTTGCTCTTTGCGTGCGTCGACGACAACCGCACCATTACTTCTTCTTCTTCTTCTTCTTCTTCGAGTACTGTTTACGACGACCTCGAAATAGAGCCTTTCGCGTCGCCGTTCCTGTGCGCACCGCTTCGCACCGACAACGGCGGCCGGCCTGTCGGCGTGTTGGCAATGGATGGCTTCTGCCGAAGCGCGTTGCCGCTGCGCGTCGATCCGTTGAGCGTCAGCACCGAGCAACAGCACGCGTCTGCCGCCAAAGCGCCGAGGCCCGAGGACTACGACGCGCGCCTCGAGCCCTTTTTACAGCAAAGGGACGAGGCGTGCAAGCACATCAAGCTCTGGCGCCTGCGGACGGCGACGAGCGGCGTCGTCTCGCGCGAGGCGAGACCCGTTGCAGCACGAGTCGTCGCGGGCCGCGTCGAGGCCGTCGATCGGCGTCGCGGCTCGCGATACGTCGTCTTCAGCGTCGCGTGGGACGACGGCCGCTGCGAGACCGACATATCGCTGCGGGCTATGAAGGAACTCTTGAGAGCGACGCCGGCCACGCTTGGCGTCGGCGTACCCTTGGACGACGTCCTCGTCGAGTTTGCCGAGTACGTCGCGTCCGTGCTCGGAGAACGCGTCGTAAGGTGAGCGCGGTGGATCGACAACAAAGTCTCGTTCACGTTGTTTGCGCGTGCAGACTCCGCCAATCAAAGAGTGCAGCCAAAATCCGCGCGCTCGTGACGACCCCTAAGCAGACCATCACCGACGTTTACAGAACTGCGCTCGAATTGTTCTCGTCGTGCGTACTCCGGGCGCGGGTCGCCGAAATTTGGGCCTACGACGACCGGTTAGCGCTGACCGTCGTCGCCCGTTTGGAGCCAGGCCGGACGTTTCGACAGTTGCGCGCGCCTCGCCGTCTCTTCGAAATCCCAACCAAACACCGCGGCCTCTTTTGGGACAGAGTGCACGCGAACGACAGCTTTACTATGCCTTTCGCGGACGACGTCGTCGTCACTCCGTTGTTGTCAGCCGGCGACGTGGCGGACGACCTCCAGCACGAGGGTCTGTTGCTGACAATCGCGCGAACATGCGACGACGACCCGCGCGACCTCGTATTCGCGCGTCACGTGACCGACGCGTTAAGGGGCACGGTGAGCGTCATGCGCAAGCGCGAGATCCGATCCAAGCGCCGTGCCGAGTCTTTGCTGAGAGTGTGCGAGCTCTGCGCCGAGGTGAACGACAAGAGCGCACGCGCGCTGCGGGAGGCGGTGACCTTGGAAGTCGAGACTTGCCTCGATGGCGCAAACGCGAGCGTTGGAATCTTGCAAGCCGGCGGAGATGCTGTCGACTTGCTCGGCGGGCACGAGGCGCGCGGCGACGAGGAGAGCACCAGCATCTTCGACTGCCTCCCGCCGACGTCGGCTCCGTGCCGGGTTCTCAAAGATCCGCGCGGTTCTCCGCCGAACCTCACCGTCGTTGCTGCTGGCACGCGGGTCGAAATACGTTACGGCAAGCTGTGGTACCCAGGTGTTGTAACCAGAGATCGTGGACACGAGACTTTTGACGTCGTGTACGATTTGCGCGACTGGATGGGAAGGCATGAAAAGGAAGCAGGCGTGCCGCGAAGGCGTCTGCGCGCCCCTAAGCCCCAGGATCCTAAACCGGCACCCAAGACCCTTCTCGCGGCGGCGCGCGCCGACAGCAACAAAGACAACAAAAACAATATCAAAAGAGAAGACTCGCTGTGGCCGCTCATCATCGTCCCACTCGGAAAGCATTGTGGGGTGCTTTGTGTCGACTCGTGGGCACCACTGAACGACGAACCGTACCACGACGAGCCACATCTTGTGGTTTACGCGCAGTCGGTAGCGCGCCACCTTGGAACAGCGCTCGAGCGCCTCACGAGAAGCGCAGCCGCCAAGTACCTGTCGGGTCTGGTCTTGGGGACAAGCACCGCATGGCGCGACGACATCAAGGCGGCGCTTACCAACAGACTCCAGGAGTGTATTCTTTTTGCGACAGGTGTTCGCATCCACGACGTCACGCGGCTCACGCCCACAGCTTTCCCTGCCGTATCGAAACCAGATGCCGAACGCGCCGTGGAACGTTGCCTTACGATCGCGCATGCCTACGATTCATCGGAACCTACGCCCGCTTTTTCCATCGGGGACGAGGGCAAGGCGCTTGTGACGATTTTTGAAGATTGCCACGTCGTCGTTCCAAACGAAGACGTGGCCCCGCAGGTCATCCGCAAGTGCTTTGCTGTCGTGTGCTCGTATTCTCAGCGTAATCGATTTATTCTCGTTCTGTCGCGGTAAGGAATTTTTTTGAATCACAGGCTCAAGCACAATGCAAAGATGGGCGAAGAACTGGCTTTTGCCACCATCATGACCAAGCTCGCGCAGGACAATTTGGCCTCCGTCACCGCACGCGAATGGAGATCGCAGCTGCGCGCCTACGTGCTTAAAAAGTTCCAGCGCGAGGCTCAATATCTCTCAACACATGACCTCGTGCAAGCAGCTGCAAGAGACCTATCGACTGTGCTCTTCCAATCAAGCCACGTGTGCGTGGGGATTTTGATGCCACGCGGCGACACGATTCACTATGCGACGACGTCCGCCGGAAGCGCGCTCGACAGAAACTGGTTCCGACGGGCGCAAACACTCAACTTGCCTTTGTTCAAGTGCGTCGACGAGCGAAAAATATGCGTTGCACTCTCTGCAAAAGATTCCGTGGAAGGTGGCGAACCTTTGAACGCTGGCTGGCCGTGGATATCTGTTCCGCTTGCGCGCAATCAATCGACAGTTCGAGGTGTGCTGACAATCGATCGCCTCGAACGCGTTCCGAAAGGGCGCCCAGATGAGAAACAGCCTGATCCGGGCGCGTGCGACGTTCTCGAGGCGATTGGCATCGTGCTTGGGACGGCAATTGACCTCAATGGTAAGGCGAACGAAATAAATTCCCTTGAGGGCTTGCACGGTCAACAACATCGCACGTCTCTCGATGAAATTTTTGAGGCCGGACTGCAGGCTTTGAGACGCCAGCTCATCTTTGCATCGGGCGTTGCAGTCTGGCACTTGAGAACACCGCTCACTCTGGAAGAACATAAAGCAAATAACTTGACGCTGCGTCTTTACGTGGTGAAAATTGAACGTCTAAACTTGTCGGTTGTTGGCGAAGTCGGCGTGTTCGCCGTAATCCTCCTGAACGGAGCTGAGGTTGGGCGGACGGAGCCCGTCAAGGTGGATGCTCGTCATGGTGGGAACTTGGCTCCAGAACTGTTCGCTATTCCACTCGGAAACGAGTGGATATACAGCTCGCTCCGCCTCGACCTATGGTTCAATCTGTCGGCTACCCACGCGACACGGATTGGAAGCTTACTCCTGCAGGGGAGCTCTTACCTGCATATCTCCGGTAGTGAACGCACGTATATGCTCGCTAACAACGAGACCCGAAAACCCCTCGCACAAACGACAGCACTGACGGTTAGCATGCAGCTTTCCAACAACACGGTATCGGCACCGACCAAGCAGTCTATCTCGCCAACTCGTCGCATTTGGAACGAAATTCAACTCACTGCTGTGTCTATCAAAGGTGTGCGGAGTGGATCGTACGAGTGTGTCTTCCGAGATGACAATGGCGTCGAGCTCGGCCGCACACCAAACTCCCCATATACCTTGGCACCAACATGGGCGGACTTGAAGATCTGTGTCTCAGCGTTGGACGATCCGTTTCCTCACGTGCTAAACGTGGAGCTTGTTACCTCGTTTCCAGATAACGAACTCGGCTCCGTCGTTGCCCAGGGCGTACTTAGCGGTACCGTTTTGATCAGCATTCCGCGCGGTGAAACTCGCGTCGAAGTCAACCTCAATCCTGTTTGGGAAGTTGGTGAAGTTGCCCAGGCGTCGTCGTCACGGTCGAAGAATATGCGACCAAACAGGAAGCCATCGAAAGTGACTGCAGTACTCTCACTTACGGAGACTGTCTGCCGCAACCCTGTTAAGTATAATTTTCGTGAAGAGACCGCGCTTGAGCCCGTCTGTTCGTACCGCCTCGATGGGGATAGTATCATCGCGGAAGAAGAGTCTCGGCACCAACTCGACGACAAAGCACTGCTCACTGTCGTCGAGGCAATTCATCATAGAGTACCATGTTGGGTTCAGGGCGAAGGTGATGTGCCATCACGCCTATTCGCGCCGATGGAAGATTTGACGGTCTGCGTCGGAAATCTTCAGGTTGGCCCACACCGAGGGCCGTGGTTTACGGTGGTTGTCGAAACACATCGACACGTCGAGTCCGCAGATGATGAGAGCTTCGCCTCGACAGTTGCAAGAGCCATAGAAACAAGCGTGCGATATGTGCGTCTTCGACAACTGCGGGAAGTTGTTCGCAATCGTGCAGAGAACGAAATCGCGGCTCTTTGTGATGACTACAATGGCACACGTACAGTACCTCTAGAACAGGTGTTGGACACCACATTAAAATTGTCCGGGCAGTGCCTGCCAGGTTGTTCTCTGTACATAGCGCTTCTGCAGCCTGGCGGCGACGAGCTGTGCTACATCGCCTGTAACGATCTCAGTACCATGCGAGGCAATCGCCTTCACCGCGGACAAGGAGTCAGTTTCGAGTGCGTCGGCCCGAAAACCGTCGCGGAGACAGTCGTGGCATGCAGTGGTGATGAGCGCGTCGTGGTATTTGGGAAACATACCTCGATGCTGCCGTTCATCTGCGTCCCGCTTGCAGTTGACGGCGCCGTGATCGGGGTGCTCGGAGCTGACACCTTCGACCATGTCAGCAACGTGCGCGAAGGTGCCGATGAACTGCCGGAGGAGAGCGTCTTAGCATTTCTTCGATGCGTTGGCACACGCTCCGCAACAGCCGTTAACGCGCGCATGCAATGCGACGTCATGCTCGCGCTGCCACCGCCTGGCGAAAATTGGCTCTCAAGGTTGTTTGACTGGACTCTCTGGGCCACGTGTCGAATTGCGCTCTACACGGTCGTGTGCGAGCTCTGGGAGATGAACGAGCGTAACGAGTTCAGAGTTGTCGCGCGTCTCACTCCGGATCGCCTTCAGCGCGACTTACAAATTACTCCTAGCACGAAAGTCGACGCCCCTGTCGTTGTTGCAGCGGAGCCCGCAGCTGTCCGACGACGGACGATTTTGGAGGACAAGATTGGCCAGCCATTACTCCTCGTCAAAACTGATGAAGCACATGATCTCGCGCGCAGAAACTATTTGTGCCCTTCAACACAAGACAACAAGGCGGCTGACCTTTCGGCAGTAATCACCGAGCTCGCTCTTGGGCAGCTTGTCGACATTGCGTTGCACGGCATCGAGCATCGGGTCAAAGCAAGCGTTGTGGAAGACGAGCCGAAGCGCATCGTCCTACCTTGCACTGCGCATCCACAACCGCTTTTGCTCGTCATAGGCACGCGTCATGTAAACGACAAAGATATTCGATTTTTGGAGAATGTTGTTGCTGAACTCCGCCGACATTTTCCACGCGCGCTTGACTTTGAGGTACAATCCGGTACAAGAGAGCATATTGAAGCCTCGGCGCCGACTCCAAGCGAGGCTCCTGCATGTTGTACTGCACCGACGTCCACAGCGGAGGAAGCGCCCGCGCCCAGTCGACAACCACATGTAGAGCATGAGTGAGGACGCCGGCATCGTGCTCTCGCTAAAAGAAGCTGAGTAATGAGCAAGCCAGGGCCGCAACACCAAACTCAGTTCATTTGAACACATCAAGCAACCCATGTCAACCAGTTGCTGGCGACGATTGTTGCACATCTGTCCAGCGCCCTGTGCCATTGCATCGCATGCGTCTGGGCGCCTTTGCGCCATCAACCGCGAGGCGCAGCTCGGCAAGCAAGACCCCCATCTTTGAGAGTCGTCTGGACGACGACCACGACGGCGAAGGCCGGGCCTAAAGCCATGCTGATGTCCATGGCCTTATCCTCAAGCCGGCCGACCTCCACGACCTCGATCGCCCGGCCCAACGCCCCCGCGACTCCACGTCGATCGCCAATCCCAGCGGCTAGGACGCCCATGCCTTGTGAGAGCCCCTTCGTGGAGACTCAAATCGCGCCGATGACGAAGCGCATTGTCGGGCGGACCCACCGCCATCGCCGACCGAGTTCGACTCCTCCAACACGCTCGCCCGCTCCAACTTGAAACGAAGGATGACGAAAAAGTGCTTCTTCTGCTGGTCGTGGGGACGCAAAGCCGATCCATTCCAGCTGGTTGACCATTGATCACGGCAGCAAGGGATATGGGAAAACGAGCGACACACCCAGACGGCAAGTTTCGCCGCAGATGCGGCATTGAGGCCGAAGATGCCGCGCAAGTTCATATCCACGTCCACGCCCACAACACTATACAATAAGCGATCGCAACGCGAGACTGTGGTAGTCTCTCTGTTGTCTGAAACGCAGCGCAGCGAATCTAGATCGTTCCTATCTGCGGGGGCACGCTGCTCGTGATCTGTGGTCGTTGGCTCGTGGAGTCACCCCGCTTGGAGGTAGACTTGAGACATCGGTGGAGGGAGGCCTCGAGCCAAGTAAGTAAGCCCGAGGGACCTCACATAGGATATTTCTTATCCTGAGCTTCCCCTTCAATGCAAAGAAGGTGCCGTCCGCGTGCCTTCCTTCGGCCGGTGCTCGGTGCAGCGAGCATCGAGAGACTTCGAAATCGTCGGGATTGCTCTGCGCGTTTCTATTGTGATCTCAAATGGGGTGATGACGAAATCCCCTGGAGCGGCATATCGTCGATCTTTGCTCCTCTCCTCTCGGTGCAACGTGCAGTTCAACACTTACAACGGAGATCATAGGTATTTATAGGAAATACTCCTACTATCTTTCGGGCGTTTCTCCTCCACTGAATTAGCGCTGGGTTCTGAGGTCATCCTAGCCATTCAAATGCCGCTCGAAATGTCGCTCGACTACCTCCTCCTTCGCGCCGTCCGCGTTCTCCTTCGCTCTATCGCCTCTGCCGCACCTCTTGTGCGCTTGAGTTCGCCACAACCGTTGACGAGCTCTTGGCCAACGCCGCACGGCTTGCTGCGTCAAGATCTGTCGTTCGGGCTACGCTCTTTACATTCGTCACCTGGCGAGAGTCTCACCGCGCGAATCGTTCCGACACACACACCGCGCGAATCGTTCCGAAGGAGGACTCAAGAAGCACGGACGATGATCTCAGCGCGGACGTCAGCCCGACGACGCTCGACGCGACAGACTCTGGGAAGGACACGCTCAGCACCTCGCTCACCACACACAATGGTGAAGAGCTCGTCGAGTGCTGGGACTGCGAAGTCGCAACCAAGGGCCGCCGCGTTGACGGCGATCGCGTCGTTTCTCCGTGCTGCGCGTGCGTCTTGGTGTTCGAGCTTTCAGTCGAGCCCACCGTCGAAAGGCAGAAACCCGAGAGTCAGCCCAGTGTCGAGCTGCAGCCGACAGTCGAAACACAGAAACGACAAGAAGACCCCGTCCAAGGCTTCTGGGACGCGTGCTTTGACTTCTTCGACCAGCTCTTGGGACCGCCTGACTACGACGACTTTTTTGTTGTGCACGACGCGTTCCGCGTTTCTTCCCGTACGACGCCTAGGGCATTGCTTATCGCGACGTCTACTGAGACGCGCCCCCTCCGTAGAATTCGTTCTTTTTCAGACAACAACGGTCTCCAGAGCCATGGGAGTCTCCGTCCAGTAATAGATTACACAGAGGGGCCACAGTGAAGATGATGAGGTTTATTTGGTGGCCCTTGTCTTAGACAGAGCGGCGGGGTGGTCATAAAGTTTGCAATATCGTCGTCTACAGAATCAACTGACATGTAATGTTGAGCTCGACCTCACCTGCCCCCACATATTCGTCCTTCGCAAGCGCGGATTCGAATCCCTCCATGCATCGAGCCTGAACAGGCTCAAGAAAAACGTCTTTGACAAGGTTTCCAAGTAGCTCGTGGTTCTGCCTCGGTCGACCTGCGCGACCAGCCACGCCAAGCTTAGCCCGATTCGCAAAACACTTCGATTGTGAGGCTTGGGGCGTTGCGAGTGCCCAAGGTGTCCGCTCTCCCGCGTACGTTCTTGATGATAAGAGTATTTTCCACGCGGTGGACGTATCGCCTGCTGTCGGCAACTGCAGTTGCTGCCTACACGCTGATGTGGTCGTCGCAAACTCGGACTTGAACGTGTGCCTCAAAGACACTGAGCCACCAACGCCTAGCGGGCGCTTGGATGCTCCTTCTTACAAGTTGCATCCTATTGAGAAATCATGCCTTGGACACGATAATGCCTCAACGACGACGACGCCAGCGTCAATTTCGAGCACGGGATAACGACCAACTTGGCCAATGGCGAACTGGTCTTGAGATGAGAAGATGACGATCCTTAAATCCTCTCTAGACTGGACGCGGGCTTGAAGACATCACGCGATCAATGTCGACGCATTAATGTCCCACACACCCCGGTAATGACTTTGCACGCGTCAATGGCGTACACACCGAGCTGGATTCTCCGCGCGCACGGAATTCAATCCCACCCCGCGAGAGGCGCGGGGAGCTCTAGATCGAGCCGCTCGGTGGCGCACGCCACGCGTCGGTGCCCCGTGCAGCTGACGAAAGCTCCCTCGAGTGCTGTGCCTGGGAACAACAATTGCCCGATCTGAACTCTTCGAACTTCCGCGGCGACCATCTTTATACTCGTCTGGAAGTCTGAGCGGGACAGCCCAGTTCTTTACGTTTTGGAAGACATTGTTGCCTTGAGAACACAAACGCTTTTTGTGTGCGCGTTCAAACGGCCACCTTGTGGTGCATTGGTGTGGACCTTTACGTGTGAATTATGCGTAGCCACTTGTTTTGCAAGCACGCCAAGGACTTGTCGTCGAGAGAGCTAAAACTTCGACCACTGCACAGACGCCGAATTCGTTCGTTTATGGGCACTCACACCGTGGACACGCTTCGCGACGCCGTCGACAAAGCCCGTCAATCGCGGACTGACTAGCACAACAACATGCTCCGCGAAACTACGGCGGCGACTTTGTCGTCGCTCAGGCCGTCCACGAGCATCGCGCACGTGAGCCTCGACGACGCTCGCCCGGGGCTCGAACTAAAAGGCCCTTTCCCGTACTCCCCCGCGACGTCCTCGGCCCACCCCGAGCAGGGTTGTTGCGCAGCTGCGGCAATGATGGCCTCGTCGTCCGCGAGGCCAGAGAGGCGTGTTCCACGACGTACCTGCGCGATCGCCGCGCAGCTTCCCTGGGCTGTGCTCGTAGTGCCCTCACCGCCTCCCAAGCCGCACGCGCGAGAAATCATTTCGAACGTGCAGCACCAAGGCCATAAGTTCGGCGGCACGACGCGCACGCCGTGCAGGAGCATCCGCTCTCCTCGGCCGCTTCTCGGCGCGGGGTGGTGCGTCGACGCTCCCTCACTCAGCTTGCTTGCTGCCACAAGGTGGCGAGCACGCGCGCTCGATGGGCGCAAACCTTGTGGAGCTTACGGACGGGGACGATAGAGGGCGTGAAACGCGTCCGACCCCCTTTACACGGTGCTAAAAAAGACGGCTAGGACCGGCGCAGTTCCTTGTTGTTCGCGGCGCTCGGCGGCGACATTGTGCTGGGCACCAAGGGGCCGCTGCCACGCAATCACGGTGGCGCCGGACGTGCGCGCCGGCGTACCTGACTGGCATCGCATGCCTTGAAAAGCAAATGTCGTCGGGCAAGTAACCTGAAATGCACGCGAGACGCGAGCGTTTATAGTGTTGCACATGTCATCGGCCGGACTTAATAATTTGAGTGTACCGCCATATGCGATCGACGTTGATCCAATGTGTTGATAGAATGCTATTTGCTTAGAACCGCGGCCCTTGGAGCTCTACGCATGCAGGTCGCGAGGCGATGCACTTCGTGTATTGTTGTACGAGGGAGCGCGTGCTTGCGACACGGGCCGCTAGTTCAAAGGGAACCGATTTTGCGAACATCTCTTTACCAACTCTGACTAGCCAGGCAAATCACACGCCGCCTGCTACTGGGATTCACCATACTCGTGGACGGACGCCCCCCGGCCGGGTCCTCACCTCACCCAACGACGACGATGAAACTTCTCGGGCGTTCTCGAACAAACGCAGGCCTCCAAAGAAAACGGTGGTGAGAAAGACCAGTCCGACCCCCAATGGAGCGAGGTCGCTCGCTCACACTGCGGTATGTATTTGTGGCAGCGCACACTTATTGGCGGCCGCCCAATAATAGGACCCCGAGATGGCCGTCGAGATCTGCGTTGTAGCACTTCTCATCGTCCCGTAAACACCCCGTTGCCGCTCGCCCAGTTGAGGACCTCCTCTCGAGAGCTGGCCGGCCTGAGCAGCAACCTCGCAGACTATATATATCCTGGAGATACGAGCGTGCGTCGACGGAGAACCAGTCGATTCAATCGATGACGCCGAGGGCGACAAGTTCCACCAGCTCCTCCTCCTCCTCCACCTCCTCCTAAAATCCCCGTCGCACGCAGAACATTCGGCAAGCGGACGTTGTCGTCAATCTTGGGATCTTAGCCGTCGTCCGAAGGCACCATCATCTTCACTATAGCGCTCGCCGCACGTGCTGGTGTCTCATCGACTGCCATCATGACAAGCAAGGCGGGCAACCCGGGCGGGTCATACATAAACCGACTCCGCATCTTCCTCTGGTATGGTCACCCAGCGAAAGACGAGCCAGCACCAGCCGAGAAAGATGATCCGCCTCTTTTTATAGCGCTGGCTGGCCATATGGGCTCTTTGAGTGCGCGAGCGGATTCATTCATAAGCGAAACAACGATGACTGGTGTGCGATCGCAAAACGAAAAGAAGCCCATGGTGATGCGCACGCGCGTCGCGGCGGCGACGTCCCGATGCGACAAAGTGCGAGCTAGTCCTGCCTCATCTGATTGATGCCGGCGAGGAAAGGCAAGGCGGGCTTGGGGCCGCCGGAAGGCACGGGACTCGCGGCGCCTTTGGTAGTGGCCTTTGGTGGTGGGGGGGGCTTTTTTTTGGCGGCCGGGGGTGGGGGTTTTGGCTTGGCGGTTTGCGGCATGGGGGGTGGAGGCTTGGACGAGGGACGGGGTGGCGAGGGCTTGGGCGCGTCGTATCCCCCCCTGGTGTCGTCGACGTCATTATGGTCGTCGTCGTCTCGGGGTTTGTTGTTGTTGGGCATTGGGGGTGGGGGCTTGGCGGCGGCCTTGAGCGGCATCGGGGGTGGCGGCTTGGGCATCGGGGGTATCGAAGCCGACGTCGTCGGCATCGGCGGCGGCGGCGGCGGCTTGGGTTGTTCTTGGTCTTCGGGTGGTGGCGGTTTCGAGGAGGGCATTGGGGGCGGCGGCTTGGGGAGGGGCTTGGTCGTCGAGGGCATAGGAGGAGGCGGCGGCGGCGGCGACGAAAAGGAGGACTTGGGACGACGATCGTCGTCGTCGTCGTCGGGGCTCGGCGGCCGCGGGAGTTTTGGCGGCGGCGGCGGCGAGGGCGTCATCGGGGATTTTGTGGTGGTGGGGGATGTCTTGATGCTTGGTCCGGGGGAGTCGATTTTCTGGATGGCAATAGTTTGCTGGCGGCCGAGAGTCTTGGTCCCTTCGACGTCGTCGTCCGAGCGGGGCGCGCGGAAGGGGACGTCGAGCGGGGGCGGCTCGAGGTCGGGAGCCGTGGCCTTGAACATGTCGAAGGCAGCTTCGAAGACGCGTCGGTGCTTGATCTTGAGTCTCGCAAAGTTTTCGGCGTCCTGGTCGAGGGAGGCGTCGGCGCCGACGCCGGGCGACTTGGTGATGGAATTCTGTTCGTAGAGGCGGACGCGGAGGACGTGGTTGGTGAAATCGAGAGCGTCGAACTGGGATTTCTGGCCGAGGACGTGGATGAGGGAGGCGCCGGCGACGAAGAAGCCGTGGCCGAACTGGGCGTCGTCGTGGACGGCGAGCGTCTTCTTCTCGTCGTCGTCGTCGTATTTTCCGGGCTGTACGCCGAACAAAAAGCTGAGAGCCGACCAGAGACGGTGGAAGTCCGAGGTAGCCTCGAGGTCGATCACGCCGTTCGCGGGGGCCGAATTGGCCCAGGATGGCCTCAGAGGTTCGACGAAGGTCGCGAGCTGCTTGACGGCGCCGTGGAAGAGGGAGGTCCTGGGGGCGCGCGAGCGGCGGGGCGGGGGGGGCACGACCGAGCGGTCGCACAAGACGCCGCTATGGAGGGCGGCCGCCGTCTGCGCGAGATCGGCGATTTCCTGGGGGGATACGAGCGTGGCGTGCTTGGCGACGGCATTCGCCGCGGCGACGAGGGGTGGAGGGGTTGCGACGGCGTCGACGGCGGCGCGGCGGGCGGGGGGCGGCGCGTCGTCCGAGACTTTCGCGCTCAAGATGGGCGTGAGGGGGTCGACGTAGGGGGCCGCGTGAACGAGACGCTCCAAATCTTGGCGGTCGAGGACGTCCGAGAGGTCGCGGATGAAGAGGAGGGTGTTGCCGATTTCCTTCAAGGCCTGAAAGACCTCTGGTTTGAGGTCTTGGTACGCGAGGATGGGCTTGAGCAGCGCGTCGAAGACGCCGTAAACGCCCGCGAGGCCGTACATGCTCTTGGGGAGCTTGCAGGGCGGGAGACCCTCGGTGATCGCGTCGAGGTAGGCCTTGGATATTTCGAGCTTTTCGCCGAGGTTGGCGAGGAGGTTGTTGACGAGCAAAGGGACGGCCGACGAGCCGAGGACTTGCACGACCGACCGCGAGTGCTGGACGCCGACGAAGCCGCGGTGCAGCTTGTTGGCCATGTCGTAGGCGCGCTGGCACCGCGCCCCAAAGCCGAGGTGCTGGTGGTCGGCCTTGGGGGCCTTGGGACGGTCGAGGGGCTTGAAGACGGCGGGGCTGCGCACGAATCTGCGAGTAGCCGCGTTGTACGAGTAGTTCGGGACGACGTCGGTGACGAGCGACCCGAGGACGTGCATCATCGCCCGGCCGGCAAAGGCCGAGGGCCCTACCGCCTCGTCGATTTCGGCGACGATGACGGCAAAGGGGTCGAGTTCGAGGTGTTCTGCGAGCGAGTCGCGCGTCGCTTCGACGACGCGAAGCGCGCGCTCGTAGTCGACGATGGTCGAGAGATCGCAGGCCTCGAACTTTTTGAGGCAAAACTCGACGTCTTTGTAGAGTTTGGCGTTGACGTGCTGGGCGATCAGGACGTTGAGGTCGATGACGCGGCCCAGGAGCTGGACGCGGCGCTGGGCGAGCGGGATGCCGAGGCGGCGCGCGGGCGGGTCGACGAGCTTCTTCTGAGCCTTGCGCGACTGGCGGAGGCGCTCGACGTACGGCTCGTCGAGCTGCCGCGCGGCCGCGTTGTCCTTGTGGTGCGAGTAGGCGTAGTCGGCGACGAGAAACACGAGCTGGTCGAAGACGAGGTTGAGCTCGGCCTCGATTTCGTCGTACAAAAAGCGTTGGTTGAGGACGTAGAGCGCGCGGTGCGCCGCGTCGTTGTACGCGTCCATCGTGTAGAGTATGTTCTCGACCAGCGGCATCGCCTCGGCCTGGTGCCGGATGATATGCTCCGTCAGGATCCAGGGGAGCGAGAGCTCGATCGGGAATTGGATCTGGCCCGACAACTCGAGGTAAAACTCGCGATACCACAGGTCGCCGAGGTCCGAGTTGGCGCGAAGCGTGTCCGAGTAGTTGAGGAGATATTGAAACGCGAGACTCTCGTTGTAGAACGTCTCCATGAGGTTGATGTCCTCCTTTTCGAGATCCTTCTTCGAAAAGTACCCCACCTTGAGCTGGTTTCGCTGGTCGTACATCGACCGCACCATCGTCCGCATGAGCTGGAGCTGCGTCGGCGACGGGCCCACGACCCGCACGGGATGCTTCGCCTCGACGCGGCCGTCCTGTCGCGAATACTTGACGTAATCGTCCGGCTCGACTTTGTCGGGCCAGTCGGCCACCAGCCGCCGAAGTTTGAGGAGGGGCTCGATGATCGCCCGGTTCCGCTTGTGGGCGCGGTGGAGCGGCGGCAGCAACTCGCCCGCGACGAACTGCTGAACCTCGTGGTGGACGTGAAGCCGCACGTAGGGCGCGACCGCCGCCTCGGCCGACGCGAGCTCGGACGCGAGCGACTTGATCATCGAAATCACGTCCACCAGCACGCCCCGTTCGCGCGCGTTGTAATTGTTCTTGACGGCCGCCTCGTAGGGCGACCCTTGGGCGGCGGGGTGCGTCAGCTTCCAGTGGTACGCCTCGAGCACCAAGCACGTCCACGTCTGGAGCATCTTAAACCCGTCGCTCGCGAGCCGCGACACGAACTTGGCGTACGTCGTGGCCGACAGACCCTTGCAAAACTTGTACGTCGCCAGCTCGGTGGTTGTTTTGGAAAACTTGGACAAAAACTCAAAGTACTTGACCTTGATGTCGGGCCAATGAGTGAGCAGCGAGTATCGCGACGCGATCTTCTTGTCCTCCCACGTCTTCTCCATGCTCGCGTCCCAGTGCGTCGCGCGCCGCAGGATCACCAGCATCGTCATCGACATGTCGCCGTACTCGGGGACCACCGGGTACGCCCGAAATATCGCCTGGAGCGGCTTGAGGGCGATCCGCTTGTCCTTGAAGACGTTCGTCGACCCGTCGATCAGCAGCATCAGATGCGGGAGCGAACGAATCAACCGGTACTTCTCGTCGGGCGTCAGGTACCGCTCGTTCTCGATGAAATCGATATTTTGCTGCAGCATCTCGATCAACACCTCCTCGTGCCCCGGAATCTTCTTCAGCACGTCGCGCAGGTTCTGGAATATGAGCGACTTGGGGTACTGGAAATTCGACAAAAAGAGCTGCAACCGGTGCTTCTCCTGCGCGAGCTGATCGCCGTTCGGCAGCTCGGCCCGCAGCGCCTGGAGCACGCGATTATACCGGCTAAAGTCCGTCGTCAGCGACGCCTTCATGTCCTTCAAGTTGTCCAGCTTCTGCAGCAAATCGATCACCTTGGTGATCGCGTCGTAGTACCCGTCGGGTACCACCCGCGCGCGCGCCTCGGGCGTCACCAACGACTTCATGCACCGCTCGATGATCACGATACCCTTCTCCTGGAAGTCCATCAGCCGCCGGATCTTCGCGATCTGCGGCAGCAGCACTTCGAACGTCTTCATGTTCAGCTCGTTCCCCGGCGCCATCGGAACCGCGCGCCCGACCGACCGAAACGTGTACAGCATGTAGATGTGCTCCGCGCCTTCCGCCAGCAGCGACTCCACCTCGGCGGTCGCCTTGATTTCCGGCCCGAACGACGTGTCGAGGCCTACATTTTCTATAATCAGGAGACGACTACTTGAGATGGACCGCCACAACTCGCACCGACGTGGTCTTGGTAAGATATAGAATTCGCGCCGCTCCGGATCCCAAACTCGAGCGCCATCGACTGGCACTGCAAATTCGGCACGTTGTCCGTAAAGTCCGCCTTCGACAGCCGCGCTGCCTCTTCGCACATCACGCCGCCCGTCTCGGCGGTCATCTCGCGGAGCACTTCCATAATATAATGGTGGTGACTTCCTTCCGACACGCCGTTCAACGGAATATTCAACGAGTCGTTTTTTTGTTTCCAACGGATTAATTTTGTGTTTTCAACGGACGATGGACGGACGAGCGTTGTGCTTTCAACGGACGATTCCATTCTCAACGGTTCTCACATTCTCTAACGGACCGAAGAGGAATGTCTGCTGCGGGCGGCGGCGGCGGCGATACGACGACGACGACGACGGCGACGGCGACGGCGACGACGGTCGAGGACGTAATGCAGATTACGCCGCTCGGGGCCGGGCAAGAGGTGGGTCGGTCGTGCCACCTTCTGAGCTTTCGCGGGTACACGATCTTGCTGGACTGCGGGATTCATCCCGGGCGATCGGGGCTCGACGCCCTGCCGTTCCTCGACACCGTGGAGCTGTCGAGCGTGGACTTGTTGCTGGTGTCGCACTTCCACATCGACCACGCTGCCGGCGTGCCGTATTTGACCGAAAAGACGGACTTCCGCGGGCGCATCTTCATGACGCACCCCACCAAGGCCGTGATGAGGGTATTGCTGAGCGACTACATCCGTCTCCTGCCGGAAGCGGCGGCGTCGTCATCCCAATCCCAATCCCAATCCCAATCCGATCGGCTTTTGTACGACGAATCCGACCTCGAATCGTGCTGCGACAAAATCGAGCTCGTAGATTTCCACCAGGTCGTAGAACACGAAGGAGTCCGGTTCTGGTGCTACACGGCCGGACACGTCCTGGGCGCGGCCATGTTCATGATCGAGATCGGGGGCGTCCGCGTTCTGTACACGGGCGACTACAGCCTCGAGGAAGATCGACATTTGGTACCCGCGGAGGTCCCCAAAACGTCTCCCGACGTGTTGGTGATGGAATCGACGTACGGTACCCAGAAACACGAAGCTCGAGACGTTCGAGAAGCGCTTTTTACGTCGACGGTCGAGCGCGTCGTCCAGCGCGGGGGTCGGTGTTTGATCCCCGTGTTTGCGTTGGGACGCGCCCAGGAACTCTTGTTGATACTGGACGAATACTGGGCCGAGCGCGAAGATCTCCGGCGAGTTCCCGTGTACTACGCGTCCAAGCTCGCGACGCGAGCGCTCAGGGTGTACCAAACCTACGTCAACATGATGAATCGTCACGTCCAGAATCAAATGGACGTGATGAATCCATTTCGGTTTACGTACGTCCGGAACATGGTCGACGACGTCGACGACTCGGGTCCCTGCGTAGTTTTGGCCTCTCCCGGAATGCTCCAGTCGGGCGTGTCGCGACACCTTTTCGAGCGGTGGTGCCAGGACCCCAAGAACGGGGTCATCATCGCGGGGTATTCCGTAGAAGGCACGCTCGCGAAGAAATTGATGTCGGAACCCGAGGAAGTCCAGGCGCTCGACGGCCGCGCGCTCCAGCGGAAGTGCGCCGTAGTTTCGATATCGTTTTCGGCGCACACCGATTACAAACAGAATTCTGAATTCGTCGAGGCGACGAGCCCGGCGAACATCGTCTTGGTTCACGGAGAAAAAAACGAAATGCTCAGATTCAAAAACCAACTCGGCCAGCAGGCGACCAAGTGGTCGCGACGACCTACGATTTCCGCGCCCGAGCTCGGCCAGCCCGTCCTTATGCGCTTTCGACGAGACCGCACCGTCGCCGTCAGCGTGCCCGACAACAACAAAAAACGACGCCGCCTGAGTGGGGTCCTCGTGTCGAAAAACCTCAGAGGAGCATTGTATGCCGACGACGAGCTAGCCGAATCGTCTTCGCTCTCCGTCGCGACCTTGGAGCAACGGCTGCGCGTCAGATTGGCGCCCGCCGCGGCCGCGGCACTCCCCGCGGCGCTCCAAAACACCTTCCTCGATGTCGTCCTCCAACACGACAAGGACGACGATGCCACTCTGGTGGTGTGTGGGTGCGTCAAAGTCAAAGTCGTCGACGACCGTCTCGAGCTCGTCTGGAGAGCCTCGCCCTTCGCTGACCTCGTCGCCGACGCCGCCGCCTGCTGCGCCTTGCAAGCGCGCGCCTTTCCCCAAACAAATATCGCAGCCCCCTGCTGCGACTCGTCATCTGCCGACGTCGTGGCGCCCGTCGTCAGCCTCGTGCGAACTGCGCTCGTAGAGCAGTTCGGCGACGACAACGTCAACCCCCCCGACGAGAAAAAGACGACGGAAAAACAAAAAAAAGAGGAGAAGAAGAAGAACGATGATGGCGACACCAATGTAGAGGAGGAGGAGGAGGAGGTCCCGCGGCGGCGCACCGAGCTCCTCAAACTCCAGGTCGCTCACGACGAAGCTCGAGCGGTATGCACCCTCTTCCAGCACGAGGACGACCTCCCGGCATACCGCTTCTCCGTCGACGTCGCCTCCGAGGATGACGCTCTCCGCCAGCGGCTCCTCAAACTCCTCAACCGCGTCCTCCGCGCATCGACCCCCCTCGAGACCTACTACCCGCAAAAAAAAACAAAAACACCCCCCAGGGCTGGTCCCTTCCTCTTCCCATCATGACCCTAATAATCTTTACCCTTACTACTACGACGTGTTGTCGTCGTAACGCGATGGTCGTCGTAGTCTTCATGTCTGTGACGTGGCTGGTGGTGGTGGTGCCCAGCATCGCCGACAGGCAGCGAGAGTGCCGCGCCGAGTGTCAGCTGCTGCGAAGTCGACTCGATCCCGTCAGCGACTGCAAGCGAGCCATCCGCGCCGGTGCGAGCAACGCGTGTCTGAAAGCGTTCTTCGCGGCCTTCCAGGACGAGTGCCACAGCGCCTGCATGTCCAAGTTCGACGACTCGAACTTTGTGCCGGGAGTTCCAGCAGCGTGCACCGAAGAGGCATGCCGGATCGGCTACGACGCGGGTGCGCTCCAGACGCGTCGCTTCTTCTTCTTCTTCTTCGAAAACATCCCCACGGCAGTAGTCCGACGACGACAAAGGGAGACCATGATGGTGGAACCGCCGCCGCAAGGCCAGATCCACCGAAAGAGTCCGACTCCGACTCCCAACAATAACAAGAAGAACGGGGAGACGATCGCAGTCAAATACCTCGGGGAGGAACGGCTGGTCGAGCTGCGCGCGGGGCAGACGCTCCTCGAGGCCGCCGCCGCGTGGTGCCGGGACCAGGAGTCGTCGTCCCCGGCTTGCCCCCGCATCCTGCTGGCGGTTTTGCAACAAAAGATTCAGTAGGGTAAGGAGGAATCTTTTTGTTGAATCTGGTGACGCAAGCGACCGGTACAAAGACGTCGGTCCCCCCGTCCCTCCCAAAGGTAGACAGACAGACAGACGCGTGTTGTCAGTCAATCGCAAAATGGCGCCAGTTGGAAAGCGTAGTAGTGTCGCATACGGTCTTCTCACGGTTCTCACGATGAAGGTAGGCAGGGTGTGTGCGAGATAGGCTTGGCTTGGCGTTTCTTTCATCATGGCGTCCCCCTTGGGGGTTGAAGAGTGGATGGAAGCCCCTCGACGGCGGCGCAGCAGCGATGAGAGCGTTCCCGAGATCGGGAGGAGCGCGCAGAAGAACTACGCGCGGCGGCAGCGTCGGCGGTCCAAGGCCGCCAAGGAGGAAGCGATTGAGGTGTCGATCGGCAAGCAGTTGAAGCGCGTGCGGAAGGCGCTGCGCGGGGTGGAGGAACTGTTGAACAAAGAGGAGCTGAGCGACGAGCAAAGGGCGAAGCTCGAGCGTCGCGACGGGCTGGAGGCGTCGCTCGCCGCGCTCGAAGCAATTTCGGCCGAAGAAGAGAGGGCCCGGCAGCGCCAGGACGCGATTGTGGAGGCCCTGGAGCGCGTCTCCTTTGACCGCGGCCTCGAGTGCGGCGTTTGCTTCGACGTCCTCGAAGTCCCTACGGCGACGCCCTGCGGTCACGAGTTCTGTCGCGGCTGCATCGAGGCCGTTGTTCGCCGCGCGCGCCGGGGCGCGGACGTGGCCTGTCCGCTGTGTCGGGCGACCTTTTACGACGGCACGACCAAGACGGCGCGGCTCGAGGCGGCCGTCGCGACGCGTCACAAGCTCAAGACTACGACCGGAACGTGTCACTGCGGGGTTCGGGTTCCGCTCTCGGGCCTCCGCGACCACCTCCGCAAGTGCGGCGACCCGGCGTCGTATTACCCGCCTCGCCCCAAGTTCGGCCACACCTTTGCCAAGCCGGACTTCGCCAAAGCGCTCGCGGCCGCGCCCGCCGTCGCCCCCTCTGTCGACGCCGACCTCGCTGCCGCGATGGTCCGCCGCTTCGAGACCGTAGGTGGACCTCGTGCCCCCCCCTCGCCGCAAGTCCCGGTGGTTGTGCCGGAGGAACACCACCACCAAGAAGAAGAAGAAGAACGCGACGCGACCCCGCCCGCGCCGAGTCCCCGCGCGTCGCGCGTCGCTGGCGACGCGTGGGGACGCGACGCGTGGCGTCCTCACCCCACGCCGCAAGGCGTCGCCATCGATGTGACCCCTGGGGTCGTCTTTCGCACCCCCGTCCGCGTCAACAACAACCTTAACAACCTGAACCAACAGAATAACAACAACAACAACTCCAGCAGCAGCAGCAGCAGCAGCAACAAGCGCTCCTGGGCTGCCTCGCCCAAGCCGCAGCCGCGCAACCTCCACGCCATCCTCGCCGAGGAGGAGGCCAAGCAACAAGACGTGACCGAACGCATCACGAGCCCCTGGTCTGGCGCTGTAGCCCGCTCCCTCCGCGGCCCCTCGCTGGCCTGACGACGTCCTTCCTCCCTTCCTTTCTTTCTCTCTCGCGGCCGCACTCCATGACCTCGCGGCTCCGTGCGCAACAAAATGTCTTATTCTTCGCCTTGTCGAGCGCTGCGCGGTCGTCGCACGACTATTCTTATCCACGAACTCCTTGCTCCTTTATGCGCTGCGCCCATAACGGTTACGTTGGAAGTAAGTATCCGTTGACGCAACAAAGACCGTTTCGTTGCCATGATGATGGAATGGGGCAGAACAATGATGATGATGATGGTAGTTGGTGTGTCGGCCACCGAGACGCCAACATGCTGGTTCACCATGTTCGTGCACGTTGCCAAGACGGGTGGGTCGTTCGACTTGAAGGCGCTGCCCGGTTTCGAGCCGACGCGCAAGGTGCTGATCATGCGGGACTCGCAGCTGGTGGAGCTGACGAAAGGGCCGGAGCCGTCGCCGGTGCAAGCCATAAATCGGCGACTCGCCGTGATCATCCACGGGGACGTGCACCACGACGGATGCCTGCAGCACAACTGGACGTTACCTTGGGCGCGGCGGGTGAAATCCTCGTATGCCGCCGCGGGGTGCCCGGGTCTGATCTGGACCCTCGTGCGCGACCCCAGCGCCCACTACATCTCGTTGTTCCGGTGGAACAACTTTGGGTTTCGGCAGCGCGATATCCGCGAGTACCTCGCGACCTGGGCCAAAACGAGGCGACTAAGATTGTGGGCGTCGACGGTATTGGCGAGGCGCGGGCTGTCGCTCACGGCCGAATATCGAACGTATCTGAGCGGGGTCGAGGCGTTGGTCGAGGATGCCAAGCGCAATCTGACGGGACGTCCCTGGAACGATCTCACCTTGGAGGATAAGTACGCCGTGTTTTTGATTATGCTCGCGCGACCGAGATTTAAAGCCAAGCCGTTCTCGTTTCAGTCGATGCGACTCCTGCCCATCTTCTCGCGCGCCAATAGCGACGCTGTCTCGGGGCTCCCCGAATATAGACGAGAGTCCTGCGCCCATTTTCCAAGGCACCGGGCAATGCCAGACCGCGACTTTATTGTCACCTCGCTCCGCCAGAACTACGACCTCGTTGGTCTTACCGAGGCGCGGTCTGCCGTCTTTGTCCGCGTCGCAAAACAACTCCGGATCCCCGTCCCCGAGGACTCCCCTCTCTACGCGAGCGATTGCAAGGAAGCCCGCGATAACCCGGCCCGCGATAGGGTGGAGGTGGTGGATCACCACCAAGGTGGCCCTCTCCCCTGGACCAAGGAGGGGGTACCCCCCTTGATTTCGACGGCCCTCCCCATCGTCCTCGCGGAGGAAATCCGGTTTTACCGCACCGTGCGGGACGAGCTCTGGTGCAAGCTCGACGAGGTTCGCTCCACCCTCGCAAAAGTCCTGGAGGCGTGCCCCCGCTCTGTCGGTTTCGAGGACTTTCGGTGCCGCCGCTAAGGGATGAAGAAACCCTAACGATGGATTCTTTTTGTTGCCACTACTACTACTACTACTACTACTACTCTCTCTAGTTGCCACCAGGATGATGATGATGATGATGATGTTGATGTCGTTGCGGATCGTCGAGGCGCAAGCGAACGGAACGCGGCGGCTGCAGCATGATTATGGACCCTCCACCGTCTCCTCCTCGTCGTCGTCGTCGGAGCCTTGCTGGTTCGTTCTCTTTCTCCACGTCGCCAAGACGGGGGGAACCTTCGACCTCGCTTCGCTGGGGTTGAGGCCGAGCCGGAAGGTGCACGTGATGCAAAAACAGCAGCTCGTGGAGCTGACGACCGGTCCGATGCCCGACCCCTCGGAGGCGTTGAACAGACGCTTCGCCGTCGAGGTTCACGGGCACGCGCATCACGACGGATGTTTGCAGACGCATTGGACGCTCCCGTGGGCGCACGAGGTCGGCGACAAGTACAGGAGCGCGGGGTGCGGGAGCGCTGTTTGGACGCTTTTGCGGGAGCCGGTCGCGCACTTTATTTCCCTGTTCCGGTGGCTGTATTTCGGCTTCCGAAGAACAAATTTTCCGGAATACGCGAGGCGCGTAAGCGCCACCGGAAGTCTAGAGAAGTGGGCGGAGGGTGTGTTGGCGAAGAGCGCGGGGCGGAGGCGCCGGCTGCAGCCCGCGGAAGCCGAGTTCCTTCGGAGCGCCGAAAGACTCGTTTCGGACGCGAGGAACAAGACGTTCTCTCGCGATTGGGGTCGGCTCGACGACGTCGACAAGTACAAAATTTTTGCCGTGATGCTCGCCGAGCGTGGAACATCGTTTTCCTTCCAGTCGACGCGGTTGCTGCCGCTCTTTAATCCGGCCAACACGAAACGAATCCCCGAGCTCCCGGCCTACGACCCTCCCCGGCACTGCGGCAACAGGACGGCCTGGGAACCGGGCGACTTAAAATACTTGAAACGGGGATTCGACGTCGTCGGCCTTACCGAGCTGAGGGCCGCGGCGATCGTGAGCGTCGCCAAGCTCCTGGGTGAACACGTCCCGGACGACTCCAGCCTCTACGCGAACGACTGCGACGTCCGCGACAATCCCGCGCGCGACTTTCTACGGCGGCACAAAAAATTTGGCCACAGACGCCTCGCCCTCCGGGCGAGCGCCAAGAGCCGCCGGTCCGAGGGGATCTGGTTCAAGACCAGTCTCCCCCCGATCCTCCCGAGGCTTCTCCGGATTTTGCTCGACAAGGAGATCCGCTTCTACGTCATGGCACGCGACGCCCACTGGTGTGCGATGGACGGCGTCCGCGACGTGGTCAGCAAGGTCACGCGTTCCTGCCCCCACCCCTGGGAGTACGAGACCTTCCACTGCCCCAAGACGCTGCTATTACAATAGTAGTTCTAAATAACATAAATAAGGCGGTCGGTCGGTCGGTCGGTCGGTCGGTCGGTCGGTCGGTCGGTCGCAAAAAAAAAAGTCATCAGTCAACGAAGCGGACGTGGCGGCGCGACGCCTCTGGAAAGGCGGCGGCGCTGGCGACGACGCCCTTCTTGAGCTCGATCGAGGCGAGGTTCGTGTGCTGGAAGGCTCGGTCTTCGATGACTTGGATGTTCGGGAGCTGGAGGGAGTCGAGGTTCTGGCAGCACGTAAAGGCCGCCTCGGCGATGCGCTGGACTTTGGGGAGCAACGCAAGCCGGAGGTCGGTGCATCCGCCAAACGCTTCTCTTTCGAGGTCGGTCGCGCGCGGCAATTCGACGGCCTTGAGGCGGCGGCACCCGTGAAAGACGCGGACCCCGACGATCCGCGCGACCGGGAGCGAGACGGACTCCATGCGGGAGCAGCCCATGAAGACGCACGAATCGAGGATTTTGGCAGAGGGAAGGCTCGCGTCTCTGAGATCGTTGCACTCGGAGAACATGCCTTCCCCCACAAAGTGGAGCGACGGCAACACCACGGAGCGCAGGGCGGTGCACTGATGAAAGGCGTAGGACCCCGTCTGCTCGAGTTTGGGACACTCGAGCGACTCGAGCGAACAACAGCCGTCGAAAGCGCCTTCTTCTACGCGACGCGCGGCGGGCAGCGAGAGGGACCGGAGCCGCCTGTTCTTCGCGAAGGCGCTCCACTCGATGTCCTCGACCACGGGGACCGAGAGGTGCCGGAGGTTGGTGCAATTTTCGAACGCCCTCGGCTCAATCTCCTTCGCCGAGGGCAACCACAACGACTCGAGGGTCTCGTTCTCCGCCGGATCCTCGTCGTCGTCGTCGTCGTCGTCCTCCTCTTCGAGGATGCGGCGCACGAGCCGGTCTTCGTGGGCCTCGACGAGCTGCGCGTGTTCGAGAATCACGTGGGTGGCGTTGAGGGTAACGCTCGCTCGCGTCGAAGTACGTCGATCGATCAGCGCGAACGCGCTCTTCGCCGCCGGCGGCCAAAACGAGTCGTCCACAACCAGGAGGCTCCGTCCGCTCCGGCAAAAGTGCCCGACCTGCCTGAATTTCCGGAGGAGCGCTCGCAAGTCGGCGTCGCTGCTCCGCGGCTCGTCGAAAAACGCGAAAAATATTTCGGGTCCGCGGCATGTCTGGCACGCCTTGAGCCACGCGTGCGAGGGCAGCCCGTGCCGGAGCTCGAGGAGGATGTGTTCCTGCCAGTGCCGAATGAATACCTCCACCGCGCAATCCCCCCGCCGCCGCTTCTTGCGGGATGGCGCCGGCGCCGAACAGAAACTCCTCGACGACCAGAAATTCCCCATACAACAAACAAACAACACTCTGAGTGGTAAGGATTATTACTTGTTTTTTTCGCTCTTTTCGACGGGGGGGAGCTTGAAGTACACCTTGACGCCCACGAGCACCACGGCCACCACAACGGCGATCAAAATAGTGGGGACAGGCACCATCGAAGACCCACCTCGGCTCTGGTAGTCCCCCTCCTTGCCGAAAAAGTGGGACTGGTCCCCCTTGATGGGTCCGCGCGGCGGCCCGCGCCGCGCTTGCGCGTCGGTCGGGAGAACCAGGAACAACAACCCTAGGAGCAACGACGACGACCTTCGGACCTACGAAAAATATAGAATCGAGGACCTCAGATGATGAGTGGGAGAGACACAATCAATCAATGAATGAAAGAATGAAAGACCATCCGCGCGCGCGCCGTGCGTCAGCACAGATCTTGGTAGTTTGCGTTGTGATCGTCAGGGTTTTGTTTTTTCGGTGTGGAGTGAATGCTGTCTCATCCTCCGCGCGCCACGTCGCCGGGAAACAACAACAACAACCAAACCAAACAGTGGGTCGGATTGTCACCTCGAGAAGCATCGCCACAGATTACAGATCCAAAAAAAGAATGAACTGTAGTAATAATAACCCTAGTGTCGTTTGATGGATGATGGGGTTCGCATTTGAACGCTTTGAAGCTCCCGTCAACTGGCCCCGCGTGGCGTCGACCAACGTGACCCACCTCGAGCGCACGCACAACCATCGACGGGTTTTGGACTTCCTGGCCGACGTTACCGTTGGGGACGTCGACGACGGCTTTCTCGACGCCTCGAAAGCGCAACTCAAGGCCCTCAGGTACTTGCAGCTGAGCGTCCAGTACTTGCTCCACTCGCAGCACGCGCTCAAGAGCCAGAACGACGCCTTCGAGACGGGCCTACGCCGCCTCGCCAAGCGAGAGGCGGCCGAAAAGAAGCGGTGCACGAAGCGCCGCTCGCAGCTCGCGGTTCTCAGAGACGAGTCTGATAGACTCTCAGACATCCTCTCGACCTATCACACGACGCTCGAAGCCATCGACCCCGACCTTGCGGCGAGCCTCGCGCAAGATCACGACGGCCGCGTCGTCGTTCACCCCGCGGACCACCCCGACCTTGCGGCGAGCCGAGATCGCGACGGCCGCGTCGTCGTTCACCCCGCGGACCACCTCGTCACAGTTCGACGGAATATCCCCGCACGCTCGACCTTCGACGACGACTCAACCTCCGACGACGACGACGACGACGACGACGACGACGTCGACTCGCCGCCCAAGCACGGCATGCGCAGATTGCGACTCGACAGGCCGCAACCATGACACCACCACCACCGCTCGCCCTATATACTCTAGCGATATTACAAGGGGCGCTGTTTTGCTTGTTTTGACCGAGAGCCGCACAATCTCAAAGGTCTTTGTCGTCCCCCGAGTTCGACGGCGCCAACGCCCCGAAAGCTAATGTCGCCGTGCTTCCCCAAGTCGACACACCGGCGGCGGTTTCGCGGTCGCCGCCGTCTGTTTGAAGACACGTTCGACGTAGTAGGTTGTTTTTCCTCGTTGTATCGTAGGAGAGGCTTACCCGCTGGGCGTCCCGTCGACCGACCACACCTGCCCATTCGCTAAACGCACTCTCGGCGCGCGCTCAGAGAGAGAGGTCGCCGTTCCCACAGAACGGTTGTTTGTTAAAAGGTCAGCAAACTGACGCCCGACCGGCGCCGCTGTGTTTCTTATCGACCACCTCCGGCTCCAGATTCCCGTGCACCAACATCGATCCCTTGTCATCATCATCATCATCATCATCATCATCATCAGTGAGCCGATGCCACCACCACCCCTTGCTTATTGGTCTGATCGGGCGGCAATCAACTTTCAATTCTCCCACACAGCGACCGACGAGCCTCGCCCTGCTCATGGATGGCTGCACCACCCCTGGCGCGTGACAACCAAAGCCCCTTGGCTGCTGCAGCAAAAGGAGGACGACGACGACACGCAGTAAGGCTTACCCTATTTCCGTTGCGCCAGTTTGATGGCGAAGCGCGGTGTGAAGGTGTCGTCGTCGAGGTGGGCGAACTGCTGCGAGTGCGGGAAAGAAGAGGCGTGCCCGCGGCGGTACGTGAAAATCGACACGTCGAGATGCGGGACGTGGGTGTACCCGAGCAATTACCCCGCGCGCGAATACCAGGTGGCGATGGTGAAGGCTGCGTTGCTTCGGAACACGTTGGTGTGCCTGCCGACGGGGCTCGGCAAGACGTTGATCGCGGCCGTGCTGATGTACAATTACTACCGGTGGTTTCCCGAGGGCCAGATCATCTTCATGGCGCCGACGCGGCCGTTGGTCGCGCAGCAGGTCGAGGCGTGCCACAAGGTCGTGGGCATTCCCGAGAGCGAGACGGCCGAGGTGAGCGGGAGCACGGCGAGCGAGGTGCGACGGGGGATCTGGGCGCGGAAGCGGGTGTTTTATGCGACGCCGCAGACGGTGTCGAACGACCTCGAGTCTGGCGTGCTGGACCCGCGACGGATCGTGTTGCTCGTGGTGGACGAGGCGCACAAGGCGCTGAAGAAGTACGCGTATTGCGTCGCGGTGCGGCTCGTGGCGCGCGTCCAGTGCCATTTCCGGGTCCTCGCGCTCTCGGCGACGCCGGGGGCGACGACGGCGAGCGTGCAGGACGTCGTCGACAACCTGAGGATCGCGCGCGTGGAGGTGAGGACTGAAGAGGACTCGGACGTCGCGCCGTACACTCACGCGCGGCTCGTCGAGAAGGTCGTGTGCGAGCAGACGGATGATCTGAGTGCGTTGGGAAAGCGGCTGTGCGATCTGGCGAAGCCCGCGCTGTCGCGGTTGGAGCGCGTCGGCGCCCTGCGGAGTTCGGACGCCGCGCAGCTGACGGCGTTCTCGCTGCTCAAGGCGCGGGAGCACGGCGGGAAGCCCGGCGTGAACTACGGGGATCTGGTGGTGGGCCACAAAATCGTTGGGGCGCACGACGCCCTGAAGAACTACGGGGCCCCCGGGGCCTTGAAGAAGCTGGACGCGATGGCGAGCGAGGCGCGAGAGACGCGCGCGCGGCTGGACCGAGGCGACCCGACTGTCGCGACGGGCGACCGGGCCGTCGCGCGGTTCGCGGAATCCCCCGAGTTTCGCGCCGCAGGCGAGGCCCTGAGTCGCGGGACCACCGAGCACCCGAAAACCGCCAAACTCCGGCTCCTCCTCCTCGAGCACTTTGGGCGGGCGGCCGAGACGGGCGCTTCGAGCCGGGCGATGGTATTTACCGGGACGCGAAGCTCGGTCGACGAGATCGTCGCGGCCCTCGACGCCACCAGGAACCCCCTCCTCCGGTGCCTGCGGTTCGTGGGCCAGGGCGGCATGAATCAGCGCGAGCAAAAGTCGGCCGTCGCGAGCTTTTTGTCGGACGAGTTCAACGTGTTGGTGGCGACGTGCGTCGCCGAGGAGGGTCTCGACATCGGGTCGGTGGACTTGTGCGTCTTTTACGACCAGATCGGCTCGCCCGTCCGCCTCGTCCAGCGCATGGGGCGCACGGGCCGCAAGCGCGCGGGCCGAGTCGTCTTGTTGTTGGCGCCCGGCGAGGACCGCAAGTTCGAGACGGGCGGCCGCAAGAACGCCGCGGTTATCGCCGCCCTCCGCGACGCCGAAAAAAATTTCCAGCTCCGCGACGTCCTCTCGAAACGCATGCTTCCGAAAACCCTCTGCCCCGACTTTCCGGAGATGATCCAGACCGAGCTCCAGATTTCCGAGTGGCACGCCTCGCAGGTCGCCGGCGGAGAACGGCGCCAGAAAAATGCGGATGGTTGTTGTCGCAAGCGAGACCGCGTCGTGCTGACTTCGGACGACGCGGTCGCCTCGTGGCGCCTCTCCGAGACCGACCAAAACGCGCTCGCGGCGGCGCGGTGGGACCAAGATTGGGACTACAAGCCGCGCCTCGGCGACGGCTGGCGACGCAAAATGCGCCGGCCCTTTGCGCGCGTCGTCGGCGACGTCGTCGACCGTCCGTCGGACCGCGCCGTCGTGCTTCGCCGCGTCGCCGACTTCGTGAGATTCGCGCAATGGACCACCCTCTACGACCCGGACGACTTGGCCAAGCACGACGGCGTCTACGCGGGTCTCGTCGTTCGTGCCGACGGCCTCTCCTTCTCCTCTTCTTCGGAAGAAGAGGATGATGATGATGATGATGATCCGTGGGGCTGGAAAAACAAAGCCGTCCTCGGGAACGACGACGACGAAGAAGAAGAGGAAGAAGAGGAGGATCCGTGGGGTTGGAACGAGGCGAAGCGCGCGTCTCTTCTCGGACTCACGCCGCGAAGAAACGAACCGACGTCGAACTGGACCTCCTCGATCAAGCGCCGCCGCGAGCGGCCGTCTTATCCCGGCGGCGGCGGCGATTCAAAGCGCGTCCTCTGTTGTCTCTCGTGCGGAGGGGAGTCCACTTCAGGATGCGAGCTCTGCGAGGCATGCGAGCTCGATCAGCTCCGCCCATCGCGCGTTTTCGCGATCGACCACACCAACGACGACAAACGGCGCGCGAATCGACCCCCCGCCGGCCCGACGGCGCGCCGCGAGCCCGACGATCCGACGCCCGCGGCGCGGAGGAGTCTGCGGGACATCTTCGACCAATCGCCGCCGCCGCCGAAGCCCGTCAAGCGCACTCAGACGACGCTCGACCAGTTGTCGACCGACCGCCGCGGCGAAGAACCCCGTGCCGGCGAGGATAAAAAACAACCGCCCGAGCAGCAGCGCACCCGCCCTCGAGCGAAATTCCAGCCCTTGCGACCCGTGTCGCGGCGACCCCCCGATGCGCACCACGATTTACACCAGCCGCCGCCCACGGACGCGCCACCACCACCACCACCACCCCATAGACAGCTTTCTTCTTCTTCTTCTTCTGCACCCCGAACGCCGACGACAGAAGAATGGCGGCAACGGGCGGCTCGCAACAGGGAACACGCGATGCGGATGCGCGCGCTCAAGTCGGGAGCGAACAACTCCAAGCCCCATCAGGAGCACGAGCCTGCTGACGCCTCGGAGTGCCCGGCGTACCAAAATCATCATCACGAGGTCGCGGCGCCGACCAATGCTGCAGCTGCTGGTCCTTTGGTGGCGGCGGCGGCGAGAGGTCCTGACGTGGCTGGCTCACCACCTCGCTGCGAGCAGTATCGTCGTTGTGTCGAGCTTCCTGCGACAGCAGCAGCAGCAGCAGCATCAGCTGGAGGAAACTGTCCGGATGGAGTGCTTGCAAAGCACCCGCCAAACCAGGACCCAGAGACGGCGAGAGAGCAGCAACGACAGCGCGCACTGCGGAACAAGGAGCGGGCGAAGCAGATCCGGGCCGCCCGACGAGCGGCCCTCGAAGATAGTTCTACTATGCCGGCTTGACGAGGGGAATAAAGTCTTCGGGTTTGAAGTCGACGGGCTCGAAGTAGGTACCCGAGCGCGGTTTCTCGCGCTTGGGTTTTGACTGCCGCTTGGCGCGTTTCGGTGGTGGTGGTGGTGGTGGTGGTGGTTTCCTGGGAGGTCGGGGATCGTCGTCGATGACGATGACGGGCGCGGGCGCCGGAGCAACTACGACCTCCGGTGGTGGCGGCGGCGGCGGCGGTGGGGTTTCTTCTTCGGGCCCCCTGACGCGCCACTCGAAGGTATATTCTTGCTCGGGCATGGGGCCGGGGACGGGCTCGAAGGCCTGCGGGTAGAGCTCGGCCAAGTTGACGACCTCGGTCGCCTCGGTGACTTGGAACTCGAAGGCGTAAACGGACCGCTGCGGCGGCGGTGATGACATCACGCGTGTTTTTAAATAAAAACCCGTGGTGGTTGGTGGTGGTGGTGGTGGTTAAGCGTGAGGGTCGGAGGATGCGGCGAGCTGCCGCCGTTGCTCGACGAGGCGTGGTGCCTGCGCGACGTTTGAGCACGGCCAAGAGGCAGCGGCCTCTGGACCCCAGGCTGTCGGTGCGCGTGGAGGGTCCGCGGTACGCGAACGACAGCAACAAGGTGCTGTTCGAGGGGTCGCCAGCGCCTCGACCATCTCCGAGGCTTGGGACGTCGTTGGACTGGTACGGTTTGAGCACGTACGTGACGCAGTCGGTGCTGCGCGCCGCTAATCGGCAGTCCGAGCGGCGGCTGCGGCTGATCGCGGCCGTGCTCGTGGCCGTCGGGGCGGTGCTCTACCTGCTGCGCGACCGGATCAAGAAGCAGATGACGGAAGAGGCGGCCGAGCTGACGAGTCGGACGATGCAGCACGAGTCGATCCGAACGAGCGCTCAAGCCGTCGGCAAGTCCCTCGCTCACGAAATCCTGCACGACCCAACGGTCGCAGACGCCGCGACAAAACTAACGCGCGACGTCCTCCGGCAGCGCGAGACGAGGGACGCGGCCCTCGACCTGGTCGTGTGGCTCGTCGAGCGCGACGAGAGTCGCGTCGTGGTGCGTGGCCTGTTGAAACAGGTTGTCCTGGACCTCGCGGCCGACGACGCGGTCGTGCGTCGGCTCGCCGAGCTCTTGGCCAACGCCTTACGACGCGAGGAGGCTCGCCGCGCGACGGTGTCTCTGGCCGCCGACCTCCTGGAGGATCCTCGCACGCTCGAGGCCACGACCAGGCTCGCGACGCGCCTCCTCGAGCGAGAGGATGCGCGGGCTGCCCTCGCCGCGGCCTTCTCCGACGCCGCGCACCGCGCGCTCGACGACGAGGACGTTCGACGACACGCCTCGAGGGCCGCGCGGGATGCCCTCTCGGACCGGAGCGTCCAGAAGAGCGCGGGCGACGCCCTCTGGAACGCCTACAAATACTCCATCGGTCTCGGCCCGCGTCGCCTCGACACCCCAAAGCAGGACAAGCCCAAGCCCGAGGAGGAGGGACCACCCCCCGACGAGCCCCCCCTCGTCGAGAAACCGGACAAGGTGGTGATCTCCGACGACGACGACGACGAGGGCGAGGCTGCGCCCCCCAAGCAGCCGAAGGAGATGGACCCCGTCCCCCCGCAGATCGACCCCCCCAAGGGTCAGGAAGAAGAAGAAGAAGAAGAAGAGGCTGAGGAGGAGGAGAAAAGGTAGTAGTTAATAATAACCCTTTCTTATTTCTCAAGAAGGCTGATGGCATGCTGTGGTGGTTGATGGTTTTGCACCTCGCGCGCGCCGGGTGTCGCGTCGCAGAGCTCGCGAAAAAGGCCTCCCTCGAAGTGTCGCCGTCGAGCGCCAAGCATCTCGCGGGCGCGAGGCCGCGGCGCGTCTTCGTGAACATGGTGAAGCGAGACCCCGCCCACTTCGAGGAGGTCGCGGGCGCCGTGCGGTTTCTCAAGAGCGAGGGCCACGAACCCGTGCCGCACGTGCCGGCATCGGTGCTCGCGGACGCTGCCGATGCCGCGCGGACCCTCGAGGCCCTCGCCGAGGCGGGGGCGAAGTGCGTCCTGGTGGTGGGCGGAAACTCGCGATCGCGAGCTCTCGACGCGCTCGACGTCGCGACCATTGCCTCCCCCATCTTCGAGACGGTCGCCTTCGCGGCCTTTCCCGAGAGCCCCAGGACCGACGTCCTCGCTTCTAAGCTTTCGGCTGTCCCGAGGGCGGCGGTCGTGACGCAATGGTGCGCCGCGCCCCTCGAGCTTAGAAGGTGGGTCGAGGCCTTCGACCGCGACAGCGCCGAGCTCCACGTTGGGGTCGTCGGGCCGTGCGAGGGCGTCGAAGCGCTCCGCAGCTTCGCGAGGGTCTGCGGCGTCAACGCGGATGCCGTCGACGACCCCCGGGCGCTCCTCGACGAGATGGTCGCGCACCTTGCCGCCGCCGAGGGCCCGCTCCGCCTCCACCTCTTTCCCCTCGGCGGCGTCCGCCAGACCCTCGCCTACCTCCGCGCCCTCGAAGAAAAAGAAGAATAATAAGGAGCGAGCGAGTTGTTCCTAATCTGCTGATTTCGTCGTCGTCGTCGTCGTCAGTTGTCAATCTGACTTGGTCGTCGTCGTCGTCGTGGTCCTCGCGGAGATGGCCTTCCTCGCGCTGCGAAGGATAAAGTCGTACCAGAAGATGTTGAGGCCAAAGGGGACTACCGTGAGGAGGGTAAGGGCCTTGTCGAGGGTGGAGCAGTGTCGGAGGTAGTTCACCCAGTCGACCCGCAGGGCGATGACTATGGCCAAAAAGGCGGGCACGACGCGGACGAGCGTGTAGAGGACGAAGAAGGAGGCGTCGAAAAGCATTCGACGCGGACCGTTGACGCCGAGCTCGCAGGCAAACCAGCGAGCGTTGAGGGGTATATTCGATATTTCTGAAATCATGTAGTAGGCCACCGGGAAGACGCACTTGCGCTGGAGAAAGGCGTAGGGCCAGACGAGGGCGCTCGCGAGGTGATGGAACATCATTTGAGAGTAGAGCGGCCGGCGCATCGCTTCGACGAAGTCTCGACAGAAGACGGCCATAACCATAAAGTCGAAGGAAAAGTGCGCCACCGAGATCCCTAGAGCGCGCCACAACAGCCGATTGGCGGGCTCGAGCAGGATGTCCTCGCCCGATCGACTCCTCAGCAGCTCGTACAAGCCCGACGCCGAGAGAAAAGGGGCGACGACCGCCGGAAACATCGCAGCGGCCGTCGTGTGCCAGAGCTTGGCCTTGGACTTTGGGAGTTGGTCAGGAAAAAACCACCGCGGCGACACCTTGGCGCTCGCGAGCGCGATCCCGGTCTCGACGGCGAGCCCGACCGCAAAGCTTCGCACGGCTAAATCGCTCATCGTAACGACCCTATACTCAAACCCCACTCTGGTGAGGAAGTGAAGGACGACGACGGTTGAGTCGTTGTTATTTGAGTGCGGAGGGTGAACAAACATGATCTGGTCGGCGGCCCTCAAGGAGTCGTCGAACACGAGCCGGCTCGGCGCGCGGCCCCCGGCGAGAAAGGGGTGTCCCGCGAGCGGCGGCACGGAGAACAACAACGATGCCGCGACGCGACTCCAGGCCGTCGCGCGGGGTCGGACGGGTCGACGGCGGTCGATGGACGCCGCGCGGCAGCGGTTTGGGTACCTCAAGCAGCAGCAGCCGCAGCAGCAGCTGTCGTCGTCCGAGTCGCGGTCGCGGTCGCGGGCTCGCGGCTTTGGCGGCGGCGAGAGGAAGCCGGCGACGCTGACCGAGCGCGTGCTGGCTCTCGTGGGCGTCGAGGCGGTGATGGGCGAAGTGTGCTCGTCGGCGATGGCCTTGAGCGACGAGCAGATCGCGCGGGCCGCCGCGAAGTTCAAAGAGCCGGGGACGGTGCGGTACGACATGAAGGCGAGAGTCAAGGTGCGCGACGAGAAGATATGCGAGCTCCAGAAAATTACGACGACTTTGGACGACGAACGGAAGAACCTCGCGGCTATCGCCAAGACTGTGGAGGAGTTGCTGTTGCGGCAGTTCCGGGTTGAAAGGGAGAAGGCGGCGGCGACCGAAAAGGCGCTATTAGACGGCTCGGGCCTCCGGGAAAAGCTCGAGCGGCTCGAGGCCGACCGGGACGCGGCCGTCGAGCGCGCGGCGGCCGCCGAGGTGAGGGCGACGGAGAGCGAGGCGTTCCGGCGCGAGGCCGAGCGCGTCGCGAAGGAGCTCCGGGAGGCCGTCGAGGCGGCGGAATGTTCCCGGAACACGGCGCTCGCCGACGCGCGGTGCGCGGGCGAGGAGCTCGCTCGCGAGAGAGGCGTCGGCGACTGGTCGAAGACGACAAGCTTGGAGCTGGCGGGCGAGGCAGGTCGCGAGCGCGACGCCGCGCGGCGCGAGCTCGAGGCTTTGAGGGTCGCGAGCGCCGCCGAGAAAGAAAGGTGCATGGCGTTGCTCCAAGCCGAAACCGAGGCCAAAAGGGTAGTCGCGGCCGAGCGCGACGACGCGAGGGAGAGGCTCGAGGCGGCGACCGGGGCGTTGGCCGCGGCGACGACGCGCGCCGCGCGCGCCGAGGGCGAGGCCGAGCTCGCGTCCAGGCACTACGAGGCTGCAAGAGACGAGCTCCGGCTCGCGGCCGACCGGCAGGCGTTGGACCGCGAGACGCGCGAGGGGGAAAGGCGCCGCGCGTCGGCGGCGACCCGCGAGCGCGGCGTCGAGCGCGACAAATTGCGCGCCGACGCGGCCGCGTGGAAGGAGCGCGCCGTCGAGGCCGAGACCAAGGCACGAGCGGTCGAGGGCCTCGAGGCCAAGGTCCGGGACCTCGAGGAGGCCGCGCGCGAGCGCGACGAGACCAAAACCGCGCTCGCGGCGCTCGAGTTAAGGTGCGAGACGACGACCGCGGCAGTCGAGGCTCGCCTGGCCGAGCTGCGGGATCGCGCCGAGGCGGCCGACGCGGCGCGAGACCGGGCCGCCGCGGCCGCGCGCGAGGCATCGGCCGCCGCCTCGGCCCACGAGGCCCGCGCGAACGCGGCCGAAGCTAGAGCGCGGACGCTCGAGGTCGCGGCGGACGAGGCGCGCCGGGACGCGCGGGCGGCCATCGTCGCCGCCGACGGTATGCGCGCCGAGACGCACGCGGCAAAGCACGCGCTCGCCGTCGAGGCGGTCCTCCGGAACGCCGCCCAGGCCAAGGAGGAGGAGGAGCGCCGCGAGCGCACCGCGGCCCTCGCCCAGCTCCTCGCGCTCCAGGACCGTTCGGCGACCGAGCGCGCCGCGACAGACCTCGAGCTCGAGAAGACGAGGGACGAGATGGTCGCTATCGCGTGCGTCTCCGACGCCAAGCAACGCCGCGCCGACGCCGACCTCGCGCGGGCCGAGGACCTCGCGGCCAAAAACTCTGCCGAGATCGATTCTCTCCGCCTCGAGCTCGAGGACGCCTCCGAGTCAAAGCTCGCCGCCCTCGAGCTCTCGGCCACCAAGGGCGAGCTCGAGGCGCTCCGTCGCCGCCTCAGCGCGGCCGAGCTCAACGTCCAAAAGTCGGAAGACAACAACCGCGAGCGCGTCCTCGACCTCGAATCCAGGCTCCGCGACGCCGAGACCACCCGCCGCAGGCTCCACAACACGATCCAGGAACTTCGCGGCAACGTTCGAGTCTTCGCCAGAGTCCGTCCCTTCCTCCCCTCGGACGACGACGGCGATGATGATGGTCTCCCCAAGAATTCTTTCGTCCAGACCGCGGCCGACGGTCTCTCGCTGACGCTCCTCAACTCGGCGGAGGACGACGACGACGACGGCCCTTTCGCCAAGGCGCGGCCGCGCGAGCCGCAGCACTTTGCGTTCGACAGAGTCTTCGGACCGGCGACCGGCCAGGACGAAATCTTCAGAGAGGTCGGCGAGTTCGTGCAGTCGGCGCTCGACGGGTACCAAGTGTGCCTCTTTTCCTACGGCCAGACCGGCAGCGGCAAGACCCACACCATGCAGGGCTCGGGCCGCGGCGCGATGCGCGGCATCATCCCGCGCGCTCTCGAGCAAGTCGCGACCTACCTCGAAGAGCAGCGCGAGCGCGGCTGGGAATACGCCATGCACGTCACCTACGTAGAGATATACAACGAGACCGTAAGAGATCTTCTGATCCCCGCGAACGCGAGCCCCGAAACCCTAAAAAAAGCCGCCAACCTCGACGTTCGCCGCGACGCAAAGACCGGTCGCTCGGCCGCCGACGGCGCGACCTACGTGCCCGTCGATCCCGCCGACACCCAACAGGTCGACGAGCTGATGACCCTCGCCGCCAAGCATCGCTGCGTCGCGGCCACGGACATGAACGCCGTCTCCAGCCGCTCCCACGCGGTCTTCACGCTTCACCTCGAAGGCGTCCATCGCCAGAAAAACGCCCGCCTCAGAGGGGCTCTCAATCTCTGCGACCTCGCGGGCTCGGAGCGCCTCGCCCGCTCGGGCGCCGTCGGTTTGCGCGCCAAGGAAGCGGCCCACATAAACAAATCTCTCTCGGCCCTCTCGGGCGTCTTCTCCGCGCTCGCGACCAAGAGCCGCCACGTTCCCTACAGGGACTCGAAGCTCACCTTCCTCCTCATGCCCGCGCTCGCCGGAAACGGCAAGACGCTCCTCATGATCAACCTCTCGCCCACGCCGGCATCGGCCCGCGAGTCCCTCTCGACACTCAACTTTGGTCAAAAGGTGCGCGTCACGCTTTTTGCCTTGCTCATTTCTTTTTTATTCCAGGTCCGCAAAGTCGAGCTAGGCCGCGCCGCCCAGCATCTCGAGACTCTTTAACGCACGTCGTCGTCGTCGCCGAAAATCAATACAACTTTTACCAATACTAATTGCGGCCGGCGCCCCTTTTGCTTCCTTCCTTCCTTCCTTACTTACTTACTTTCTTTCTTTCTTTCTTTCTTTCGACTCCCGAGTCCTGCGCCGACGTCACCTGCGTTTGCAGCACCTGCGAATAAGTACGAGTGCTCCTCCTCAGGTGAACTTTTACTGGGGTTTGTGTTTTAGGAGTAAACAAGTGCAGGCCAGTAAGTTCACCTATCTCTAACCCCAGTAAGTTCACCTGGTCTGGTCCCAGTTTCACCTGGTCACTCAGCTCACCTAGTCCCAATCTCCAACCCCAGTAAGTTCACCTGGTCCCAGTAAGTTCACCTACCGTGCGCGTGTAGACGCCGGGAGGGGGCTTATCGGTATTGCGCAGCACATGTGGGGTAGGGTGGAGTCGTCGACTCAGAAGAGGATATCCTCGGGGTTGCCGATCGACAGAGAGCCACGTAGAGCTGGACGTGGCAGGAGACGGGCTTGGGAAAGAGGACGCCGACCTCGCGGGGCGTCTGGCCCTGGCTCTTGTTGATCGTTTGGCGTAGGCGGGCCTTAAGGGATACAGGTTGGAGGAGCCTCGGTGACAACGACACGATCGATCATGTATCTGGTACCGTCGCAGTGGCCGTGCGAGGTTGCGAAGACTTTAAGCTCGCGATCAAAGTCAGCATGCCGTTGGCTGTCAGGGAGTTCAAAACTCGACTGTAAAGAGCGAGGCGTCGTCTTCCGACCCAACCTAGTCGGCCGAAAAGAACTCCGACGCCTCGTCTTCGGGAAAAAAAGGCCGCGGTCATGCGCGCGTTGTCAGCATCGACAACATCGTTTCGACGGGGCGTGAGAATGGCGCGCTGGCTAAAAGAGCCGCCGCGGGTCGTGGAAATAGTCTGCGAGGTCGCCGTAGACGGCTTGGAGGATCACTGTCTGGCTCTCGCGCCTACCTGATCCTTACTCTCGCGCCTACCTGATCCTTACCCTAAATCGAGGGACAAACAAACAAACAAACAAACAAACAAACAAACAGACAGACAAACATCTGTCGATTAGTAGTTAGGACTCAAAAGGTTAGCGAACGTGCGCTGATAGAGATTTGGGACTTGAGGTGAACTTCTTTACTGTGGCCTGGTGCACTTGTTTTCACTCCTCCTATTTTGATTACGCTTGAAGGACTTTCATGATGATGCATATCTTTGGCGAATCTCGTATCCGTCGACGTCGATGGCAACCACCACCACCACCACCAGCACCGACGTCTGGCGGGCGGCCCACCAGGCCGTCTACGGCACAAGCGGGCCCATGTGGGTGAAGCGGAGAGACAAGCGCGGGATGGCGTATTGGTACGATCAGTATTCAGGCGCCATATGGTGGAAGCGCCGCCGGCAAAAGGAGGTCGCGCAGTCAAGTAGTCGAGCGTGGAAAAAGTGCTGGACACCAGACGGGAGCGCTTGTTTCTACTACGATGCAGCGACCGACTCCGTCTCGTGGGATCATCCTCCAAAAGGCCATCGCGTAGCGAACGAGAGACGCCCAGGTCTACGGCTAGAACCGCGATCGAGCAGATGGCTAAAAGCTTGGACCGACGACGACAAGTTCGCCTTTTACCAGAACTTGGTGACTGGCCAAGTCGTCTGGGAGAAGCCGGACGACTACGAAGGAATTTTTCGTGGCGACTCACCGGGGGCATTCAAACCGTCGTTTTTTTTTCAAGACGAGGAAGCGACGAGTCGCCAGAAAGTGTCGGCGAGCGAACGCTCGTCGTCGACGTCCTCGTCGGACACGGTTTGTCCACCACCAGAGACGAGCAGCTCGTGGCATCATCACGACCATTCTACTACTTACCCAAGCAGTCGCGCAATCAGAGTGGTCGACGTCGAGCACGACGCCAAGCTGATACTTACGAGCGAACCTCGGTCCAATCTTGAACCGACGCGTCGAGAGCCGTCGTGTTCACCGACGTACGAATCACCTCCATTTTTTCCTGCGGAATCAACCGCCAAAGAAATCACAGACGTCGCGCATCTCGCGGAGACCCCTGGTCTCAACAAAACTCTGCCAACTCCGGCGGAGGAGAGCGCAGCCTCGTCGTCGTCGTCGTCGTCGTCGGCAGAATCTGTGGTCAAACGGCAGCGGGAGAAGCTTTCACCGGAAGAGATGAGGCGCAATTTCATGGACGTCGTTTGGCAGTTGAGTGCGCTGAACAGGCTGCAGCGAACATTGGAGGTCGCCGAACTAAAGTGCGAGGAGTCTCGCCCGTCGTCGTCGCAGTTCGTGCGAACGAGTGTGAAAGGCTCCGCGCCCGCTGGCAGTGGGGAGTTGGTGTGGCACGTAGTCGCGCCGCTCGCAGGAATCTTCCGTGCCATGACGCGGCACGGCTACGCGGAGGTTTTCTTTAAGCGCGGGGGACTCGAGCTCCTTCTCAGGACCATGATAGTCCTCCCGAAGTTGTGCGACGAGAGCAATTTCGCATCGATCATGGCCAAAAGCCTGATTCTGAATTGTGTAGACGCAGCGATGAGCCATCTGGATAGCGGCCTCGCCTTGACGTCCTCGACGCGCGGACTCGAGTCGCTCCTCGCCGACGCCGTGCACGAGTATAAGAAGAAAAGCAATTGGCAAAAGCAGGCGGCAATCGTCCTCCAAATGCTGTCGGCCCTGTGCGTCCGGAAACGTGGGACAGACGTTGGCGTGGCGCCACACCAGGTAGTAGTGTGGAACGTCGTAGACGCGCTCATCGCGAGAGAGCGCGGCGGCGAAGAAAGTCCAAATCCGCGTGCTGCGGAGCTGATCCCTGCAGTTGTTGCGCCAAACGATGATGCGAGTCTCGCGTGTGCGAGCGAGCCGCCTCTTTCGCTCGCCCTCGAACCACCGAGATTCTACGACTTTGTCGCATTCCTACTCCCGACCGTCCCTCTGGCGGTCGCCCGGCTCGCGTTAACCTTGCTCCGCAATCTCGCTGACTCGGCCGACACCACCTTGGACCGACGACGTGCCCGCGCCGAAATAAGCTACGCCCTGACTTTGGTAGCCGCGACACACGGCATCAACAATCATCCCGAAGAGGATATCGTCTCTTCGACGACGACGACGTGCTTTCGGACGTGTGCGCTTCTATGGCAGCTACGACGCCGAGCGGAGCAAGTCGTACGAGACAAGGTAGCGTTGCATCCTGGCACAACAACAACTGCCGAGGAGGCGGAAGCGCTCCAGATACTCGGGACGATCGATGGACTCGAGGGTGACGAGGCCCGGGACGCCGAGCAACAGCTGAACAACTCCGCCGCTACGGGAGGGTCGAGGGCAAGTTGCTTGGCGAGTCTTGTCAGGTCGGAGGCAGCGGCGAGCGGGCCGATCGCGTTGGCGCTGGCGGACGGAGTGGCGAGCGTCTTCGAGGAAACGGCACCGCCGTCGCTGCGAACGAACGCTCGATGGACGTCGGGCGTGGCGGCGCTGAACGGCGCTCTCGCCCGGCTGGCCGTGCTACGCAAGGCGAGCCAAGAGGACGACGAGGCCGTGCGCTGGCGGATTGAGACCAGCCGCGGCACCGACGAGTTGGTCGAATCAGAGAAACGGCTCGCTGCGGCGCAGCGCGAATACGAAGCGCTGACGGATCTCGCGCAGGGAGCCCGGCGCGTCCGTGACGTCCTGCGAACCCACAGCGCGGCCAAAGCACTCAACAACAACGCCGCCTCCAAGGAAATGCTCAAACTCGAGGTCGAGAAACTCGAGGGCGACGTCGACGGCGCCGAGCTTCTAGCGATCGCGCTGCCAGTTGTGGAGGAGCGCCGAAGGCTGCCGACAGCGCGGCGCGAGGTGGAGGCCGCGATTCGCCAGCAGTCGGCAGAAGTATCGCGGCTCACTGCAGAGGCAGCGCGGGCCGAAGCGTCGGTGGAGCGTTGGCGGCGACGACGCGACGCCGCGCCGGGCCGCGTGGCCGCTCGAGTCCAAGCCGAGAAGACGTGGGCGGACGCCAACCGCGACATTCATGCCATCTGTTTACGCGCCCTTCGGCGTTGCATGCCGGTGGACGTCTCCCGCAGAACTGCGGCGGACGTCCGGGCGGCGGCCGCCGCGCGCTACGGGAGTGAAGAGTCGCCAAAGCTCGCGTACCCACTACGGTTGTGCGAGCGACTCGTGCTCCGCAAGCTCCTCCACGTCGCGGTCGCGCGGCCCGAGCACCTCACCACGGGTGACTTCTTGCGGTATGGGGACCGGCTGTTCGAGGAGTACACCGTGGGCGAGCTGCGCGCCGTGTACGCCGCCGTCTCTGCCGCGGTGCCGCCGTCGGACCGCGACATCCCGGGCAACGCCGAGGAGCCCGAGTCGCGCGTGCGGCGCTGGCGCGCAGCGCTGGCCAAAGGCCTCCAGCACGCCGAAGCGATGCCGGGGCAGCAGCAGCAGCAGCAGCAGCAGGATAAAACGCGATCATCTCTGACGCTCGCGAAGACGCTCGCGCGCGTCGAAGGGCTCTCGCAGCTGTCGCGACCCGAGCTCGAGCGCTTGTGCGAGGCCGTTGTCGTCGAGACGTTCCCGCACGACGCCTACGTCATTCGCGAGGGCGACGTCGGGGACGCGTTCTACGTCATCGCGCGCGGGACGTGCGCGTGCGCGACGCGCGGTACCGAGGTCGCGCGACTAGCGGCCAACGCCTATTTTGGCGAGCGCGCGCTGCTACGCGACGAGCCTCGCGCCGCGAGCGTACGGTGCGTCGGCGCGGTGACGGTGTTTAAGATCACGCGACGCGCGTTCGACGAGGTGCGGTCGTCGATCCAAAACACGCTTCAGGCCGAGCACGAGCGGCGCGCGCGAGCGTCCGAGGCGTTTTCGAAGCTCGATAGCGACGCCAACGCCGCTGCACACCTCTGTCACTCGGCGTACTCGTACCCGTCGCAGACGGAGGTCGAGGCGATGCGCGCGCGAGCGCTCCGGCCGCAGCGCGTCGCGGACGAGAAGCGTGCTCGCGTTGCCGCGCTCGACGCAGAACTCGAGCGCGCGAGGCTCGACCGCGACGTCCGGACAGCGGCGGCGCGCGCGGTCAAAAAGGCGGATGCTGACGCGCGTGGACGCGCGACGGCGGCGAGCAGCGCGTATCGTCGCATCGCGTCCGAGCGCAACCGCGCTCGAGAGGAGGCGGCGGCCGCGGACGCCGCGACTGTCGACGCGGCCGCGCTCGCCGAGTGCGACGCGATCGACTCCTGCGCGCGCTGGGGGCTGCCCGTGGCTCCCCCCTTCGACGCCGAGCTCTCCGCGAATCCTGACGAGGTGGTGGGACCACCCCCAGCATATCGGGCACCACCCGCAATCGAGAGGACGGTAGTATCGTTTCGCGAGAAGCAAGCTTCGTTGCTCGCGAGCTTCGGCAGCAAGAAACAAACTCCTCCTCCTCGCGGCTTTGAGGTCGCGAAGCTCGACGTCAACGCGCTCAAGGTTGCCAAAGACCTCGAGTCTATATTCCGCAAAAGCTCTCCTCCAACCAAAAAGCCGCCAAGTTCGCACGTAGGAAGGCTGAATAAGGGCTCCGCGATCGTCTCGGCGCTCGAGAGCGTCTTCGGCGGTCCGAGCAAAAAGGAACAACAACAACAACAACAACAACAAGAACAAGAACCGACGACGGGTTTCAAAGAAGAATCGGACCAGCAAAAGAAAGAGTCCCAGGAAGCCGAGGACGGCCCGGCGACCTCCTCCTCCGGACGCGAAGGAGAAAGGGTGCGCAAAAAGCCACGGACGTCGACCGAAATCCGCACCGAACTTGATGACCTCCTGGGGAGGCTCGAGCAAGTGTCGCGGCCTGTGCGGCGACGGGGGTCAATAAAGACAAAGGGCCGCCGCGTCCCCCCTTCAAAGAGGAACGAACCAGTAGTGCTTCCAGAAGAAGAAGAAGAGGCAGGTCGACCAGCCGGCTGGAAACCGCCGCCGCCGCCCCCCCGGATTAAACAATAAGTTCAACGGATCGTTGAGTTTGAAGCCAAGTATTATGGCACGAACGTCTTTCCCGCCGACGACGTGCTCCCACTGCGGAAGCCTCCAACCCGATGGCGGGTGGTGTTGTCGGCGATGCGAGGGTTACGGTCCGCGGAAACGGCAGCGGACGGCGCTCGCGGAGACGACCAACGGGTCGGGAGTCCCCGGAATCTTTGAGGCTCTCGCCCGCGGTGACCCGGCGGAAGTGCGAATCGCGGTGCGGGGCCATCCCGCGAGCGTGAACGCGCGGCTCGAGGGTAACACGCCGCTCCACGTGGCCGTGCTCCTGAACAGCGAGGCCGCGGTGGTCGAAGAATTAGTTTTTGGGGGAGCGTCGTTGAACGCGTGGGCCGGTCCCGCGCGTTTTCGCTGGCAGGCTCTCCACGAGGCCGCCGCGCGCGGGAACTACGAGATCGTCGAGGTCCTCCTCCAGTCGGGCGCGAACCCCGCCGCGGTCTGCTTCCGCACGGGGGAGCCGCTTTTAGCTCACGAGATGGCGGCCGATCGCCGAGTCCGCGACCTTATTCTCGATCACCTCCAGGAGCCCCCCCAGCGCATTTCGTGCACCCAGGGCTTCATTCGCAACACACCTTATGTTTAAGCGGCGGAGGCATAGGAGGAGACCGCCATCGCCTTGGGGAAAACGGGGGACCTAGAGGTGGAAGGTGGAGAAGAACAGCATCCCCGCCCCAAAAAAAAAAAACGGTGCTACTCACGTGACGACCATGGGGTTGTCGGCGGGGGCGACGCCCGAGGGGCGAGGCCGCAGCTCGATGGCGGGTTCGGAGAATTCGCCGCCCGCGTCCGACGATTCGACCGGCGGCCGCGAAGCGCCGTCGACCACCCAACGCGCGGGGTCGTAGGGCTTGGCGGCCCGGATGGCGGGCCCGCTCCCTGGGTAGAGCTCGCAGAGCACGCGCCAGACGCGCGCGTTGACGCGACGGTAGTGACCTTTGCCTCCTTTTGAGGACGAGAAGGACTCGAGGAGGAGGCCCTCTTTGGGGAGACCGTCTTTGAGGAGTCGCTCGTTCCGGACGGGCCCGGGCGCCGGGCTCGACCGCTCGGCGTAGACGGTCCGGTCGGCGTACGCGAGCCAGGCTCGCATCCACCCGGCGTCGACGATGTACCACTCGTCGAGGTCGTCTGACTCGGCGGCGGCGGCGTCGGCCTCGACGACGCGCCGCAGTTCTCCGTCCCGGTCCCGCGTCACCGACGACGCATCGTACCGCAGCACGCCATCCTCGTCCCAGAACACGGCGTCGGGCTGGATCGGTCCATCAGCTGCTGCTGCTGCTGCTGCTGCTGGTGGTGAACCAGAGAGACCGAACACCACCATAACTTCTTTTGGCTCCTAGACGGGGGGGAGCCGCCGGGGCCGGGGGTGAATCATCCCCCCCAGAGATTCCCCCATGAGCGTGGCGAGGCGCTGGGCCGAGACACCGTGGTGGGACGCGAGCGCCCGGAGGCGCCGGCGGAGATCGTCCTTGGTTTTTTTGCTAGGAGGCCTGCCGCCGCGGGTGGCGATAAGCATGGTGTTTTTGGCGGTGTGTTCGAGGGGAATCCAGTCGATGATTTTTGGCTTGTTGAAGCCGGCGATCTCCAAGAGGAGGGCTCGCATCGCGTCGGTCACCGCCTCGGCGTGGCGGTCCGCGAAGACGCCGTGGCGCGCGATATCGAGGAGGGCCGCCGCCGCCGCATCGTCGACCTCCTCCTGGCGTCGAAGCTGTTTGAGATGCGCCTCGAGCTGCGGGCGGAGCTGCTTGTGGCAACAAGGCGCGGCGAGGACGACGCGCGCGCCGCGGGACGCCGCCTTGAAGAGCGCGTCGTCGGTCGCCGTGTCGCAGGCGTGCAAAGCGAGCAAGACGTCGAAGGGCCGGTCGAAGGAAGCCAAATCAGCCTGCTCGAAGCTGAGGGTATCATCGAGGCCGAGGCGCCCGGCGACGGCGTTCGCTTCGTCGACGAGGTCCTTCCGTCTGTCGACGCCGACGACGCGCGCCCCGCGGGCTTTGAGCAAGTCGTGGGCCGCGAAGGTCAGGTACCCCCGTCCGCAGCCCATGTCGACGATGGTCGCGTTGTCGAGGTCCGTCGCGTGCGACAGGACCTCGGCGAAGCGCCGGATCTGCGCGAGCTTGCGCTCGCGACCGGGACGCGCCGCGCCGCGAGCGTCGGTCACTCCGAGATCCACCAAGAACTGCGGCGACCCCAGCACGCGATTTTTTGCGCGGTCGTGCTCGAGCGAGGGCGCGCCCGCCCGGGGCCGGCGCGTCGTCCGGACGGTACCTTTTCCGGACCGCCACGAGTGTCGCACCTCTTGGCCGTCGCTCGCGACCGTCGCCGTCGCCCGCGACGCCGACGCGAGCGCCCGCGCGACGGCGGCCTCCGAGTCTTCGGGTCCCACGTTCTCCACGAGGTCGCACGCCCCCCGCCGCTTGTACGTCAGCTGCAACTTGCGTTTCTTGCGCACTTCAATCGATCGCCCAGTCACCCGGAACACCTCGGAGGAGGGCCGGTCCACGCGCAGCGAGACGCACCGACCCTCGTCGAACGCCGCCGTGCTCACCACGCTCGCGAGATCCTCCAACGGGACCGCCTTGTGGTGCTGGTTGCGCAGACGCAATGCGGCGGGCATTACCTTGATCCACCACCACAAACCCAGCATATTATTATTTACTAAACCCTTTTTACTTTGTCCAGAGGGCCTTGAGGGCACCGGTCACGCCCGGACCATCCATGTTGAGCTTGAGGAGACCGGCCGTCGTCGCGGTCGTGACGCCCAGCATGATCACGCGGGCCGGGCCTCGAGCCCCCTTGCCTGAAGGAGGAGGATGACGTCCCGAATGCTAGCCACGCGCACCGAACACTTTGGGGACGTAGTCCGTCTGCGGGTAGCATGCATGAGGAGTCATCATCATCAGCCTACCACCGACACGCACCAGCACGTAGTTCATGCCGATGTCTGCGAGGGAAAAAGGCGGCGTGCGTCCCAAAAAAAGTACCCAGAAGACTCACGTCCGTGGATCGGGAAGGCCAAGGCGATGATGGTGTCGCAGATCGAGGTCAGCGGCGGCGGACTCACGAGGGCTACCGGCGTCAGCCAGAGCACCCCGAGATTGAGCATGTGGTACACCCGCACGCCCAGCACGCCCTCGTCGGCGCGAATGATACGCGACCTGCCGAGTCGTTGTTCGTCGAGTCGACGCGAAAAATGAACGCACAGCATCTGATTCTTCTTCTTCTTATCGTGAACAGCTGCAGGTAGGTCAAAAAAAAATGCCGCTCCTTACCCTGGTGGTGGCAGCGTGCGCCGAGGCGCTCTCGCAGCAACAGCACCAGCGGCAGCAGCTGCTGCGGGGGGATCTCTACCTCGGCATCGACTGCGGGACGCAGGGGACCAAGGCCGTGGTGTACGATGCCACCTCGCGCGAGGTGGTGGGCGTGGGGAGCGAGAGCTACGGGCTCATCCAGGAGCGGCGGGGACAGGCCGAGCAGGAGCCGAGGGTGTGGGAGGCCGCCATGGTCTCCGCGTGTCGCGGTGCGCTCGAGGCCGCGTCGGCGCGCAGCGTGCGCGGCATTGGCGTGAGCGGGCAGCAGCACGGGCTAGTCGCGCTCGACGAGGCGTACGAGGTTCTCCGTCCGGCCAAGCTGTGGTGCGACACCGAGGTGCGGCGACAACGCCGCCGTCGCGCTTTGACCTTTTCTTCAGTCGTCGGGCGAGGCGGAGGAGCTCGCGTCGGCGCTGGGTTGGGGGATCGTCGCATCCTTCACGGCGACAAAGCTGCTGTGGATGAAGCGGAACGAACCTGAATCGTGGTCGCGGCTCTATCGCGTCGCGCTGCCCCACGATTGGCTCAATCTGCGACTCACGGGGCGACTGGTGATGGAGTGCGGTGACGCGAGCGGCACGGGGCTCTTGGACGTCGAGGCGCGAGAATGGGACGAAAAGGCGGCCGCCCTCGTGGACGCGGCGCTGGTCGAGAAGTTGCCGCCGCTCGTCGCGCCGACGGACGCCGCGGGCTATCTTTTGCCCGAGATGGCGGCGAGACTCGGCCTCGCGCCCGGCACGCCCGTGTCGGCGGGCTCGGGCGACAACATGATGAGCGCGCTCGGGTGCGGCGTGACGGTGCAAGGCCGTGCCGCCGCGTCCCTCGGCACGAGCGGGACGCTCTTCGCGAGGTCGCCCGAAGCCGCTCGAGATCCGTCGGGCGTCGTGTGCCCCTTCCTCGACGCCGCGGGCGGCGGCCTCCCGCTGCTGTGTACGCTCAACTGCGCGAGCGTCCCCGAAGAGGTGCGCAAGGGCTACGGCTTGGACAGAGACGGGATCGCGGCCCTCGCCGCGGCCGAAGAGGTCGGCTGCGACGGCCTCTCGTTCTTGCCGTATCTCGTCGGCGAGCGCACGCCCAACTGGCCCTGGGCGAGCGGCGCCCTCGTCGGCCTGCGACCCGGCCACCTCGCGCGTCCGGGACTCCTCTACCGCGCGGCCCTCGAAGGCGCCACCTTCTCCCTCAAGAAAGGTATCGAGGCTCTGGCGGACGTCGGCGTCCCGCGCTGCGACCAGCTTCGCCTCGTCGGCGGCGGGAGCAAGAGCCCCCTCTGGCGGAAGATCGTTGCGGACGCCTGCCAGGTTCAGGTTGCCGTCCCTGCCCAACCCGAGTCGGCGGCCCTCGGAGCCGCTCTGCAGGCGGCCGCGCTCGTAGCGGGCGCGGCCGACGTTGCCGAGTGGATTCGCGAAAATCACGACGCTCCCGTCGTTGCCACCGTCGACCCTGATCCCGCCCTCAAATCTGCCTACGACCAAGCCTTTGAACTCCACAACCAGCGCGGCGCAGACCTCTTCGGACGCCCGCCACTGCTCTGAGTTGGTCGACGAAAAAAAAGACGTGGCGAGTTATAGTAGATGATGTTCTTAATTAATGAGAAAGAAACCAGTCGTAGAGATTGATTGGTTCATTCTCATTCCATTCGCCCCGAAGAAGCAGCAGAGGGGCGCGTCGCGCCGTCATTCCGCATGCATGCATGCGCGTGGATGTCGCGAGGCGAAAAAAGAATAATCAACAACAACAACAACTTCGATTTATTCGAGCAACAAGTGGCAGTCAGGAAGAGCGACGACAAGAAGGAAAGAAGATGGTATGATGACGGTAGAGCGTGACTTTTTTTTTTTTTTTTCTTTTGTCGCGGGCTGCTTTCATTGGAAGATGGTGTTGAGGGAGGGACCGCGACGAAGAGAGGGTTTGACGTTCCAGGTGTTAGCCCAGCCGTGTTCGTTGGCGGCGAGGCCGCCGATGTCGAGGAGCGCGACGTCGACGATGGTCTTGGGAACTCTGAGGGCGACGCAAAGCTCGGCGAAACCGCCGACGTACTCGCCATCCTCGAAGATTTGAGGTACGGTCTCGATAGGCGGCGATCCGGGAGCGGCGCGCTGGACGCGTCGCTCGACGTCGGCGCGGGAAACAACGTGGACGCCGTCGACGTCGGGGGGCTCGAGTTTGCCGAGAGTTTGATTGAAGCGCTGCATCGTTGTCCAGGCGTAGGGGAGGTTGCGCGAAGCGAGGATGCGTCGAGCGGCCTCGCAGAAGCGACACGACGGGCGACCGTAGATCTCGAAGCCCTCGCCGGTGCCGATGATGGGGCGATCGTCTCTCGCGACGACGTGGGTGGTAGGTTCGTCGAGAACCTTGCGGAGCATCTCGTCGAGACCCATGCCGTTCTCGGTGTGAAGGCCGCATTCCTGGCGCTTGCCGCCGAAGCGGGTCGCGCGGTCGGCGCGGTCGTCGACGGGCGTCGTCGTGTCGAGAGGTTTCGTGGAATGGGCGTCGCCGACCGAGACGTAGCCCTTGCGTTTGAGGGGGTGGTACGGGAGTTTGTGCGCGGCGATGTAGTCGTCGACGTCGCTCTTGGTCCAGTGAAGTAACGGATGAACGCGAAAATGTCCGTTCGGATGGTACGTGAGCCTGTCGAGGGTGGAGCGGTGGTCGGTCTGGGACTTGCGGATCCCCGACAGCATCGCGCGCGCCCCGAGTTCCTGGAGCGCGCGGTTCATGGGGGCGACCTTTCGCACGGCCCCGTAAACGCGATGCGAGACGTCGTCGTCCCGTTGCCAGAGCTTGCCGTGGAGAGCCTCCATGCGCGCGGGCGACATGTCCGACTGGTACACCCGGAGCTGGAGGTCGAGTCTTTTCGCGAGGTGCTGGGCGAACAGATAGGTCTCGCGGTGGAGGTAGCCCGTGTCTATCCAGATCACCGGAATGTTCGGAAGTAACCGGGTCGCCATGTGGAGGAGCACTGCGCTCTGCATCCCGAACGACGTCGACATCACGAGCCCCTCCCCAAAAGCCTCGGCGGCCCACCGAATGCACTGTTCCGGGGGCACCTCGGCCCGCAGGACCGTCGTGTTCACCACCGCCACGTCCGAAGGTGATATTTTTATCCGCTCTTCTTCTTCTTCTTCTTCAGAAGGGTGGTCCTCGCGCTTTTTCAGAACCACGCTCCTCTTGAGACGCTTGCGGGCGAGGCTCTGGGTGGCTAGCACGAGTGCGACCCCCGCCGTCGCCCCAACTAGGAGTGTCGTCCCCGTAGCCATTGAATTCATCGTCCCCTCCTTTGTTTATGTTGCGGCGATGAAAGTTCAACGTAGGGATATTGAATAATATTTTGGTTCCGATCTTTCCTGCTACATATACTGAGGGGGTAAGTAAGTAAGGTTCCTGCATGTTCGCATTCCTCTTCTGCCTGGCGCGGGGCGAGGAGGCCACCACCAAGGTCGTCCGAGACACCATGTGTGCGCGGTGCAAGGCGGGGGGCTTCGCCGATGGCGGGTCACTCCTCGACCCCGAGCTCGGGTGCGTCTCGTGGTGTTCGCGACGCGGCTATTGCGGGGACGGCCCCGCGTACCGCCGCGGCCTTGACTGTAGGAGAGCCCTCAACACGTTTGCCGAGAAGTTCGGCCACCAAAGTTGGGAACAGCATCGCAGGGAGTGGGACCACGCGGTAAAATTCGGTCCCATAATCTCGGTGCGGGGGGAACGACACTGCGGAACGGGCTGGGTCAGGATGATGATCCAAAATAACTGCCCCGACGTCCAGCACCACTGGACCCCCAAGCTCGACAGCGACGGCCTCTACGGCTGGAAACACGATTTTGTTCCGGAAACATTCGACGTCCGGTCCGGCGACGCGATGGTCCTCGTCTTCAGGAGCGCCGTCCCTTGGGCCCCCAAAATGCAGCGCGCGGCCTACTCGGAGCCAATCACGCGCATATCGCGGGGATCCCTCGCGAATTTCGTGTCGAGGCCCTTCTCCGAACGGGGCCGCGCCTTCGACAATCTGTTTGACCTTCGAAACAAAAAGTACTCCCAATATCTGAGATTTCTGGGGTCGCACCGCAACGTCGTCGGGGTTAGGTACGAAGACCTCGTCGTTGAGCCGACCTTTCTCTTCCGCCGACTCTTCGATCTCGGCTTTCCCTGCGCCCACGAATTGGCTCGCTTTTCCTACGTCTCGGGCTACGCCAAATTCGGCACCGTCTCCGCCTCGAGGCGACCCTCGTCCGCAAACCGCACCTGGGCGCCAACGGACTGGTCCGCGCTTTTGGCCCGCATAGACCACCCCGCCGAGCGCATCCTCGGCTACGCCTACGACGCCAACATACCGGGCAAGTGGTACCACTTCCCCCTCCCCCCCAACTCCCCGCTCCTCCACCCCTCAACGGAGGCGGCGAAGGCCTTCTTGCGCCGCCGCCGCCGCCGCCGCCGCTGATCATCATACATAACCGAGTTTTTTTTCTCCGGGGAAGGTCGCGAAACACCCCACTAACCAGGCCGGGTTGCCTACTAAAAAGTATGTTGTTGGTGATTGACTTGGGAGCTAGCGAGGGGTCGAGGGGCCAAGAACGACCATCGGGTTCGGAGCCGTCGCCAAAAATACCGCCGGTGACGCCGGCGAATCTCACTCTGGGCCAGGCACTCGTCGTCGCCGGCGGCGGACTCATGAATTCTGGGGTGCGAGCGACTTAAGCTGGCGGCGAGGCAATAGCAGGGGTTTGTCGACATGGGCGCGGAGGGCCTCTTCGACGAGGACATCCTCCATGTTGTTTTCGGCCACACTTGCCAAACGTAGACGAAAGAGTTGGGCTGGCCAGAGAAAATTCTTCGGAGGCATGGTTAGGGTCGGATAAGAAAGTTCGTACGAGCCGTTAACTATGTTTCAGTTTGTACTAAGACATACTCAACGGATCGCTGAGCTATGTTCATTTGTACTCAAGCAGTATGTGCCGCCACGCCGCGAGATCGTCGCGATGGAACTAGTCCCCATAGTGAAGTCGGCATCCTTTCGTCCCCTCACGCAAAAAAAGGGAAAAACCCACGCGTTGTAGGACCCGTCGTTGCTAGGGTCGGATAAGAAAACGAGACTAGCCCGCGCCGCAACGACGGGTCCTACAACGCTTGGGCTTTTCCCTTTTTTTGCGTGAGGGGGCGAAAGGATGCCGACTTCACTATGGGGACTAGTTCCATCGCGACGATCTCGCGGCGTGGCGGCACATACTGCTTGAGTACAAATGAACATAGCTCAGCGATCCGTTGAGTATTTCTTAGTACAAACTGAAACATAGTTAACGGCTCGTACGAACTTTCTTATCCGACCCTATCGTTGCGGCGCGGGCTAGTCTCGTTTTCTTATCCGACCCGGTTTGGGGGGAGTGTTAGGGGATACTGTGAATGACGTCATCCATCCTCGGACCCTAGCATGGTCCATGGATATATGCATTATCACTGAATAATCCCTTGATCACTTCACTAATTCACTTTACATTCACTTAACTTTGAATATATCAACATCGTATTCACTGCCTGCTCGCCTCCCGGGCTGGCCGGTTAGCACCTGGAAAGTTCGCGCTAGGATGGGGTTCGCTCGGTTGGGCAGAACGCGACGGACAGGTCGTGTGTTCGTGGACCAACACGTTCGCGGCCTGCGACGCTTTTGCACGACTTCGCACAAGACCGCGCGCAGTGGCGGTCCGTCATCAACGAGTCCTCGTCCCTCGCCTCTGCCCCAACTGCGTGATTTTCCTCTGTGATTCCGGATCGGCTCCTGCCTGTCCGGCCTGGCTCCCACGCTCTGGCTCCCATGCCTCAAGAGAGGTCTGAAGTTAGTTAGTTAGTTAGTTAGTTAGTTAGTTAGTTAGTTAGTTAGTTAGTATTCACTTCACATTCAATTCACCGAGGCTTGAAATCTATGACCTATGCCCTCTCTATCATATGAGCGAAGTGGTGGAGCCGCCGTACTATAAGCACGTAGAGGTGGAGGGCGATATCGATGAGGTCGAGGAAGAGGCGCGGGCGGAACAGAATGAGGAGCGCGAGAACGAACCGGTTGCCGAGACTTGGATGCTGACGGGCACCTCTCCCAATAAAATGGGCAACTAGGTCTAAGGTGTGGGGCAGCTTGGCGCGACGTCTGGCGGATAATCATCCTGACCACATTATTAGCGGAGAAGCAACGCACGTGTTTTATCCTGTGCTGATTGATTCAAAGTAGTGACGAGAGACGCAAAGAGAGGCACCACCCGGCAGCCTCTCGTACGTTCACGTCAGCTATAATGCAAGAAATACCCCTCACAACACTCGATCCCCCTCCTTCGCCCCATACCGCGAATGAAACTAAGAATCATACATACCCCAGGTCTACTGGCGGCGAGCACATGATGAACTGGTGGAACGTTAAAAAAAAAAAAAATGTGCTCAGTTCACTATGGATTCACTATTGCCACGTAGGTCGACGTGTTCACTTCAAATCAGTACTTCACTAGTAGTAGTACTTGCGTTGTGAAGGGAAGGGTTCAGTGAATATCCTAACTACTAATCGACAGATGTTTGTCTGTCTGTTTGTTTGTCCCTCGATTTAGGGTAAGGATCAGGTAGGCGCGAGAGTAAGGATCAGGTAGGCGCGAGAGCCAGACAGTGATCCTCCAAGCCGTCTACAGCGACCTCGCAGACTATTTCCACGAGCCGCGGCGGCTCTTTCAGCGCGCCATTCTCACGCCCCGTCGAAACGATGTTGTCGATGCTAACAACGCGCGCATGACCGCGGCCTTTTTTTCCCGAAGACGAGGCGTCGGAGTTCTTTTCGGCCGACTAGGTTGGGTCGGAAGCCGACGCCTCGCTCTTTACAGTCGAGTTTTCAACTCCCTGACAACCAACGGCATGCTGACTTCGATCGCGAGCTTAAATTCTTCGCAACCTCGACCCGTTGCACGGCCACTGCAACGGTACCAGATACATTGTCGTTGTCACCGAGGCTCCTCCAACCTGTATCGCTTAAGGCCCGCCTACGCCAAACGATCAACAAGAGCCAAACGCCCCGCGAGGTCGGCGTCCTCTTTCCCAAGCCCGTCTTCTGCCACGTCCAGCTCTACGTGGCTCTCTGTCGATCGGCATCCCCGAGGATATACTCATCTGGGTCGACGACTCCACCCTACCCCACACGTGCTGCGCTATACCGATAAGCCCCCTCCCGGCGTCTACACGCGCACTATAAGTGAACTTACTGGGGCCACGTGAACTTACTGGGGTTTGAGATTGGGACTAGGTGAACTGAGTGACCAGGTGAACTAACTGGGACCAGGTGAACATACTGGGGTTTTTAGAGTGAACGCAAAGGCTAGCGGCGTGTACGGATCAAAGCAGCTTGGATTGGCGGAGGTGAGAGCGACGAGCTCGAAGGAGAGTGGGGTGAGTGGATGTGAGCACGAGTGGGCTTACGTCGAACTTACTGGGGTTAGAGATTGGGACTAGGTGAACTTACTGGGACCAGGTGAACTTACTGGGGTTAGAGATTGGGACCAGGTGAACTTACTGGCGAACTTACTGGCCTGCACTTGTTATTATTATTATCGAATGCGCTTCGAACACGGCTTGCATAATAATAATAACCCCCTTGAAGGCTGTCTCAAGTCAACTGCAACGCTTGACAGCAACCTGTCAAGCAATGTTTGAGTCTTTTGTAAAAAAGTGGCGTTCGCGGCGCGAGGAGCGTCGGGCTCCGGCGCAGGAGAACGAGGGGCTGGCGATGTTGCCGGAGAACATGATCGTGGTCGTATTCTTTTTCTTGGAGATCCCCGAGGTGAAGGCGGTGGGGTGCATCGCGCGCGTGTTCGCGCAGTGCGCCTCCGAGCCGTCGGTGTGGAGCGAGCTGGCGCGGAGCGTCTTTTCCCGCGCGCGCGGCTTGGTGCTGGTCCCGCACGATCCCGCAGGCCGGAGCGTGGTACCGTCGACGTTGAAGCGCGCGCGGGCAGTCTCTTCGTGGCCTTTCGCGTTCTCTCCGCGGGGTGCGCACGACGACATCGCGTGCCACCGCGTCGGGGACGGCGTCTGGGACCTCGAGTTCGACGAGCGCCTCGTAAAACGGTCGAATCGGTGCGTCGCGGGCAACAAGCCGTTTGGGTGTTTCGGGAAGGGCAGAGTCGCCGTCCCGGGGGTGGACCGGAACGGCGCGGCAGTCTGGCGCGCGCAACCCGGGGCCTACTTCGAAGTTAGTCTGCGGACGACCCCGCGGTCGCGCCCCCTCGACTCCCAGCGCCGGAGCGCCAACTCGCGGATCAACGCCTATCGCCCCTGCGTCGCCGTCGGCGTCTGCACCTCGAACTTTTCTCTTCGGGGCAAGCAACCCGGCTGGGATCACGCGAGCTGGGGGGTCCACGCCGACGACGGCCTCCGCTTCCACGGCCGCGGCATGGGGGCGCCCTACGGGCCCTCCTTTGTGGCGGGGGACACGATCGGCTGCGGCATTTTCTCCTACGACAAATTCAGCCGCGAAGCCCTCGTCTTTTACACGCTCAACGGCGACGTCGTCGATAATAGACATGCCTTTTCAATCCGCTCAGATTTCCTTGACGATTTGTGCCCGGTGATCGGCATGGACTCGGCCCGCCTCGGGGTCACGGTCAACCTCGGCACCTCGAGGCCCTTCGTCTTCGACCTCGACCAATTCCTCGCAAACCCCAAACGCCACAAACCGCGACCGGTGCGCCGCGCCTTCGAACTCCCCTACGGCTACGCCGAGTACTACGACGACGAAGACCCCGACACCGACGACGACTGATGAGTATAGGTATTGGTACTGCTACTTGCTGGCTGAAAGACGTGAATTCTCCTCCCGTATATATAGGGAGGAAGGCGTCGTCGCATTATGAAATCCTGCCTGCCTGCCTTCGCTAGTAATAATAATAATACATAGTCGAGCTGCTGCTCCTAGACTACAAGAAACTCGTGTTGCGGGAGGTGGTCGAGGTGGAGGTTGGTCATCATCTTGGGGACTGCCAAGAGGTCATCCTCGAGGGCCCACTCGTTCTGAACCTCGAGGGTCGCCGGCTTGCCCCGATGGTCGAGGTACTCGAGGGTGGTCAGGCGGCCGGAGGGTATGGAGGCGTGATGGAACACGTCCTTGAAGCCGTCGCAGCTGTTGAAGCGGAAGTTGGGGCACGAGGCGGGGAGGTCCTGGCACTCCCGGGAGATGACGGGGAAATGATGTTTCCACTCGTCCTTGCCCCAGTAGATGGCTGTGTTGTACGTGAAATTCCGGGAGAACATCTCGTTGGCATAGGGCACGCAGCCCGCGCGCTTCGCGAGGCAGAGGATGACGTGCCAGAGAGCGTGCTGGTCCTTGAAGCCGCACCGGAACTTCATCCAGGCCGCCAACAAAACCCTCGTCAAAATCGAATCCCTCATATAAAAGTGGTTGGACCTCACACGGAAAAAGGTCGGTCCTTTCTCGCCAAAAAGCACGTCGTATCTGCCCGTCGCGTGCGGCCGGCTGAAAACCTCGCTCGTCAGGTCGACGCGGTCGTAAAACTTTTGCGAAATGACCGAATCGATGTCGGTGTACAACATCCCTTGGACCCCCGGTTGCTCGATGAGCGCGTACAACGCCAGTACCTTGCAGAAATGATTGGAGTTGATCTCCTTCTCCCCGAGTTGCGAATAGTACGAGTCGTGGCCGGCCCGGTGGTACACCTTCTGCCCCTTGTTGAACAACTTGGTGTAGTTGTGGCAGTCACCCCCGACCGAGTGCCGGAGGTGCTCGGCGAGACCCCCGACCCATAACGCCACGGGCAGTTTCGCCGCCGTCGTCGCCCAAACGTACTTGTGAGCAAAGTACGGCCACACGCGAAACAAGTACTCGAAACTATTCGCAACCATGAGCACTACGGGCCTCCCTTTCGCTTCATCGCTCAGGCAGAGCATTGGCCTCTTCGTGATTGCTCGCGACTTGGGCGTCACCACGATTTCGCCGCGGCGCCCGGGGAACGTAAATTTCGCGCCCGGTCCGGAGTGCGATTGCTCCCCGGGTTCGCTCCACAACCCCGAGCGAATCGTGAACTGACACCCGACGTCCACGCTCTCGGCGTGCCGCATCCATTCGCACAGGTGCCCGTGGTGCCCGCCGAGACGCCATTCGCACCACTCCTGGCTCATGTGATCGGCGTACACGAACTTCTTCGCTCCCTCGGTCTCTAACTCGCCTTGGGCAATAACTTCCCGCAGTCGGCCGCTCACGGCGGCGGCGGCGGCGGCGGGAAAACCAACTGCATACAGCAACAACAAAACTCCCAAGCCGCCCACAGCCATCATCGCCTTGTTGTTGTTGTTGTTGGTGCCGCCCATACGGGCGGGCGGGGTGCTTTATTATTTCGCCACAACGGTGGTAGTAGTAGTTCTCAATACAAAAAAGCGGTCTGATTGACTTTGTCGATGCCGAGATGGGTCATGACGAGCGGGAGGCGATGGCGGTTCCGCGTTGTCTTGAGCTCTTGGCCGGCCCAGGCGTCCTGAATGAGGAGCGAGGCCTTGGAGCCGTCGTCGTCGATGTAGCCCATCTCGAGCGAGCTCCGCGCAGGGACGGTGTGATGTCGAAAGGTGGCGGATATGTCGTACTTAGCGCAGCCGGGTTCGAAGGGAAAAGTAGGACACGCGTCCTGTCGCCAGGTCGAGTTGCGGTCGACGGCGAGGGCCTCGAACTTGCCGTTTGCTTGCCGGCGAAAGGAGGCGAGCGTGCCCATCAACACGGACCTATAGTGAAAATCCGGCGAGAACAGTTCGTCGACATAGTCGAGGCAGCCGGCTTTATTGGCGAGGACGAGGATGGTGTGCCAGAGCGCGTGCTGGTCCTTGAAGCCGCAGCGCCAGTGAAGCCAGCCCGCGAGCAAGGCGCGAGAGAATATCGAGTCGCGCAGGTAAAAGCTGCTCGAGCGGACGCGCCAAAAGGTGGGAACGCCCTGCTGGCCGACGGTGAAAACGACGTCGACGTTTTTGTCGGCGTGCGGCCTAAGAAAGGTCGCCGACACGTTGCTGCCAAACTCGTCGAGGTTGACGGTGGTGTCCAAGTCGGCGTAGTAGACGCCAGTGATCCGCGGGTTCTCGAGGAGGGCGTAGGCGGCCATTATCTTTGCTGCGGTAATCAAATTTCTCTCATTACGCGACTGTGCTCACCGTGGTGATTCGAGTTCATCTCGGCGCCGGAATTCGACGAGTAGAACGAATTGTAGCGCGGGTCGAGGCTCCACGCGCCCTTCTTTTTTTTCGCGCCAGTCGTCGTCGCCTCGAGGTACCGGTGGCACATCTCGGTCGAGCTCATTTTCAGAGCCTGGGGAAAGTCGCCGATCCAAATCATTAACGGAACGTCGACCGATCGCGCCCACAACACCTTGTGAACCAAGAACGGCCACAGCCGGAATAGGTACTCGAAGCTGCTCGCGACCGACAACACCGCCGGCGATTTCCACCGGGCTGTCGTCTTCGCGAGGATTCGCGGGTTGTGGTGCATGCAGAGGAGTGGCCTCTCGAGCCGCGGCAACCGCTTGGGCGTCGCGATCACCTCTCTAGCGCCGCCGTCGAGCGTCAACAACAAAGCTGGGCCGTCGTGGTGCTGTTGGGTCTCGGGGGTAGCAAAGAGGCCCGGTCTCGGAGTGAAGGTGCAATCGACGTCCACCTCGCCCGCGTCGCGCATCCAGTCGCACGCGCCGCGCCGTCCGAGCGCGTCGCACGCCTCCGAGCCGCGAACGGCGTCGAAGACGAACGGCTCTTGTTTTCCGCGCCTGACGCTGGTGACCTTCCGCCGAGGCGGGCACGACACGTTCAGCATCATCATCATCATCATGGCGTTGTTGCTTTTCGACAACGCGCACCGCGGCGGAGCCTCCTCCTCCTCCTCCTCCGAGGGATCGACGACGAGCCGACGAGCGTCGGAAAATCCAACCGCCTTATAACAACCTTTTCGCGGAACGCGTTGCTCCACAGCGTCGTCGAATCTCCTGATATCGTGACCCCATCGTTCCAAGCACGGCCGATCCGTCGAGAGCAGCATCGCCGCGCTGCCGTCCTCCTTAAACCCGTCTTCGAGCGTTTCGTCCTCGTCGTCGAGCAGGTCCGCTGCCTCGTTGATTATTGGCGCGAGCGGCCCGGAGACTCGGACGTCGACATTCATGACGAGCGCGTACGAAGTACCGAGGAGGCCCAGCGCCTGGGTTTTCGCTTCCTTCCGCGCGAGAGCCTGGTTCGACGCGCAGCTAGCGTCGAAGGCCATTACCTCGACGTCTTCGGGGGCGCACAGAAGGCCTTCGTCGTCGTCGTCGTCGGTGATGAGAACAATTCTACCGCTCCACTTCCCGAGCCGTCGGATCGCGCTCACGGTTCGCGATGCGAGCGAGCTCGAGCTCTGGCCCGGCCGCAACGGACCCCATGCAACGAGGACGATGGCGACGTTCTCGATGGTGATGAGATCCCGATCTGGTGAGAGGTCCGTCCTGGTGGGCCTCCTACGCTCCGGGACGACCCCTTCGACGCACAACACGACGACGCCCGCGAAGAGCAAGGCCAGACACAAAAAAAAGCTCTGGTCCTTGTTCATTTTATTAGTTTATTTCTCTCTCTTGTGGCTAATTTTTACTAGTAGTAGTAGTAAATGTTTCATCGGAGGAGGAGGGCTCTCGACATCACTACTTAACTTATGGCAGAACTGAATTAATTTTCTGGCGCGTTGCCATGCATCAGGCGCATCGGTGGGGTGTCGTCGCGGTTTTGGTGTGTTTGTTGGTCGCAGCGTTGACGAGGCGCGACCCCTTGCCACTCCGGCGCTTGTTGTCGCGCAGCAGCAGGGAGACAGAAAATATCGCTGTGGCACTTATCGCATGCGGGGAGGTCGCGAGGGAAGCATTGGTGCCCCTGTGCGTGAGGGCGCTCCGAGGGGCTGGACGGTGGGAGGGGAAGATCTACCTCCTGACCGACGCGCCCGAGTGCGCGCCGGAGAGCGTGGACGTTGTTGCCGTCAAACACGCTCCCGAGTGCCGAGAAGGTTCGATCGCTTACAAGGAGCTGAAAATGAGGATCCTCGAGGTCGCAGCGATGCGGGGGGCCGAGGATTTCGTGCTGTACATCGATGTCGACGTGTTCGCAGGAAGGCCCCTCGCGCCCTTTGTGGCGAGCGCGGCGAGAGAAATCGTCCGAAACGCGAACACTTTCGTAGCTTACGACGAGGCGAAAGTGACCCCCGACCCGTTCCATGCCGACCGCCTCCTGCGCGAACCCTACCACGGTGGCGTCTTCTTCGTCGCAAGGGACAGGTCCGAAGCCTGCTTGGGAGCCTGGCGAAGGAACACGCACCTCGAGATAGAGAAGCAGAGCACGTCGAAGAACGCGCACGTTCGAGACCAACAAGCCCTCGCGGCCGCCGTCGCCGCAGACGAGTGCCGAGTCGCTACTTTCGACGTCGAAACCTTGACCAAGCCCAACGTGAGTACGATCGCGAATAAGCACTACGCCGTCCTCAACCACGTCTCGCGCACCGGCCGCCTCACCCTCGTCCGGAACAGGCACCACCTCACCAGGGACCACCTCGCGGCCGTAGCCGTCGATTTGGTCGGACTCACGCCGGCCGAGGCCCAAGGGTCGTGGTGGAATCGCCCGGGCGACTGCGGACGGCGCCCCGACCCGGAACTTCCTGTCCTCGTCCTCTCGTGCCCCTCGGGCGAGGTCCCGCGACCCACCACCATGGGTCGCGGCCACATAGTAAGAAGGCAAAAGTAAGTAAACGATGAGGAGTTAGTTGCTGCTAGAGAGGATGATCCTCCTCCGAAGAAGGGGGAGGTCGCCTCGGCCGACGAACCGCGACGTCGTCGTCGTCGTCGTTAAATGGTGGGAGGCGCGAGGGCAGGGCATCGCCGCCAGCGTCGCCCGAGGCGAGGGGCTCGGTCGCCCAGTCGGTCGGGAGGCGCAACAAGTCATCATCGTCGTCGCGACGGTTGGCGATCCTCCAATCGGCGACGGCGATTTCGGCGTCGTCCCAAAGCGGCGCGGGGTCGAGGATGTAGAACAAGGGCGCGCCGTCGGGGGCAAAGCGCGGCAGCGTGGCGTCGTCGGGGTCCTCGAGGTCGTCGTCGTGCCGTCGCCACGCGGCCGCCGGGAGATAGGAGTAGGCGAGGCCCGGGACGCGTCTGTGAGGGCGGGTCGCCTTGAGGGAGGCGAGCGAGGCGAAGGCGACCCAGGCGAGGGAGGTGGTGGTCCAGTAGGGCGAGGCGAGCGCGGCGTCGAGGCTCGCGGAGGCGGCGATGAGATATCCGCAGACGGCAGCCGCGAGCAACGGGAGGGCGGGTTCGCGAGGCGCGACGAGCTGCGCTACGAAGGTCAGGAGCATCGCGAGCTTCCAGGGGCGCGGGCCCTCCTCATCCAAATCGAACCCGTCGGCGCGACATATCCACGCCAACCCGAGGGGAACGGCGCCCCGGGCCAACCATCGCGCGTCCGACTCGTCGGTCGCAGAAAATTCTACGGGAGACGCGCCGCTCGCTAGCGCTAACGCCACGAGGCCTAACGTCAGTGTCTGGACGCCAAGGCACACGAGCACCGACCCGCACCCGAAGGCCCACTCGCTGGGGTGCGTGACCCCCGCGTACAGCATCGCTCCCACTGATATCGCGAGATGGCTCTGGTTGTTGTGGCACGCCGGGGCGACAGTCAGCCGCCACCATTCGCCGTCGCGCACGACCAGACCGTAGTTGTACCCCACCGACCTCACCCGACCCTGCTTGATGAGGACGTACGTCACCACGATCGTCAGACTCCATAAGATTGGCGCGAGCATTCTCCTCAGGCCATCATCATTTTCTCGATTGCTATAAGGGGGGGGGGTTCGTGAAGGTTTTGGTGCAAAGGGCGTAAAGTCGGGGTCATCGCCCAAGCGAAGAGAGAAGGCGGGCCCCGCGCGTAGGTCGTACGCATGCTGCCGCCGGACGTATGTGCGACGAAAAAAGTGGGGCGTCCTACTGGGCCCGGGCGGCCTTCTGGAGAAGGGTAGCCAAAAAAATATTGGGCACACATCTCGGCACAGCAGTGGCGGTTGTTGAGAATTTGAGGGGAGGAGCTGGGCCACGAGATGATGAGCGTAGTCGAGAAGCGGTCCCACGAGGACGCCGCTACCCGACACGAGCATCGGTGAAACGAAAGGTGGCCGGCCACCAGTCGCGCAGTGGCTCGACGAGCTGGGAGGTTAAAGCACGCTGGAGCTGGGGTGTGCGCAGGGGTGTCGTGACGGTGGAGTGAACTTGGACGCCGCCCATGGAGAGAGACGAACTCGAGGGCCGTCGACGAGATGAAGGTTGGCGGGGTCGCCGGAACCAGCGCCGCCGTGGGGAGGAGCCAGCGTACGGTACGGAGATTAGCGCGAAGCCCGTCCCACGAAGTCTCGAGTGCTCGCGCCAGGCGGCAACCAACCGGACGCGAGGAGGTGGTGCCAGATTTTACGAGCGAGAAATTATTAAGCTTATTAGCTAGCCACGCGCCACCGAAGGAGGGTACTGTTGACAAGCTCGATGACGAAGTAGGCAGACGCGTTGACCGGAATGGCGCGGCACCTAAATAAAAAAAGAAAGACAGTAACCTTTGGGGGTTTCAGTAAAAAATTGTATTTTTTGTTCTCTCGAGGAAAGGAAAGGAAAGGAAAGAAAAGAAAAGGGCAGGGAATCATATAAAAAACACGTACAGCATCGGGACGTAGCCGCGGTAGAAGCAGCGGAGGCCGCCGTCTCGATAGGTCGCCGCCCACGCGTCCACGTACCGCGTTCCCAGCGGTCCCGCCTGCAGCCGCCTGCGCGGTGGTTGGAGCGAGACGAAGCGACGGGTCGCACGTCTTGACCGTGTCGGTCGTCATGCAGGTCGTCCACTCGACGAGGCCCGCGGCGCCGCCCGCCTGTCGCGAAGGAAGATCAACGAGGAGCCCGTAGTAGCGCGTACGAACGCCTGGACAGCAGTGAGCGATCGAAGCAAAAACACAAACGCACGGGGCGCCAGTCGAACCAACCCGACGTAGTCTTATTTTTTTTTTTTTTGTCGAGGCGACCGAGGACGTGCTCGTATACGGCGAAGAAGACGGCTTGCGAGAGGACTAGATGAACGCAGGTGGCGAGCATGCCGTGGCCGAGCGCCCGCGCGCCACCCGTTGCAACGAGCCGCCGCACGACAGTCGACGCCGAGAGCTTTTCGTTCTGAGCCTGAATCTTGATCGCGTCGACGGGCGCGGTTATGGACGCGGTCGCGAGGCCGCACAACGCGCCCGAGAGCGCGCCGCGCGCGGCCTCGGGGCCGTCGTAGTCCAGAAAACTCTGCGCGGCGAAGTACATCGAATACATCAACGCCCACTGCGGCGTCACGGCCAGCAGCGGCGCCGAGACGCCCGAGAACAACGACCCAAACAGCCGCGCGCGCCGGCCCGTCTGCATGCGGACCTTGACGCTCTCGAACGGATACCCGACAATCACCCCCACGCCCCCGCCAATCGTCCCGCTGACGACGGAAGTCCACAGGGGCTGCTCGTACTTGCCGCATTCGCCCGCCGCCGCCATACGGGGCGGCGACCAAAGCGAGCCAATAATTAACTGTGTCCTTGCCTTGTTGTTAACTATTACCCTCGACGACGACAAGTAGTTATAACGTCGTCTCGCGCGTCAGGGTCTTTTTACCACAACAAAGTCGCCGCCGTTCATGGGATCTCTGGTCGAGAGCGAGATGGTCCCGGAGAGCGATGGAGTGCCCCGCTCGCACGCGCGCGTCCTCAACTCTGGCGATCAGCTCGACCGTCGGCGGCAGCTCAGCGTCGACAAGTCCACCTCGCGGGAGGACTTCAAGGAGACTGACAAAAAGGACTCGTCTGAGAAGGCGCTGACTGCCTCTGACTTCGTCATGTTCGCTCTCAACAATGATTACAACGTAGTGGTCGAGGAGGAGTCGGGGGTCCCGCAGGATCCGGAGGAAGTCTTCAAGGAGATCATCCCGCAGCCGTCGAACGACGCCTACAAAATCGCGCGAATGAATACGGCGTTGAAGCGACGCCGCAAGCAGCGGAATCTCCTGATCGGTATGATCTTCTGCTTCACCTTGGTCATCGTGGTCATCGTTATCGGGGTGATTTTTGGTGGCTGAGCATTTCTTCACCGCCACTCCCCTCTCGTCCTCTTAGGCACTAGTCTCAGAACTTCTGCCGCCCGCGCCTCTGGGTCCACTCCACAAAAATGCAACCAAGAGGAGATGAAACCTCGTCCACTGCGCGTGTGAAGACCCTCGTTCTCTCACTCGACCCTACTAAGTCCGTGTGTACATAGTGCAGGCGGCTCTTTCAGGGAGGGTGCACAGCAAGACAAACCACCGGCCAGGTGGACCTACGACGCTGCATTCGCAACAACAAAGCGCCCCCCAGCCTCCCTTCCTGGGGTGGGTTGTCTTCTTCCTTCCCTCCGTCCCTCCCTCCGGGTGTGATACGTGGGAACTCATCAGAATTCGAAGCGGACGTCGGACATTATTGAATCTGAAGAAGGCGGCCGGACGCCTTTTTTTTATGACCGTCCGACCGACCGAGTATGTTTTCACACGCCGGTCGAACCAACCTTAACAACAACCACAACTTGACGATCTCGAAGAAGCAACAACAACCTACGTGCGATTTCCGCCCATGTCGACCGAAAGGCCGGCGGCCGTGAGACGCTGGTCTTCGGCGGCCATGGCGTCTTCGAGGGTCTTGAGGAGGTGATCGCGGTAGGCGTCGAAGGGTTCTCCCCACTCGGTGACCTGTCGGTCTTCGACGACCCAGAGGCGCATGTTCGTTGACTCGATGAGGCGCGCGTCGTGGGTGACGCAGACGACGCCGCCGTTGTATTCGTTGATTGCGTCGCACAGAGCGTCGATGGTCTCGATGTCGAGGTTGTTGGTGGGTTCGTCGAGGAGGAGCATGTGCGGGGCGGCGAGCGAGAGCTCGCAGAGGACGACGCGGGCCTTTTGGCCGCCGCTGAGGTCGCGCATCGCAATCTCGTGAGCGTGACCCTGCAAGCCGTAGCGGCCGAGCATGTTGCGGACGGTCTGGTAAGTCTCGTCCTGGAAGAGGCGACGGAGGTAGTCGACGGGCGATTCGTCCATCGGGAGGCGCTCGACAAAATGCTGGTTGTAGACCCCGATCCGCAGGCGCGGGTTGCGCTTGATCTCGCCCTCGGTCGGGGCGAGCTTGCCGGTGAGCAAGTTGAGGAGCGTGCTCTTGCCCGAGCCGTTGTTTCCGACGACGCACACCCTCGTGTCCTGGTCGATCCCAAAATTCATGTCGGTAAAGATGTACGGGAGCTGGGGAGCGTAGCGGAAAGACGCGTCGACGACCTGGAGGACCGGCGGCGACAGAGCCGCGCATTCGGGAAAGTGCATCTTGACCGCGTACTCGCGCGGTCGTTCGAGGAGCTGCGTCGCCTCGACGGCGTCTTGGCCCGCGGCGACCGCCTGCTTCTTTGACCTCGCGCCCGGCTCGCGCTTGGCCTGCGCTTGCTTCCGGACCTGCTCCTCGGCCTTGGCCTTGGAGGTGCCGCCCTTGCTCTTGAGCGCCCGGAGCTGCTTCTGCTGCTTTTCCCACTCCTTCTGCTGCGTCGCGCGCTTCTGCTGCTCCAACGCCTTGAACGTGTCGTAGTTGCCGCGGTACGCGTCGAGCGTCCGCCTCTCGGAAATGTGGAGGATCTCGACGCAGACCGAATTCAAAAAGTCCTGGTCGTGCGACACGATCATCAACGTGTGCTTGTACTTTTGAAGGTAATCGTCGAGCCAGATCACCGCGTTCAGGTCGAGGTGGTTCGTCGGCTCGTCGAGCATCAGCAACGTCGGCTCGATGAAGAGCGCCCGCGCGAGCGATATGCGCATGCGCCACCCACCAGAAAACAGCCTCGTCGGCCGCATCTGCATCTCCTTGGAAAACCCCAGCCCAAACAGGATGCGCCTCGCCTTGGCCTCTGCCGCGTGCGCGCCGATCGCGACCAGCTGCTCGCCCACGACCGCGAGCCGTTCCGACGCCTCGCGCTGCGCCTCGGACGTCAGCCCGCCCGCCTCCAAAAGCGCGCTCAATGCCTCCTCTTCTTTCATCAGCTCGGTCCGCTCCGTGTCGGCGCGCAGCACGGCGTCGACCGCGCGCGTATCGTCCGCCGTCACCTCCTGCTCCACGTAGAGGCACTGGATCCGCGGCGGCGTCTTGAGCTCGCCCGCCGCGATCATCTTGAGCAACGTCGTCTTCCCCCGCCCGTTCGGGCCCACGATTCCGTACCGACGCCCGTGCGCGATCAACAACGCCGAATTCTCGAACAGCGTCTTTCCCGCCGCCGAGATCGAAAACGAATCAATTTTTACGTCCAAAGCGTTCGCCCAACTCGCGTCGCTCTCGTCGATCGCGCTCTGCGACACGGCGAACTGCGCGCCCTCCATCGACCGCTTCTCGCGCGCGGCCATCTCCGCCGCCTCGCGTTTCCGCGCGTTCCACTCCTTTTCCACCTTGCGGCGCGCCTTCGACCCCAACGCTTTCCCGTCGTTCTTCGCCACCGCCGCCGCGATCGCCTCCTCCAACGTCGCCTCCACCTTGACGTCGTTCGAGTCGTCGCGCCACGCTTCGCCATCCTTCCCGCTCAGCAACCCGCCCGCAGCCTCCGCCGCTTTCTCCGCGTCCACCGCCTCCGCCTCCTCCTCGTTCTTCTTCTTCGAGGCCGCCTGTTTCTTCTCCTCGAGCCGCGCCCGGTACTTCTCCACCTTGCTCCGGTACCGTTCGATCTCGTGCGCTGCCTCCCCTTTCTTCTCCGCCTTGGCCAACTTCTTCTCGTACTTGGCCAACTTCTCCGCGACATCCCCTTCGTCGCCCTCCTCCCCTTCGTCGCCCTCCTCCTCCTCCTCCTTCATTTCCTCGCGCTGCTTCGCGAGCGCCGCTGCGAACGCGCTCGGTGTCGAACCAGCACCCTCCTTCTTCTTGAACAGGCTCGCCTTCGTCACCGCCGCCTCCTCGCCCTTGTCCACCACCTCTTCTTTCGCGACAACCACCGCCGGGGCTGCTGCCGCCTCCTCGACGCCGCCCTTCTTTAGCTTCTTGCGTTCCGCCTTGGACAGCTTCTTCTTCGCGGGCTCGCCGCCGCTAACCGCCTCCTGCGCTTCTTCTTCGCCCGCGGCCTCGACCGTCGTCGCTCCACCATCTGCTGCGACCGCATCTCGTTTCTCCTCGTTTGCCACGCCTTCTTCCACCTCGTTCTTATTGGTTTCAATCTCTTCCTCCTCCAACTCCTCGCCGTCCTCCTCGTCCTCGTCGCGCGTGCTCTCGTCTTTTTTATTCTGTTTTCGCTGCTGCGCTTTCGATAGCTTCTTGGTTGGCGGCGCGGGAGGTGCCGGGGATTCCTCATCATCATCATCCTGAGCAGCCAACGCCTTGGCAATCGGATCCTCAAACTGATCATCATCGTCGTCATCGTCATCGCGCGCGCGGCCCTTGCCTTTCTTCTTCTGCTTTCGCTGCTCAGCCTTCGAGAGTGTCTTCTGCACGGGTGCTGGCTTCACCTCTTCCTCCTCTTCATCATCCTGAGCAGCCAGCGCCTTGGCAATCGGATCCTCAAACTGATCATCATTGTCGTCGTCATCATCGCGCGCGCGGCCCTTGCCTTTCTTCTTCTGCTTTCGCTGCTCAGCCTTCGAGAGTTTCTTCTGTACGGGTGCTGGCTTCACCTCTTCCTCCTCTTCCTCCTCTTCATCATCCTGAGCAGCCAACGCCTTGGCAATCGGATCCTCAAACTGATCACCATCGTCGACGTCGTCGTCGCGCGCACGGCCCTTGCCTTTCTTCTTCTGCTTTCGCTGCTCAGCCTTCGAGAGTTTCTTCTGCACGGGTGCTGGCTTCACCTCTTCCTCCTCTTCCTCCTCTTCATCATCCTGAGCAGCCAGCGCCTTGGCAATCGGATCCTCAAAATCATCACCATCGTCGTCGTCATCATCACGAGCGCGGCCCTTGCCTTTCTTCTTCTGCTTTCGCTGCTCAGCCTTCGAGAGTTTCTTCTGCACGGGTGCTGGCTTCACCTCTTCCTCCTCTTCCTCCTCTTCATCATCCTGAGCAGCCAGCGCCTTGGCAATCGGATCCTCAAAATCATCACCATCGTCGTCGTCGTCGTCGCGCGCACGGCCCTTGCCTTTCTTCTTCTGCTTTCGCTGCTCAGCCTTCGAGATTTTCTTCTGCACGGGTGCTGGCTCCTCATCATCATCTTCTTCCTCTTCCTCCTCCTGAACAGCCAGCGCCTTGGCAATCGGATCCTCAAAATCATCACCATCGTCGTCGTCGTCGTCGCGCGCACGGCCCTTGCCTTTCTTCTTCTGCTTTCGCTGCTCAGCCTTCGAGATTTTCTTCTGCACGGGTGCTGGCTCCTCATCATCATCTTCTTCCTCTTCCTCCTCCTGAACAGCCAGCGCCTTGGCAATCGGGTCCCCAATCTCCTCATCATCGTCGTCGTCGTGCACGCCCTTGCCTTTCTTCTTCTGTTTTCGCTGCTGCGCTTTCGATAGCTTCTTAGCTGGCGGCACGGGAACCGGGAGCTCGTCCTCTTCCTCCTCCTCCTGAGCAGCAGGCGCCTCGGCAATCGGAGCCCCAAGGTCCTCGTCGTCCTCCTGCGCACGGCCCCTAGCTTTGTGCTGTTTGCGCAGCTGCGATTTAGAGAGTTTCTTCGCTGGCAGCGGCGGCGAGGGCGGCTCATGTTCCTCCTCATCCGCATGCGGCTTTGCGATGGGATCTTCGAAATCCTCGTCGTCATCGTTTGCGTGGCCCTTCTTCTGCTGCTTGCGCTGCTGCGCTTTAGTCAGCTTTTTCGTGGGCTCGACGTCATCATCGTCTGCGCGCGGCGCGTCGTCATCTTTGGCTGCTGCCTTGTGCTGCTGCTTGCGCTGCTGGGCCTTTGTGAGCTTCTTCGGTGCCGGGCGCTCATCGTCTTTCGCGGCGTCGACTTCTTCGTCGTCGCTGTCTTCGTCGCCCTTTCTGCGCCCCTTCCGGCCCATCGCGATCGCTTTTCTATCGCATCAAACGGATATACAACAAGCATCTAACGGAGCTACAACAATCTCCGTTGCAGCAAAGTTCGGACAGGAATGCTGCTGGTTTGCAAGGAGACGCGCGAAGCGGCCCTCGTGCGCGCGAGTCGAAAGATGCAGGCAGCGCTTCGGCGGCGACGGCGCGGCGACCTCGCGCGCGCGCTGCAGGCCACGGCCCTACGCGAAATTCCGATCCCCGCGCCTGCTGTGACGTCGGTCGAGCAGGCTCTGCAGGACGTCGGACGCGAGCCGATGCTAATGCTCAACAACGAGGTGTTCGAGGCGAACGAGTTTCTGGCGGCGCTCGAGCGACTGTGCGCGGCGATTGTGCGGTTTTCTAGCGTCCGCGTCGTCGACGGCGAACCTCGAGCGATAGTAGTTAGGGACGCGCTGCTGTCTCGACTCTCTCGCACAAGCTCGGGCGCCGATGCCTACGCGATGGTCGTCCGACTTCTGGGGCTCGACGACGACGATGGCTTTGTTGTCATGCCGCGCTTGGCGCGCAACTTGCGAAAGGTGGACGCGCCGGGCGTAGAGGTCAGGCGCGCGCCGACCGGCGCTTTCAAGGCGCGCGTGAGATGCGTTAACAACTTGGCCATCCACCGCTTTTGCGACGGCTACGACGGCGACGAGCTCGACGCTGCGCTCGTCGAGGACCGCACAGACGCCGCCGATCGCCCCGACAGTCGCCGCCATCCCCCGTGGCTCCCGATCGACACCGTCGTCGTCGACGAACTCGACCTCTCCGGCTCCCCAGTACAATCAAAGCGCATTCTGTCTATTTACCTCCCAAACTCATGGTCGTCCGAGATCTTCTTCTAAGAGGAGGAGGAGGACACTCTTTTTTTAGTCGAAAAACTGCGACGTGTTCTTACTTACAAACAAACAACCACGGGGGGGCTGTCTGTCTGTCTGTCTGTCTGTCTGTCTGTCTGTCTGTCTGTCTGTCTGTCTGTCTGTCTGTCTGTCTGTCTGTCTGTCTGTGGAGCCCGGCATATCGTTCATTATGCCCCCCCCCCCCGGCTCTGGTGGTGGTTTGCTATGGCAGACCGCGCGGATGATGATGATGATGATGATGGCTATCATCACTTGCGTTTTTTCTTTGTTATGAGTACGTCCACTTATGATACGTCGTCAAACGTCGACGACGATGACGGGCGCGGCGGAGTAGGTGGCGTCGGTTGTTGTGGCAAGCGACTGGCTCTCGCGCTCGTGATTGAGAAGATTTACTTTTGACGCCGCGGCCGCCGGGACAGTTCCTAGGAGGTCAGCGAAGAGGCCGGTCCGCATGGGCACGAGAGGGACGTAGAGCAAAATGCACTTCCAACGGCCGAAAACGGCGCAATAACTCAAGAACATGTCGAGCAGCGGGCTCGAAAGGATGACGTGCCACGGTACTCGGATGTGGGCGGGCCAGCACGCGTAGTTGACGAAGGCGTTGCGGGCGAGCGAGAGCACCAGAAAGATTGTTTTGAGTTCGATCAGGTGGAGCACGGTGTGCCTCATGCCGTGGGATGTCAACAGGAAAACGAGATACATGGGACTGCATATGTTGAACACGATATTCTTCCAGTCGCGAATCCGAAAGGCGCGGAACCAGAACGCGCCGAGCCACGTCGGCGACGCGTACGTCGCGAAAAGTCGCATCGTAAGCGGAACGGTGCGGCAGCCGGAAACGGTCCAGCGGTGAGCGCGCTGCTTCCACAGCGACGCCGCGCCGTACCCCTGGACGCGCTCTTCTTCTCTATCGGCGGCGGCATGGCAGAGCTTAGCCGAGGTGGCGTGGAGGACTGGCGGCGCGAACGTGATCACGGAACAACGGAGCTCTTGGTCGAACCGGTAGCCCTTGAGGAGCGCGTGGAAGGACCCGAAAATGTCCTCGCCAAAAGGGAGCGCTGGGTGACTCTCCATCATGTCCATGTAGGCCTCAAGGCGCCAGAGACCGCAAGGTCCCGGGATGTACGGCCGCGTCGCGAGTCGCGACTGCACGAAACCAAAATGGTCGGACCGCTTGTAGTAGAAGTCGACGTAAGCCGTCACCAAGTTGGTCGGCTCTACGCGACGGCTAAACGCGACAGCGTCGACGCCGAGGTCTCCTTCGAATAGCGTGCGGTCGAAGACCATGTTGTCCGAGAGCACGGTGTCGTCGTCGATATGGAGGATATATTCGACGCTCCGCGACGACGCGAGCGTCGTCGCGCCCACGACGAGGGCTTGCGTCTTGTGGCCGTGCGGGATGTACTTGTAGCGAATGTCGCGCGAGGCTTTACGCACGATGGCCTGCGTGTTGTCGGCGGGTCGAGGCGAATTTCCGTTGTCGCACACAACGATGTTCTCCGGTTTGAAGTACGCGAGGAGGCTGCAGAGCGTTCGCTCGATTTCTGCCGCCGACTTGTGGCACGGGACCACGACCCCGATCTTGTCGAGAAAGTCCTGTTGGTTGCCGCCGAAAGGCGTCTCGCGCTTCCAGTGCGGCCAAGGATACGCAGCGAACAGCAGGAAGAAAATGTTGCTGAAGCTCCAGGCGGAAACGATGAACGCGACGACGACGCGCGATCGCCAAGCGATGACCCTTTCGACCGCGGAGGTCGCGTCCTTGGCAGCCAGCGCGATGATCGCCAAACCGACGTAGTACAATGACGCTCGCGCGAAGCCGGCCCGCGCACTGGTTGGTAGGTTCTCCGTATACTCCCACCCCTGGAAGCCCTGTGCCGGGCTCACCAGCGTCGTCTCCGCGACCCTCTGCTCCAGCAACGCGTTTTTCCGCATCGAGGCCACCTTCCCAACGAAAACGTCGTCGTCGTCGTCGTCTCGAGAGGCGGTAGAAGGCAAAACAGGCGCCGATCCATCGCCGCACATCTCCTCCTGCTCCTCATCATCGAAACGGTGCGCGTCGCGTATCGGAACAACGACTACGCGTTCGTTGCGCTTTGCGCGTTCTTCGAGAATTCCGAGCTGCTGCAACGCGACAGACTCGGCAATTCGCTTCGTCTTGAGCTCGCCAAGCGCCAGGTATGCGAGCAGCAGTTCGGCGATGCAAAATATGAAAAACTCGGAAACGCGCGCGACCGTCGACGTAAACTCGGACAGAGACTCGACCCAGACGACCGTGAGGAGAGGCAGCGAGAGACCGCAAGCTGCGGCCGTTGACACGAACTCGCCCTTGAGCGACACGTTGAACCGCACCAGCGCGATCGTGGCAACGGCCGAGAGCCGCCACGAGACGCGCCGCGCTGCCTCGCTCATGGCGAACAGAAGGTCGAACCCTACGACCACGACGAGGCACGACCACCACGAAAACTCATCCAATCTCGTTTGCTGCGATGTCTTGCCTTGCTCGAGGTCCAACATCTTGGATCACCTAGACTTGCTCCAATCCTTTATTGCGTCCTTCGCTTGAGGTCCATCATCTAATGTGTCCCAGTTGCGTGGCACTGGTCGATGGAAACTATGATATGTCATGATGTGCACAATTATGGCCGGGATTCGGAATCTCGCCCAAGCCTTGGGTAACACTAGTACTGCCATATTCCCGAAACCTTCCGTCGGCCACCATGCATTTGTATCTTTGTACAAGTCCCAGGTTATGGGACACGACGTGCGCACAATAGACAAAATCACAGAGAAAATATCTTCGGTGTGGAAAGAGAGAGAATTTCAAATACTCACAATTATGTCATCATATTACGGACACCATCCTAAGGACAAAGAATATCTTTTGGGTTCCCTGCGGAAAACAAGAAAACTCGTATGGCTGAGAAACTCCTCTCATTCTCGCTCCCGGAGCTTTACGGAATTATAAAAACTTCAGGCATGAGAAGAACATACGTAGAATAGAAGCGTCCAACTTTTTTTTTCAGTCCCAGCCCCTTGTACAGTAATAATTAAGTCTATCCGCTATGTTGTTCCAGGTTTTCGCGATCACGCGCGACCTTGCGAAAACACGCAAGAGGTTCACACTGGGCGCCGCCGAGCCAGCGACACAGCCTCGTCGATATCCGCACCCACACGTGGGAACAAGCCCGAGACCCGTAGGGGGATCTGCGACGACGACGCTTGGGGAGGGATCAACGGAGTCAGTCGTCGCCGTTAGCAACGCCTTGCCCGTCGCGTTGAATATTTCCTCCATCTTTCGGGCAGCCAGTTCGACGCGTCCGGCTGCAGTCGCGTCGTTCAGGGCAGCAGGAGTGGCCGCGGCGGCGGCCTCGGATGTGGCCATCTTCTTCTTCGTCGGCCGTCCAGTCGAAGTTGGTGCCTGAGGCCAGCTTGGCCGGTCCACCGTCAACGTTGGGTCATATTGTAAGTAGCAGTCCCCACCCATCAAGCAGCTAGCTCGCTTGGTGTCACGGAGATTCTTGGCCGGATCCCAGGCGACCTCGGAGAAGGCCCTGGCGAGTTGGGCGAGGACCTCGGCAATGATGATAGGGCCGCGGTACCTGCCACGCTCGCGGCGCAAGGAGCCGATCTGTCAACGCATCAGCATGTCGACTGCCTTCATGGCGCGATCAATGTACCATTGTATATGTCAAACTGCTGGATTCAAAGGTGGGTTGAGTCGAGGCGTAGAAACCGCCAAACTTGTGCGACGGAGGAGCGACGCGAGGCTCTCATCAAACTGGATGGGCGTTGCGATCCTAGCTTTGACGCGTTCCAGCACGGTGGCGTCAAGTTTGCTTCGGGTCCCTACAGAGGCGCCAGCCGGACCGTCGATGACAGCGGTGTTCGCGGAGCCACGCGCTGTTCTCGCGCGCTCGAGCACCTTCTTTGCGCGAGTGAGCGCCACCCTTGGCTTTCGCGGCGGAGATGGCTTGGCCACACTTGTCGCCCTCCCGCGTAGCGCCCATAGATTTGACGCTCTTGATGAGCCGCGCATCATCGACTACCACTTGCTGCGCCTTGCAATATGCTTCCTTAGTGTGCTCCGAGCGCACCGTGCGTGGACGCGTTTCGCCCCAACCAGACGATTTTCATCCTGCACCATGACGGCCGCGCGCTCAAAGGGAGCGCAGCGGTCGCGTGAAGGCACGTCGCCACCCTCAACCGCTGCTCGGTGGCGCCTGAAACACGTGGTAGCGCAGACTGGCGGCTCAATTCCGTCGAATTTGTGAATCAATAAAACTATGCGGATAATAAATTTTTTCGTTTGTTTCTCAAAATGTGACGAAGGTTGTCTTTCGTTTCTCAAAATGTGACGAAGGATGCAAGGGAGAAGGACCTACACTGGTCAAAAGAGGGCGTATGTGGTCGCCAGGGAAGTCGACGACGGTGAAAACCGTAAATGCAGGAGAGTGAGAATAACGGTGGAGTAGGAAGAAGAGCCTTACCCTGATCGCCGACCGCATGGTTGCGATGGAGGACGGTGCCTCATGAATCCTGAGCCTTGCGAGGGCATCCGCCCTCCCGGCGTAGGTTGGCACCTATTCGCCTCTCGGGCGGGCCGGTTGGCAGCCGGAACGTTCGCAGTGGGACGGGGTATGGCCGGGGGGCGCAGACGGAAGGTTATCGACATGTTGGTTGTCAGTCACATCGCGGTCTCCTCGTCGCATGGCGACAAGCTTGATGATCACTCTCCGCCGACCCACCTTTCGGCGCCCCTCGTCTACAGGCCCGTGATTCCGGATTGGCTCCTGTCGGTCCGGCCTGGCTCCCATGCTCGGGAGAGGTCTGAAGTTAGTTAGTTAGTTAGAAGAGGAGTATTCACTGTCTTTAAATGTCGACTGCTAAGAGGGGGGGGGGGTGTGTGGGGAGCATGAAGGATGTGGGTGGGTTTGTGGGGTATGAGGGATGTCTCTAAACCACCAACATGGCATTAATACTAGGTATGGCTGAATAGTCAGATAGCCGTTTTCGACGTCGACATCGGGCGAGGAGCTCGCACAGCAGACCGACCCCCACAGCAGACTCCACAATTCCCCCTCCAAGCACAAATTTTCGACGGTCGAGCGCCGGAGTGGGACAACAGCTGCGCAGACAACAGCGCGCGACAACAACTTTGAGCCGGAGCCACGTGGGAAAGTCGCGCAGGTAAAAAGTGGGAAAGCCGCGCAGGAAAACTAGAAACCGACGAAAGCCAAAGCGCCCGCGCAAGCGCAGAGGACCTACCCCTCATGGGGACCGAAAAAAAAGAGCGAAGCCAAAAAACCGTCGCGCACTTACGCGAGCGAGATATATATTGCCGACTGCTTCAGTGGCATGCGGGACTAGGTATGAAAGCGTGGAGTGCCGTGGTGGGGGAAGCATAATCGAGTAGGTTTTAAAAGACGACTGCTTGATATGGGAGGGGATGCGCGAAGTGTCGTGTGGTGGGAGCGTGGACAAGTCCGGCACCGTGAGGGGGGATAACTCGCGGATGCTTAGGTGGAGTCGCCGCCGAGCCACGGGGAGAGGGCCTGGCCGAGGGGGAAAGGGTGACTGACCTATGTCTAGGGCCCGATTGGTTTTGTTGGCTTTGCTTAGTTCTGCGTCTTCTTCTGTCGGGTCTCGTAGTCTGGAGCGATAACTTTGCCTAAGAACAGTGATTTGGGTTTTGGTTGGGAGTCTTTGCTTCTGCTGGACCATTTGACGAGTTTCTTGTGGCCTGTCAGGTGCGAAGCGTACGTGTGCGGAGGCCATATCGAGCACCGCCTGCAGGCACCAACTCCGGTTAAATGGGGGAGTTGCCTTTGTACAAGATAACGACACTCGCGTCCACGATCATGCATGCGACAGTCGCTCGAAATAATAACACAAACGGCACCTCAGTGAGCGCAGTAACAGGCCCGCGTGTGGCCAGCCTACTTGTTCGCTGTAATCCACCACCCAAAAATCATCGTTTAGTTACGATCAAGGCGCCAATAGCAGCCGATCGAGGCCACCGATTTGACGACCAGTTTGGGCATGGAGCCCAGGTCTCGTCTTTTCGCACGTATCTTGGCGCGTGATTCACAACGCAAGCCGCGGTGCGCCGACGTGCCGTCCTACGGGGTTCGTGGTCCAGCCGCACCCGCGGCCGAGTGCGCGGCGAGTAAGGTCGCCAAAAAACACTCAAGATGCAGCCTATCAGCAAGAGACACTAATCGCCCCTATCGCTCAGGATGCTGCTTCTATCATCAGCAAGAGACAATACTCTCGTCCCTATCGCGAGTCCAAAAGGAAAGCTTCGCCGGCGCAGCAGCACTGCTCACAGCAATAAACCCCGTCAACGCCGCGGGGGCAGCCCAATCCCAGGCCGCCCGTACTCAGTAGGTGGTCGACTTGAGTGGCTCCTACGTCCAGCGACGTGACGTGCACGTACTGCGCACGTCCTGCGGGGAAGCCCTATCCTCTCTTCGCCTACCCCGCAGCTGTCGGCGACCCCGCTTAAGCTGCTTGCCCACCCCGCCGCACTCTCGCCCTTTCCCACTCTGCTCTCGTTTTCCACTCGCTCTCATCTGCCCGCTCTGGTTTGCCCCTCCCCTTGCCCTCTCTGTCTGCCATCTAACTTTGAGTTACTCCTAAGCCCTTCAATGCTGTCCCAAACCCTCTTCGATGTGGTAGACGCCTGTGGTGTGTCTACGACGGGGCGAAGACGTTCTTCTTCTTCTTCTTCTTTTCGGACTGGGCACGGCAGTTTGCTGGGTCCCAATGATCATACGATAGATCGTCTCGTCGCTAGACGGAGGCGAGCACGATGCTAGTCAGTGTTACGTTGGCTTTGGTGACGCCGTGGAATGTCGACGAATGGTCCTTAAGTTCCGCTCAAAGTGCGAGACCGACGGCGCTCGACGCCGTAGAACGAGCTGTCGATACTGTCCTCGCCGGCGTTCAGGGCGTGGCTTTGGGCGAGGTGAGTCCGTGGGAGCGCGAGTCGATTGCCGTCGCTCGGCGGCTCCGCGCGCGCCTCGACTCGTTCGCGACCGCCGGAGACTGCCGTCGATGCTGGCTTCAGCGAGCGCACTGTGTGTGCGTAGACTGTCCGACGATCGCCTGGCGCGAACCTGCTCCGCTTCGCCGCATATTTGTCCTCATGTCCCACAAGGAGGTAGTCCTTGCCGTAGATACCGCCAAACTCGTCTGCGCCGCCTATTCCAACCGAGCGGTCCTCGTGGTTGGTGGCCTCGGATGCCAGCCGCTGTGGGACGAGATGGTTGCGTCGCTTACGGCAGGGACTGCTGCGATCCTCTACCCGTCCGACGATGCCTGGGAGATCGACGACGTTTTCCACGGCGAAGACGCGCCGCGCGATCTCGTCGTCATCGACGGCACGTGGTCCCAGGCTGCAGCCTTGCACAGACGATTGCCGCCGTCGGCGCCGCGAGTCAGGCTCCCCGCTGATACGCTGGCCGACATCGCTACCAATGGCCGACAGCTCCGTCATCACCCAGAAATGTGGCGTGAGATTTCGACGCTCACCGCTGTCAGCGCTGTTGCGGCCAAACTAGATCTCCATCCTGATCGTCCTGACGCGCTTCTTCGCTACCAGGCCATCGCCGACGCCGCAGCTCGCCGCCAGCTAGGCCCTGTCCGAATAAGCGAGAAACGTCGTGCGAGGGCTGCACAGTAGCGGATATAGTGTACGAATGGCAGAGGAGGTCCACCGGGAGTTTGTTTCTCTGTGGAGTCCACACCCTGGCCAGTGATCCAACGGGCACTAGGCACCGGTACTCATGCGTTTTCACTGTAGTCACACTATTCTGAATGAATAGCTTCTTCAGGCCAGAATGGGGAAACCCCTTTCTACTTTTCCCGCCGCGAGGCGACCGCCGCGCGGCGCCGTGGGGACGGCGATCCTGCTTCGCATGGGAGCGGGTGCGGCTAATGACTTTTTGCTCGAGCACCCGTGATATTGTGCCATAGGGTTCTTTAGGCAGACACGTTCTCAGGACGCGAACTATGGGTGTTTTGGCCGGTGCACGCACAGATAACAACAGCCAATAATAAATACCTGGCGAGGTCCCTCTCCCCAGTCTTCGCAATACTAGGGTGCCAGAGCGTACACTACAGAAGAAGGTGGGGGTGTAATTGTAAAGGAGCGCTGCAGGGGGCGACAGGAGCCCAACCCGCGGCGACAAAGTGCACCATTCTCAACACACACGGGTATTGCGGGTATTTCGCCGGACGTGGCGGCTGCGGCCGCGAGAAAAAGAAATTCGCAGGAAAGTTAAGTGTAGTAATCCTCTCACCGGTGCTTGCGACGTCGTCATCTGAATCTGCCGACCGCGCGGCTATCGAGGATAGTGTGCCAGTGCTCTGCGGCGCGCGCATGTCATGAAAGTGTTGGCCGCGACACAGGAGCACGGTGATGTTGGCGGAGAAGTCGCCCGCTATTGCCCGGCGTACTGCACTTTACTACCTCTAGTGTAAAGGAGCTATGCCGCCTGTCAAAGAAAGAGCCCAAGCACCCTATACGTTTTAATAGGGTCGGATAAGAAAGTTCGTACGAGCCGTTAACTATGTTTCAGTTTGTACTAAGACATACTCAACGGATCGCTGAGCTATGTTCATTTGTACTCAAGCAGTATGTGCCGCCACGCCGCGAGATCGTCGCGATGGAACTAGTCCCCATAGTGAAGTCGGCATCCTTTCGTCCCCTCACGCAAAAAAAGGGAAAAGCCCACGCGTTGTAGGACCCGTCGTTGCGGCGCGGGCTAGTCTCGTTTTCTTATCCGACCCTAGTTTATAAGAACGGTCGAGAAAGCACATAAGCTTTGGCAGTCATCCTTACCCCACGTAGCCGATCAGCGATCATGGTGAACATCCCCAAGGAGCGGCGGACGTATTGCAAGCATCGGGATTGCAAGAAGCACACGATCCACAAGGTGACGCAGTACAAGGCGGGGAAGGCGTCGAACTTCGCGCAAGGGAAACGGCGATACGACTCGAAGCAGCAGGGTTTCGGGGGCCAGACGAAGCCGATCTTCCATAAGAAGGTGCGGCGGCGGCGCGTCGAGCGTCGCGACGACCTTAATCGCAGGCAAAAACGACAAAGAAGGTCGTGTTGCGCCTCGAGTGCAAGGAATGCAAGGAGAAGAAGCAGCTCTGCATCAAGAGGTGCGACGTTACCGACGAGCGACGCTCGACTCTTGCTCGCGCAGGTGCAAGCACTTCGAGCTCGGCGAGAAGAAGAAGACGACCGGCCACTCGTACTAGAATTAGTAAACCTGTTAGGAGACGGTGCTGCCGCTGCTCCTCCTACTATTAACCGGAACGTCGCGATTCGGGTCGGCGTCGGGGAGTTGGTCCTGGGCGTCGTCGCTCACCAGCAAGTTGTTGGGCACTTCGCCTCCGGAGGCGATAGAGGTATACTCGTCATCCTCGTCGTCGTCGTCGTCCTCCCCCAAGAAGGGATTTGCGGCCCGGCTCCGTATACGGTCTGTCACTCCGTGGAGGAGGTTTGTCTTGACGCGCGTGAAGACGCCATCCAAGTGGCCTTTTAAGGTGTGGACGTCGTTCTCCGTTTCGTGGACGAGGGCAGGGGCGATGCGCGCGGCGAAGTCGACGCAGGCGAGGGCGGCCGGGAGGGCCTCGGCGGGCGAGATGGGGGGACTCTGGCCGTGAGAGTGGAAGACGCAGACGAGCGTTTCCTTGAGCGGCGCGCCGCAGTCCTCGACGGCGTCCCCGTGGTGCGCGACGAGGCGCCGCGCGTGCACCGCCGCCGAGGGCAATACGCTTTTCGACTGGCTCTTGACGACGTCGACAGCAACGTCGATGGCGTCGGCCACGCACTGTTTCCGCGCCGTTTCCACGAGTTGCGACGCGCGCGTCCGCTCTTCGAGAAGGCACGTCTCTAATTCGCGGCCGCGCGCCTCGGCGATCGCAACGGCCCGAGACGCGCGCTCCAGGGCGCGCTCGAGGCCGCGGACACGACGCTTGAGGACCTCCCTCTCCTCGCACCACTCCATCCTGCCCTTATATTCAGGGTTTATTTAGCCTCAGGTAGGCGCGAGCCAGCAGACCCACCCCGCGGTGGCTGGCTCTGCGCGCCATTCTCGCCCCCCGCCGAAACGATGTTGTCGATGCTGTCAACGTGCGCATGTCCGTGGGGTTTCCCGGAGACGAGGCGACATAGTTCTTTTCGGCCGACGAGGTTGGGTCGGAAGACTTCGCTCTTTCCAGTCGAGTTTCTCAACTCCCTAAAAATCAACGACATGCCCACTTTGAGCGCGAGCTTGAAGTCTTCGCAACCTGCTGCTGCACGGCCGCTGCAACGGCACCCGATACATGATCGATCGTATCGTCGCGCCGTGGTCGAGCGCGCGTCACCCTCGCCGGGGCGAGGTCCCCTTCGAGTTCGTTGGCGGCCCGCCTTGGCCATAACGATCAACGAGAGCCAGCCAAACCCAGACGCTCCGCAAGGTCGGCGTCCTCTTGCCCGTCTTGAGCCACTTCCAGCTCTACGTGGCTCTCAGCCGAGTCGGCGCGAAACCCGAGGATATCGATCGTCGTCTGGATCGCCGACTCCGCCTAGCGCAATACCGACAACGCCACCCCGGCGTCGGTCCTCGGGTGGTAGCCGCCCTCTCTCCCGCAGCAGAGTCGGCGAGCGCAGAGCCCAGCAGGCCGCCCGTGTCCGGACACGTGCGTACGAAGAGATGGAGCACCCTTAGAAGGACGAGCGTTCGCGAGGGGCCGCGGCACGCGAGGTTTGAGACAGCAAGCTGGAAGTACTTATCATCATCGTCATCATTACTATTAAGCCCGCGCCATGTCGACGGAGTGGGGGGGATTTTGATTTTGGTGGTGCTGTTGCTGTTGCTGTTGTTGTTGTTGTTGTTGATTTTGGGGATTTTGGGCGCCGCCGAGGTTTCGCCTCGCGGGCGGCGGCGGCGGCGGGTAGTGCGCGTGGTCAGGTCTGTTGTTGTTGTTGTTGTTGTTGTTAATTTTGGAGACGAGGGTTCTGCGGGTGGAGGAGACCCAGGAGATGGCCTCGGTGGAGATGGCCTCGGTGACGGAGGCGAGTTCGTGGGTCTTGCCAAAGGCGGCGGCGGCGAGGCCGATGACCTGGTTCGCGCGTCTGGCGACCATCGCGCCGACGCTGGCGTCGACGGAGGCGCGCTTGTCGAACCAGTCGTCGGCTTTGGCGAGGATTCTGAGGGCGATCTTAGCGTCGGAGGTGGCGGCGAAGAGGGCGGCGGGGTTGGTGGAATCGGGGGCGAGGTCGGCGTCGAGGAGCCGTTTCTTCGGGGTAAAGCCCCCGGCGGGGTGGAAGGCGTCGACTTTGATGGAGCGAAGGGGGGCGAGGCGTTTGTCGATCGCGAGGAGGTCGATTTGGTCGGGGCCAACGACGAGGATTGCCGCGTCGAGGTGTCCCGCGAGCTTGACGTTGACGGGGCGGTATCCGAGGCACGCGGCCGAGACGAGGCCGCCGTTGACGGAATGGACCTCGACCACGTTGGTCTCGGTCGCGAGGACGACGACGGCTCGACGTCGGGATACGAGGACGCAGCGCGGCGCGTCGGCGCCGCGGGTCTTGAGGCGCCGGACGAGGGCGGCGTCGTCGATCGAGTGGAGCAGAAGGGCGCCGTCTTCGGCCGCGGTCGCCGCGACGCGAAGAGCAGCGTCGGCATCGCCGGCGACGATCGGCGACGCGTGGCCTCGAAACACGGCGTCGGGAAACGAGGCGAGGGCGGTCTTGCGGCGGCCGAAGAGCTTGGCGGCGCGGTCGAGGCGCCAGACCGAGGCCGTCGCGTCGGCGGCGCCCAGCAGCAGGCGGAGTTGGTCGTCGTTTTCGTCTTCGTCGTCGAAGAAGCGGACAAAAGTCAAGCGGGACGCGTTGGTCGCGACGACCGAGGCGTCGCCGCGGAGGGCGAGGCTCGAGTCGCCGAGCTTCGAAGGCGCGAGCTCGAGCACGCGGAGGGCTCGCGGGAACCCCGTCTCTGGCGCCGCGACGAAGCGGGCGTCCGAAGAAATGGCAACGAGACGGGGGTGGCGCACGGGTCCCAGGTTGAGCGCTTCCGTAACCACGCACGCGGGCGCCGCCGACTGCTGGCCGCCGGCGTTGCTGCTGTCGACGGGCGCGACGACGTCCGACGCGGTCGCGGCCAACGCGCGGATCGAGGCCCTGCGGCGACGGGCCTCGCCGCCCGCACCAGCGCTGTCGGTGGGGAGCACGCCGATGATCTCTGGGTCGGCTTGGGCCGCATCGTCGTCGCCGTCGTCCTGCTCGACGACGACGTCGTAGCCCCACGAGAACGCGCACACGTGTCCGCCCGCGTCGACGCCGACGCACCGCGCGGCCGTCGCGCGCAGCGCCACGAGCGGCCTCAACGGCGGCGGCGGCGGCGGCGGCGGCGGCGCGCCGTGGTGGTGGTGTTGTTGAAAAACTGGAGGAGGAGGAGGATAAAAGAGGGGTGACGTAGTATTCTTCGGAGGAGGCGGCGGCGGCGGCGGCGGCGGGGTTATCCTGCCGCGGCGGTTGTTCATGACGGCCGCGAGCGAGGCCGACGGGGCGATCGCGAGGGAGTCGATCGACTCGTCGCTGAAGGTGTCGCGCGAGAGGGTCGCGAGGAGGTTGACCGTCGCGCAGTTTGGCGCGAACCCCAAGGGCTCCTCCGCAAAATCGTCGAGGATCGTCATCGTATCCATCATTTCCGTGCCCGCGGCGGCGGCGGCGGCGGCCAACAGAGGTCGGGGGACGTGGGCGGGCCTCGGACCTCGTCGCGGGTGAGGGGTCTTGGCGAAGAGCTGGGTCGGGCAGGTCCCAAAGTGGCTCGCCTGGAGGACCGTGGACGCGCGGAGCTTGGGGTCTTCGATCGCGTCGAGGTCGACCGCGTCGGGGTAACAGAGGTAAAAAAAGACGTTGTGCGCGTCGACGGCCGCGGGTCCTTGCTGCTTATAGCCGAAGACGAGGTCGAGCCAGAGGTGGATGTTCTGGGAGACGAATTCGGATTCGAGGGCGGCGCGGGTCGCAGAGATAAAGGAATGCGGCGAGCCGCGGGCCCACGGCGGGAGCTCGACGTCTCCCACCAGAACGCCGTCCTGCGAGGTGCCGAGCGGGAGGCGGCCGCGGTTCGTTAGAAATGCGGGCGTCGCGTACCATTCGGGCGTGAGCTCCTTGACCTCGTTCGAGCTCGAGGTGCCTCTCCGACCAGAATTCGCGGCCCAGGCCTCGGGGATCGAAGCGAAAAGGCGGTCGGCCACGTCGAAGCGACCGCCCTGGAGATCGCAGTGGAGCGAGGCGAAGGGCGCGAGGCGAAGGAGGTAGTGCATCACGACCCCCGCGCTCGTCGAATAGTGGGATCCGTAATGGAAGCGGGGAACGTGGGGATCTAAAAAGGACTCGTAGCGCTTGAGGGTTTCTTTTAAGCGCGCCGCGTTCAAGGCGCCCATCGGCTTGGAGAGGTCGCGGTATGATTTTGGGTTCCCGAGGTCGAGCTCGTCGCTCGAGTAGTCGGCGACGATCCACGGAAAGACGGGGTACTGGCACGGGTCAGAAAAGGACCGTCCCGCGAGGGCGTTGACGACGCAGAGGTACTCGTAATTCGAGACGCGCCGGTCCTGCCAGGCGCGCGTCGCCTTCCGGAGGAGTCGCGAGGCCGAAACGCGCGGCGCCTGGAGGAGCGGGAAGATGCCGTCCGAAGACGGGCCGCGCGCGGCGCGGACGCACGGGATCAGCTTCCGAACGAGCTCGTCGCGCCGTCTGGTGGCCACCGCGTACACCTCGGCCCCAAACACCTCGTCGTCTCCGGTCGTTGTTGTTCCGCCGTACCTCGGTGCCAAGTCGACGAAGAGCGTCTCGCCTCGACGGAAGTAGATTTCGACGGCCGTGTCGCGGAGGCGGAAGCGTCGCAAAAGCACCGCGGCGACGTCGCGGACGCGCCAGGCGCTCGAGCGCTTGGTCGAATTCCGGACGAAAACGAGCCACTCCTTCGACCGCGCGATCCCGACGGCACCCTCGGACAGCCCCGGCCGTTCGACGCGCCAGAGACCGTCGACAAAGTGCGAAAATTTGTCTCGTCGCGTCGCGGAAAACGGTCCGTCCGACGGGCCCAGCGAAGAAGAATTCCGTCCCGCGGCAGCGGCGGCGGCGGCGGCGGCGGCGGCGTAAGAATCGTCGGTCGCGTCGTCCTCTTCGTCGAACGACGTCTTCCTCGGCATTCCGACGGATTTATTATTGGGTTGGGCGTCGAAGGACCGGAGCATGGCTCCGCGCGGCGTAGAAGACGACGACGCATCTGCCGCCCCCGCCGCCTCCTCCTCCTCGAAGTCTTCGTCGTCGTCGCTGGCGCGGCGGGCGTTGACGTCGCGAATGGCGACGTGCTTGGCGACCTCCTTGGCCGTAACGCAGGGCGTCGGCCACGAGCGGTCGGAGTCGGCGTCGTCGTCGTGAGGCCGGAGCGGCGACGCCACCCTCTCCAGGCGCCGAGCGACGACGTCGGGCGTCGCGAGCCCGTTGCCACGCGCGAGCTCCCAGGTCCGTTGTTGTTGTTGTTGTTGTTGTTGTTGGAACGAGGTCTCCTCCTCCTCCTCCTCCTCCTCGACGCACTCGTCGTAGGAGATAGAATCGCCGAGCTCGAGCGCGACGTCGCGGGCCAGGGCCTCGGCGAGGTCTTTGGAAGCCGCGAGGGTCCGCGCGTCGCGGCGGTCCGCAGCCGCCGAGCGCGCCCTCGCAGTCGACGCGTCGCCGCGCGCGATAAGCAACCGCCGAGGCTTCCCAAAGAAAGAAGAGTCCTCGTCGTCGTCGTCGTCCTCCTCCTCCTCCTCCTCCTCCTCCAAAGGAGCGTCGGCGAAGGCGTCCTGGTCGGCCGCGTCGCGCGCGAGGGCCGCGTCGAGGTGGGGCCTCAGGGCTGCGAGGGCCGCGCGCGGCGTGGAGGCCAAGGCGGCGGGCTCGAAGGCCGAGCGGACGCAGGCCGCCGCGAGGCCCGTTCCCGTAGCGCGAACGCAGTCCCGCACGAGGCCGAGGAGACCCGAGGCTGCGACGGCCGAGACCTCGTCGTCCTCGAGCTCGAGGCGCGCGGCGAGGCAGGCCCCCGCGTGGAGGGCGTCGTCGGTCGCGACGACGGCCGCCGAGGGCGCGCCCTTCGAAACCTTCTCGTCGGCGAGGTCGACGCCGAGGGCGACGCAGGCCCGGAGGTCGGCGATTTTTTTGGCCGCCTGGGCCGCGTCCCTGGCGCCCCAGAAGATCGCGCGCGCGAGGGCGCGGCCGCACTGCCGGAGGGCGACCGCATCCTGCGGCGGCTCCGCAGACGATGACGATCCGACGATGGCGCGCTTGGCGAGCGACGCGACCGACTTGGAGAAGCGGAGGGCGTCGCGCGGCGGCGAACGGCGGTCGCGCATCGAACGCTCGGCGGCGCGACAGAGGGCGTGCGCGAGATCGGCGATGGCCATGCCGAGCTCGGGGCCCCGCGGGCCGAGGATATCCTTCAAAACCTTGCCGGAAGACGGGGGCAGCGGGAGGAGCTTGTCGAGAGCGACCGTCAGAATCCTTCTCGAGTCGTCGTCGACGCGGCGATCCGATCCGCAGCCCGTCGTCGCGAGGCGCCGGCACGACGACGCGAGCACGGCCGCGAGGGCGCGCGAGGCCCACTCGATGTTGGCCGCCGCCTCGCTCCACGGCGCGGGAACGGCGGCGGCGCACCACGCGAGCGCCGCGCGGTCGAGCTCGCAGCCCGAGGTCGTCGCGCGCCGACGGAGGACGAGCGCGCTCGCGACGTCGAGTGCCAGGATCTCGACGGTCGTCCCGCGGCACCGGCTCGCGAGCCGCAGAAACGCGCCGACCGAGGCGCGCGGCTCGAGGTCCGAGAGGTCGTCGTGAGATTTCGCCTTGGCGCACGCGGCCGCGACCGCGCGCTCGCGGAGCCGCTCGGGCAGGTGGGGCGCGACGCCCGCGACGAACGGCGCGGCCAACCACAACGGCGGCGGCGCGAGCCGCGGCGCGCGGTTGTCGCGATCGTCGTCGTCGTCGAGTCCCAGCACGCGGCAGATCGGGACCGCCCCGACCCCGCTGGACGCGTCGAGCGCATCCGACACGAGCGCCGCGAGGACCTCGGCCTTGGCGGACGACGACCGCCTCGCGCGCCGGCGCGCCTCTTTCTGCTGCTCGCGACTCTCGTCGCTCGCGGCGAGGGCCGCGCGCGCGGCGTGCTCGGCCGTCTTCAACTGCCAGAGCGCGAGCCTGAGCGCCACGACGGCAAGACCGCCGCCCTCCGAATTGTAGTAGGCTCCGGGCCGCGCGAGCGCGACGGCCGTCGTCTCGGCGAAGGCGCGCTTTCGCGCGAGCCTCGCGACCGCCGCGCGCCGCGGCTTTTTGGCTCGCGCGACCGCGAGGCACAGGGCCTCCAGCAGCGCCTCTCGGAGCACGCCCCGCGGATCCCCGGTGTCGTCGGTCGCGGCCTCCAGCACGTCCACGACCCCGCCGAACTCCTCCTCTTCTTTCTCCGCGTCGCCGCCGCCGCCGCCGCCGGGACCACTTTTTTTCTCGAGCTCGTCGAGGACGACGGCCGCGACGACGAGACGGATCGGGCCGGGGACTGTGGCGGCCAGGCCCTCGCGGCGCGCCAGCCGCGCGAGGCGCGCCACCCCGACGCCCGCGCGGAAAGCGGCCGCGAAGCGGCGACCGCGGCGGGCCTCCTCGTCGCGGCGAACGCGCTCGGCCGCCTCCCGGACGACTTTACGCGCGCCGTCTTCTTTGTCCCACGGCTTGACGAAGAACGCCTCGAGCGAGGCCGCGTGGAGCTTGGGCCAGGGGGCCGCGGCGTCGACGAGGTCGAACACGCCGTCGACGTCGTCGACGCGGGCCGCGATGGCGAAGAGGGCGCGATTTTCGAGGGTTTCGGTCGCGTGCGCGCGACCGCCCTCGCGCAGCACTCGAGCGCAAAGCTCGAGGCCTTCGCGACCCAAAGGCTCGAGGGCGCCCGCGAGCGTCCTCAACCCCCCGACGGCCGCGAAGGCCGCGCGCCGCGGGCACCGCAGGAGCGACACACCCTCGCCCAGCGAGACTCCCGCGACCGGCGGCGCCTCGGACGCGAGCTCGAGCTCGAGCTCGCCGCGCGGCACCCACGCGCGGCCGGTACCGTCGACGCACGCGCGCGGAAGCCGGGGCGGTTTGTCGTCTCCGAGGCGCTGTTCGCCGGGGGGCGGGCTCGGGGGCGCCGCCGCCAGGCCGCCCCCAACTAACATTTCAAAGGTCTCGGCGCTCGCGACGCCGTCGTAAACCCAGATTCCGCCGCACCGACCCGAGAATCCTCGGAGCGCGCGCAACGCCGGAGGTCGGAGCAGCGCGTCCGCGCTCGCCGCGCGCTCGCATTCGTCGGGGGTCGGGAGCGCCGTCGAAAAGGTGACGGCCTCTGCACTCCCAATCCTCACCTCGAGGAGGGCCTGCGACAAATATCGCGACGAATGCGACACGGTCGACAGCCGCCACCGCGAACGATCGCCGACGTCGACGTCGGCCGAGCCCCGGAGCCGCCCGTTCGCAAACACCTCGACGCGCCACGCGTTGTTCCGCGGCTCGATCTCCACGCGGATCGCCCCGCCCCCGACGCCCACGAGCTCGAACCGCCCGGCGACAGGATCCTCTATCGTCCACGTCGCGATCGCGTACCCGCGACACTTGTGAGCGCGCTTCGCGAACGCGCGCCCGCCACCGGGAAAGATCTCCAGCCCGGCGCCCCCCGCGAACTTCAGGCACGTCTCGCTGCTGCTGCTGCTGCTGCTAGAACTTCTTCCCAGCCGCCGGATCAGCCGCCGTTTCGCCCCCTCCGACACCTTCCGCGACCGCAAACAAGCGAGCGCGCACCGCAGCTTCCGGACGCTCTTCTTTTCGTCGTTTTCCCCGAATATCGACGACACCAGCGCCTCCACGGACTCCTCGTCTTCTAGCGACGACGCATCGATCTCCTCCGCCTCGCCGCCCCGCGGCATCCTTTCTACAACAACAACAACAACAACAAGGACCTCCTGATGGTGGTGGTCTTTCTTTCTTTCTTTTAAACCCTACAACAAACTAACTAACTAACCCTCGTCGTGGTCGTCATAACGGACGCTGCTGACGAATGACGACGGGATTGGCCTCCTACTTTGTCTCCCTGGTGTGCGCGACCGCCGCGGCCCGGCGCCAGAGCGAGGTGTTGTCGCGGGAGGAGACGGAGCGCATGGGCTTTACGTGGCGCGGAAACGCGACGGAAATCTCGTCCCACGAACTCCTGCGCGACCACGAATCCTACCCCGATTCCTTCTCGTGGTGCGACGTCAACGGCACCTCCTACTGTTCCATGTCGCGGAACCAGCACATCCCCCAATACTGCGGCTCGTGCTGGGCCCACGGCGCAGTCAGCTCCCTCGCCGATCGCATCAAGATCGCCCGCGGCGCTCGGGGAGCCGACGTTAACCCCTCCGTCCAACACGTCCTCAACTGCCACGGGGGCGGCTCGTGTCACGGCGGCACCGTCGACGGACCCTTCCAGTGGCTCCACCGCCTCTCCAAGGAGGGCACCGGCCTCTCCTACGAGACTGCCAACCCCTACGTCGCCTGCTCCTCGGAAATGTCCTCCGGGCTTTGCTCCGCCGGGACCTGGACCTGCGAGCCCATCAACATCGCCCGCACCTGCCCGACCTTTGGCGAAGACTGCACCGCGATCGACCCATACCCCAACGTCCAGATCTCGGACTACGGCAGCATCCGCGGCAAGTATGCCATGCAGAAGGAAATCTACGAGCGCGGACCCATTTCCTGCGGCATCGACGCCCTCCCCATCTTGAACTACACCACGGGCATCGTCGACGACTTCGGGACCTTGGTCGACCACGTCGTCAGCGTCGTCGGCTGGGGCAAGGAGGACGACACGAGCTACTGGATCGTTCGCAATTCCTGGGGGGAATACTGGGGCCTCATGGGCTACGTCAAAGTCGCTTTCGGGGCCCTCCGCCTCGAATCCCAGTGCTCCTGGGCCGTCGTCAGCTCCTACACGGCCCCCGAGCTCGACAACCAGGTCCACTGCTACGAAGGCGGCGAAAACTGTGCCACCTCCTCCGCCACCTTCTAATCGTTACACCACCTTCCCCCTCTTTTCTTTTTTCCGGAGAGACTCGACGACGACGACGACGACGACGACGGTTCACTGGAGACACCACTTTCGGCGGATCACCTCTCCATTGCTATTGCTTGCTCTCGTTCGTTGCTGCACATACAAAACCACCACCACCACCACCACCAAGATTTCTTATTTTTCTTCTTCTTCGTCGTCGTTTTTTTTAAGTATTATTATTAATTAGGCTTACCCTAAAAAATCTGACACATTGTTTGTTGACCACGTTGTGAGGGCGATTATTGCAGCAGCGGTGAGTTCCGAGATCCTCATGCTGCTGAAGAGAGGAAACCGAGGCCGTAGGAAGATGGGCGACGATGACCCGAGCTCGAAGACGCCCTCCGCGGGGGAGCAACAAGTTCAACAAACGATGGATGTGTTTGGCGGTGCGTTTTGTTAATCCTTGCTTTTTTTCTCCACGCCTAATTATTAGTATGTTTTCTTTCTCGCACAGCGGATGCCAACCTTGGGGCCGTCATGTTCGTGCTTCTTCTCCTCGGCCTTATGAACTATTCGATGCGCGACCCCTGCACATGCTGAGCGCGACCCGCTTAAAACCACCACAACTTCTTCTCTACAGTATTGGTTGTGATGATGGATGGATCGCGCCCCCTCTCTTCTGTCTGTCTGTCTGTCTGTACGTCTCGAGAAAGAGAGATAGCACAAAGAAGGTGATTTAGTTCGAGGGGCCCATTCTTTCAAGGCGCCTTAGCTTTCTGTTTCTTTCTTTCTTTCTTTAATCCGCGTAGGAGTGGGCCACGCAGTCGGAGAGGCCCGGCGGGGAGACGTCGTTGATGTCAGCGGACTTGACAGCGCCGCAGGTCCAGGTGGTATCGTAGCCCTCGGAAAAGGCAAGATCATGGAAGACGAGGTCTTCGCAGGGGCTCTCGGGGTCGCAGGTGATCGAAGCGTCATCCTTTATTATCCCCCCGGTTGCCGTGATGTTGGAGAAGGTGACGTTGATGATTTTCATGGTGGTGACGTCGTGCGTTCCGTCGTCGGGGTAGAACATGTCGATGACTATAGGAGTCTCGACGTCAATCATGGCGAGATTCTCGTAGCGGATGGCCCAGACCCTGCCGGCGCATTTCGGGCGGGTCTTGATGCGCGCGGCCTGGGTGGTCGCGTTGAAGACGACGTCCTTGACGGTGAGGTTCGTGAGCCAGGAGTCGCAGAGGCTGCCAATGCTCGCACCGTGACCGTGACCAAAATAACTCCGTTCGACCAGCGTGTGGTTGGCGTGGACGGCAACGTTGTCGTCGCCCGTATCGAATACGACGTCGTGAACGTACATGTATGGTCCATGGACGTCGACGGCGTCGGTGTTATGGGACTCTACCGGAACGCCGGTCGAGGGTGGCGCCGTCACGGTGACGTGCGAGAGCTCGAGCCAGGATGTCGAGAGCTCGAGGCAGTGATTCGGCGGATTCTCGAAGGTGATGTTGTGGAGCAAGGCGCGCTCGCCTTCCTTCAACGACACAAGCTTCGGCCGAAAGTCGTCGCGGTTCTGCCACCACACCCAGCCGTTGCCGTCGACGACCCCACCACCGTCGATGACGACGTCGTCGAGGTATTTTCCAGTAATAAAATCTAGTTCGCCGGGCCACGAGTCCCTGTCGTCGTTGACCACGAGCGTCCCTTCGATACGAAGCTCGGTGTTCGAGTTGTTGATGGTGAGCGCAAAGCTCGAGAACGCGTACCCCGCGGGCAGCAGGACGGTCCCGCCCTCCGGGACGCAGGCCCCCAACGCGGCCTGGATGGCGCCCGTGTCGTCGGTCTTGTTGTCGCCGACGGCCCCAAAGTCCCGGACGTCGTAGACGGCGTCTCCGATCTTCACGCTCATGTGCCGCGACACGCGGACCTGGAGTGTTTTTTTGGGGGGGGATGAGACACCGCACCTCCTTGGCCGCAGCCAAACTTGAAAGTGCCAAAATAGAGACCACCATGTTCTTCTTCTTCTTCTGGGGGTTAGTTATTATTAGGAACGCGAAGAAGAGTAAATAAAGTCCCTCAAAGGGTAAGGATGTTGTTGTTGTGGATCGCGTGCACCTCCGGGTTCGTGTCGCTTCGTCGGAGCCCCGCGGCGGCCGCTGGGCACCTGGTCCGGTCGAACGTCCCCGACTGGGATGCGATCCAGCCCGAGGAGAAGGCCAAGGCGAAGCGCGCGAAGAGTATCCAGCAGACGATGGCACAGCTTCGCGAGTACAAGAAGCAGGGCCGGCGGTACGACGGCGTGCGGGCCGAAAACCAGAGCTTTGGGGAGGCCGGCTACTCCGAGCTGATGAACGAGGCCGAGGCGTTCTTCAAGACGACGACGACGACGGGGGTCGGGGGAACGTGGACGCCGACGACGGGGGAACCGGAGTACGAGCCAAAGGTGTCGACTTGGGGACGGTTTCCTCGGCCGAGGGACATGAGCGCGGCCTATGGGGGGGGAAAGAGGATTGGCGTGGGTGTGGAGGTGAACAAGACGTTGGAAGCCGAACGGGCGGCGACGACAAAGGCCAAGCTCGAGGCTTTTAGGGCCAAGAGCGGCAAGGACCAGAAGCTCGTCGATGCCAATCGCGAGAAAATCGAGCGCGCTATCGAGGTCGCGAAGCGGGCCGTGCGCCGCGGCGTCAGTTGGGAGGGCGTGGAGGCGTTGCGAGCTGTGGAGGACGCGTGCACGCCCCGGACCGAGCTGGGAGCCGCCGCGCTCCTCGAGTTGGCCTTGTGCTGCGAGGCGGTGGGCGACAGCGACGGCGCCAAAAGGTTGTACGCGCAGCTCGCAACGAGTCCGATCTCGGAGGTGAAACGCCGCGCCCTGCAGCTGAATTTCGGATTCGAGGCCCAGTCGAAATTGGGGGTCGGGAGCTACGCGGGCTCGGAGGCGTCGAAGATGGCGCTCGCCGCCTACGAGTTCGACTTCTCGCAAGCCCGAAAAGAGTCCAAGGTCTACGTCCAGTCGGTCGACACGAGACTCTCGACCACCTCAAAGCTCGAGGGTGATGTTCGCTTGGAAACGAGCACCGCCTTCGACTTGCTGCGACGCGCCTCGATCGGCGGACAGGACTTTGCCAGCCCCGACCGCGTCGCTAAAGCTCTCGAACTCTTCGAGGACGAGCTCTCCTCGTCGGAGGAGGAGGAGGAGGAGGAGGGCTACGAGATTGAAGACCTCCTAGAGGGCCTAAATTCGAAATATGAAGAAGAAGAAGAAGAAGAAGAAGAAGAACAACAACAACAACAACGGACGATTACGACGGGCCTCGAGCGCCTCGACGGAAACTGGACGGTCGTCTTCTCGTCGCGACGCGACGACCCCGCCGCTGCCAAGTACCTGCCGCGCGGCGCCTCGATACAAGTCGACGCCAGCGCCCGCACGGTCAACCGCCGACTCCCTGCGCTGGGGGGGCTCCTCTTCGTCGACTGGCGGGGCAAGGCGAGTCCCCTACCCGCCTCGCGTTCCATCGTCGCCTCTCGCGACCTCGTATCTCCCGCCATCTTCGGAGCCTTCTCGGGCGACAGATGGCAAGCCGACATCCTTCACCTCGACGACCGCCTCTGCGCCCTCCGCAGTGACGGTAAGGACCTCTTCCTCTGCAAACGGGCCCCCAGATATGTATAAGGTATCTTGATTAACTTCCTTTATTTCCTGGCCAGCCGCGGATCTGACTCGGCTGATGTGGCCATGCACGTACGATCCCGTCGTCCACACTTCCGTTTTGGAATAGGGGTTTTAGTATATATCGCGCTTCTCAAGGTCGTGGCATTCCATGACGCACGAGCTGCTGCTTTTCGTCGACCCGTGTGGTATAATAATAGTAGGTCCTTTATCAGAAAAAAAGCGCCTCGCGGGTGAAATTCCTCGCGACGCAATAGTCAACTGGTCACCACCAGAGACCGTGTCCTGCGATTGATCATTTCTTATCACACGTCTCGCTATTGTCGACGGCGCGCCCTGGTTCATCTTCTTCCGAATCGCGCAGGCTTTTTCAAAAGGTGAGGGTGGGAATGCCGGTCCTGGTGTGTGCGAGTGCCCGGGGCTATATATATCCCTGTGCTTCCCCATCATAGTGAAACGTGAACATCTGGGGCGAGTCAAGCATGTATGCGAGACGGTGGGGACCCAGCAGACGACGACGCCATCTGCTTAAGATGAACATCTGCGTCGGAGATGAACATCCGGTCCTGGTAAGTGAAAGCGCCCAGATGAGGGGGGTCTAGTGTGTGTGCTAGACAATGGGGCTCCAGCAGTTGGCGATGGCAACTGCTTCGAAGGCACTCACACACTCCTTGCGGCGCAGCGGTGGGGCGGATTCGAACGCGCGAACCACCTCGAGCGCTTTGTGTGCGAGTGCCCGGGCTATATATATCCCTGTGTTTTCTCCTTCTTGGATACCATAATAGTAAGATATGCTATGTATCCTCGTCACGATCTAAAATCCGTTGGCATGGCGATGCACCGGTTAGAAACGCGACTCTCTGGCGCGCGACGCCTCGGACCGCACCTCGTCGCGCTATCAGTCCGCCGCAAGGGCATCCACACCCTGAGAGTCGAGGGCGTCGTTGTTGGGACCGGCGATGTCCTCGGCCACCTCCACGTCAAGACGCGAGGCCTCCTCGCTGCGGCAGACTCTCGTGCCTCGCTCTCGAAGGCGATTTTAAGCGCGGTCGAGGCACGTGGCGGCGACCTCGTGCTCCCGTTGGCGTGGCTCAACCAGCGCCGCGCCGATGTGGCTGCGCGGACCGCGGATGAGACGACGCGAGGGCTTGCCTCCGACGTCGCGACCCGCTTTTCGCGGCGAATTCTGGCTGATGCGTTGCGAGCGCGACGAGCGCTCGAAGCACAGCACGCCTCCGAGGCTGAAAAAAAAGCTGCCGTGGATGTGGCAGCCGACCTTGAAGCAAAACAAGCTGCTGAGGACGTGGCTGCCGAACAGGCCGCCGAGAAAAAAACGCGCGCAGCCGTCGACGGGGCCGCTGAGGATTCGCGCACAGCGGACGAGCGTGCCAAGCGACAGAAGGCATCGACTCGGCTCGAAGGCCGGATACCCGAGCCGCATAGCCCAAAGCCCGTGCTCGACGAGTCCGAGCCCCCCGCGAGACCGGGCGCGGTGGCGATACGGACGCCGACAAAAGCTCGCCAAGCGTCGTCGGCGCGCGAAGACGCGTTCGAGATGTGGCGTCAGCGCAAGCGCGTCGAAGAGCGAGAACGGCGAAGGGCCAAGGAAGAGGAGGAGGCGTGCTTGGCGAGACGCGAGGCGCAACGACGAGACGACGCGTCTAAGAGGCCGCATCACAGGAAGACGGGCGAGCGATACAAGGCGCCGCCGAGAACGGTGGTCGTCGGAAATGGCCTCGTGCTGACGACCTCAAAGTCGTTCCCAGCGCTCGCGCCAAGGAGTCCCGGATCGTCCTTGGAGAAGCACAAGAAGAAGAAGAAGAAGAAGAAGAAAATGAAGAAGAAACTGCCCCGCGTAGACCAGCGCACAGAGTAATAAGAAACCCGTTGAGTGCATTCTTCTATGGCCTATGCTTGCGTGGACGGCGCCTGTTGTGGTCGGCGCATCCTGTGGAGCGTCGTGGTGCCCATCTTGCTGGCGATCTCCTGGAGGCTGCAGTGGTGGTCTGTGATCGTCCACCTCGCTCATTTGGACTGGGGCACCGTGCTCGCTGCTTGCATCGGCGTCACGGGCTACGTAATCGACGCACGGACATCGAGAGCGACGGAGATTCGAGCGTTGAGAGTCCAGCGAGCGCAGTCACAGGTCGCCGACCTCCTGGTGCCCATCAATGTGAACTTCCAAAGTCTTATGTTGTCCTTGATGAGCTTTCTGAACGCGCACGTCGTCGAAGCCTTTGGCGACGAAGAATCTGGCGCGTTTACCAACCCCGACAACGTGCTTCGGAAACAAGTCGCTGACTGGACCTGGCGGGGCTCCGATGGTATCATGAAGTTCACGGCAAGTGGCACGCGCCGCCCGACGGGAGTCACCTACGAGATTCCGGGGAGGCTCGCGGAAGCCATCGCTGCCGAGCCCGACGGCTCTCTCGCGCGCGCCTATCGGCACTGGGCCAGGCACGAGTGGGTTCCGGGAGTCCTCCGCATTGCGGACAAGATCACCGAGGCGTCCCACCTCATGGAAACGATCCCGAGTCAACGCCTCACCGAGCTCTACGGCGATCCGACGCCCATGGGCACGTCCAGCTGGAACTACACCCCCCGCGGTTTCTTTTTGTCCTGGTGGCTTTCGTACGCCCTCGGCTGGCAGGCTGTCCTCGCTTGCTGGGACTCGGGCGATCTCACTACGATTCGGCCCAATGTCGCCTTCCCCGTCGGCATCTTTCGATACATCGTCGAGGGACAAACCGTCGTTGGGGAGCTTCAGAAGGAGCTCACCGGCCACTCTCAGATGCATGGCAGTCATGGCAGGAATTTCTAACGCCCTCCTAGACACCAGAAGTACGAAGGCGCCTCGACCGGCCTGCGCGGGAGTCCTTATCTTTCATCCCGGCTGCGGCGGTCTCTCATCGGTGAAAAGGAAGAAGTTTGTAGCGCGCGCGCACAAGACTATTCAAGGTAAAAGAGGCAACTGCCTCATCTCACAATAACTACTAATCTTAGTTCGAGGGGGGGTGAGTAGAAGCTACAGCAGAAGTCCGTCTTGCCAAAAAAAAACTCCATCATCTAAACACTCCGCTCATATAATATCATCGTAGGTAGCAATTAATACTGAGGTCGCGCAGTCAGTGAGTCAGTCAGTCAGTCAGTTGTGCCACACCAAGCGTCGCGTAGAAAGAGGCAGCAAGAGTCCTGCCTTCGCAGCAACGAGACGACGAGAGCCCCAAGGCGGGTCTCGGCGTCGAGTTGGTAGGCATCCTCCTCCAGGAGGTCGATGATGGCTGAACCGACGATCCCGACGCCATCACTGTGTAGGCCGCGGCCAGTGATGACGAGGAAAGGCTCGTCCACCATAAGACCGGGGAAGTACCGGAGGTGTCCTCGCGCGGAGGCCTCGGTTTTCGCTAGGCGGACGACGGTGCGGGCGACGGGCGCGCCAAGGTCCGTCACCTTGAGCTCGCGGGCGTCAAAATTCCAGCACCAGGGATAGAAGCCCTCGTCGAGAGCTTGGACGAGCACGGCCTCCGAGGCATCGAGGGCTCCGGCAATGGCCTCGTGCTGACGACCTCAAAGTCGTTCCCAGCGCTCGCGCCAAATTTCCTGGATGGGTAACTCCTGACTGCTGAGGCTTACCCCGCTTCTCAATGCTTACACCCCTCCAACGGAACCCTCTTTTCTTGCTTTCCTTATGATGTCATGAGATTTTTATCCTACTGACGTCGCCCTGTTCTCTCGATAAGAGAGTGTCTTGCTATCATAAATCAACTCTCCAGCCTCAAGTTGGGAGGCTTGGTGAGCGTGACCACGTGTTGTGGCGCAGGCGTAACCGACCCCGAGTCCGTATTGACCTCGAGCAGTGAGGTCTCCGGCGTGTCGGTGAGTACCCCCTCTGTCACCCCGGGACGGGAACGTTTTTGCGGCCACAAGTGGTGGAGGATATGAGATTCGTGCGACTATATCGGTCGCCGACGGACGAGTGCCCGCGTTGCACTACTATCTATTACGCGGTCCGGATCCACGTGCACACCCTGATCAAGTGTGCCAGAGTCCTGAAGACCGAGTTGCGTGGAGAAGCCACGCTGCTTTGACTTTGTCGTGCGTCAATTAGACGACGAACGCGCGTTTCGGAAGACCAACGCGTAAACCCGGGGAAATCGTGAGGACGGCGGAAGCTGTCGAGCGTGTTGGTTGGCTACTCACTGCGGACGGGAAGTTCGCAACGACTGTTCCCAGATCCGATTGGGCAGTGAAGGATCGCGTCGAAAATTATAACGCGTGCTTTGAACGAAGTGTGACGGATCCCAGCAGGACCTGGAGATTCAGCATCACCGATAGAATGGAGGGGGCTGATGAGCATGAAGAAGGACCATCTCCGAGGCTTCCCGCGGCCGTTGAACCAGGCCGCGAGGAAGGAGAAATGTGCGACGACGAAAACGTTGACGTTACTGAAATACACGCCGAAACTGCGATTTTCTCGCCGCTAAGTCAAACAACCCCGGACCGCGGCGAACGCGTTACGGCCGAGCACGAGACGGACCATCGAAGTCGGATTCGAGAGGACCTCGAACGAAGACGACGCGAGAATGAACGATTAGCCGAGCGATTCGCCCGGGAAAGGGCTGAAGCAAAAGAAGAAGCAGCTCGGCAAGAACTTTTCGAGTTAAATGAAGCACTACGACAAGAACTCGAGACATCGAAGACTTTGCGCAAGCAGGTCGACCAATTTCGTCGTGAGCGGGACCACCTGGCAGCAGAACGAGCAACTCGACGACCGAGTAGCCACGATCGCCCCGCGAGACGGACCGAACCGGAAAGAAGAACGGAACCCAGGGAGGGAACCCGTTCCAGACCTGAAGAGGGATCCGATGATAAGGCGGAACCCGAAGACGAAAGTACGAAAATTTTCAGGGGAATATCGGAGACATTCGCGACTGCCTTCGAAAAGGTCGGTCGACCCCGACGCCCTAACTCCAGCTTGAAGGCCGACACTTTCAAATTAGTGGTCGACGGCCGCGACCAGCGACAATTCAACCTTGACTCGGCAGCAATGATGAGCTCGATGTCCGACGAGCACTTTTCGGTTGAAAAGCTTCGTTATTTTGCCCGTACACATATGTGGCACGGTCGCTCCGATTTTCGAAGAGCATTTGAAGAAGTACGAGCACCTCTGCGAAGAGTTAGAGCTCTCCATCCTTTTACCTCAAATATGAGGCGGACGACAAGGATCACGGACCGGCTGTACGTCGGATCCGTCGTTTGAATATACAATGTTGAGAGCGCATTTTGGATTGCTTTCGATCGACCTGCCGGCCCCCGAGTACGCGCAGGCGGGCTCGACTCGCTCGGAAGGTCACCCGAGCTTCGGTTCCAAAAGAGCGGGAACGACACGTGCGACGCGTTGCGCGAAATTCCGACGGTAGCGTCGGCTTTTATTTCCGCATCCACGCGCACGTTGGACGCGTGTCGACATCATCGACTGCCCCGATCCGGTCTAGCGTCCAAGGGATTAAGAACCGCGTGCGGACCATGAGGAGCGGCCATCCCGATAGCTATGACACGTTTAAGGCTACGGTGGCGCTCATCTCACGATTAGACAATGATTTTCGGAAACTAGTTGAGGAAGAAAAGGAACAAGGGCAGCGGCCATCCTCGAATCAGAAATCCAATAAACCGCCTCGAGGGCGGGAAGGCAGAACCATGGCCTCGGATCAACAGTTGAAAGACGCTCAAGGAAAATCGACGTGGAATTCCGCAGTACGACTCGAAGACAACCCCCAAGAATGGTGTTGGCGCACGTGCAAAGAATGCGGATATTTCTGGTCCCCCCATTACCAAAATGAGCACGGGAATCGCGTGGCGTGCAATAGGCGCCGAATCACGCTATCTGCCAATGCGGCGGTGTCGAAAGATAAGAAGAAACCGATATCCCGAACGGCATGGGAGAAGCCAGCTGGTGCCTCCAGTGCACAGGCTACGCGCGGATCGGAGTCCGCTCACGACCTTAAGATAGCGCTCTCCGAGATCGGATCCTTAGAAGGTTGAGGGACGACCAGTCGTCTACAAAGTAACGAGACGATGGTGCGTCACCTACTCGATCGTCACGCCGACGCCGAAGTAAGAGCCCCGCCCAGCGGGTCAACAGCCGAACACCCAGTTCGAGCCCCCGCCGTCGCCGAAATAGCCGGAGCCCCAGTCGAAATTCGCGCCGGCGCAGCCAGCGCCGACCACGCGACGAAGAGTACGACGGCGGACGTTATCAAGATGTGAGCCATTCGAGCGCCACTGCGTTCCAGGCCCCGTGCGAAGCGCTGCTTTGGGAGTTGTGATCTACCCAAGACTGCGTCCGCCAGTCGCCGATGATTTGCGCCGATGCCGCCGCGCCGACCAGCCATCGTTTGCGACCGGAGGAAACGATCACCGACGCTCAGATTGCTCGGTGTCCTTCCACCACGACTATGGAAGGAATATCAGTCAAAGATTGGGAATCTCCGCGCTACTGGGAAGACTCGGATGCGGAGGAGGACGACCCAGCGCACCGGTCCAGTGTCCCCCAATTTGTCAATGTGCATGTCGTTCAGGGGACGAGCGCGCTGACGACTTCACACCCACCGAGTTGACGTCGGGGACGACGTGGGCCTCCTGCTGCCCCCCGGTTTTGGTCACAGATCGGGCCACAGGCACCGATGGAGGAAGAAGTGAGCAGAAATGCCCAAGTGGACGGACGAAACGTTGGCGAAACGTCGATGAAACGAAGGAGGAAGTGGTACCTCCGATTGAGGTGGCAAGAACTCGCAGCCGGCGACCGGTGAGGAGACAGTCGAAGCGCCGATAAGCTGGTGAAGCTGAGAAGGAATTTACAGTGGATGGTGCGCGAGCTGGATGCGTACACAGCTTTTGCGGAAATAAGACACCGTGAGCTTTCATAAATTGGCGGACGAGAGCAAGAGCTTCCTGCGGGAAGAGACCGCTGCGAGCAAAGAAGGTCGATCGCCGAGCTGCAGCGAAGAAGCCGCGAGGAGCCGAGACCCGATTG